>WNGS01164858.1:2065488-2077035 GCA_020271785.1 Procambarus virginalis | reverse complement strand
TAAGGAACATATACTCTCTTCCCACAACCAAACCATCACCAGAGAAATCTTAACAAATAACACAGAAATCATCGATAGGTACAGCGATAGCAGGCGGCTTGACATCTGCGAGGCACTACACATCAAGAAGTCAACACCAGCAATCAACAGTCAATTAATGCACAACTATATTCTATCCACTTCAAGACCCCGCTCCAACATAGAAGCATCAAGAAATACGGGCCAATAGGCCCTTCCGCAGTTACTTCCATTCATACCTTCAATTTACCCAGTTAATATCCAGTTAATATCCATTGTTTTCGTGTTCTGTCCTTTGTTGAAAGTTTTGTTCACCTCATTAAAAACTGTTGTAACATATATATATATATTATATATATATATATATATATATATATATATATATATATATATGTATATATATATATATATATATATATATATATATATATATATATATATATATATATATAACTCACACCCCAGAAGTGACTCGAACCCATACTCCCAGGAGCAACGCAACTGGTATGTACAGGGATGCCTTAAACCACTTGACCATCACGACCGGACAAAAGGAAGTGATAGCCAAGGCTATATGAACCACTTCCCCGCCGGCACCTGGATGGTTATCTTGGGCATAGCATTTTATCAAATCACCTCATTTTTTGGGGCAACACGTGAGGAACACAAATGCAAACAAGCCTGAATGGTCCCCAGGACTAGATACAACTGAAAACTCACACCCCAGAAGTGACTCGAACCCATACTCCCAGGAGCAACGCAACTGGTATGTACAGGGATGCCTTAAACCACTTGACCATCACGACCGGACAAAAGGAAGTGATAGCCAAGGCTATATGAACCACTTCCCCGCCGGCACCTGGATGGTTATCTTGGGCATAGCATTTTATCAAATCACCTCATTTTTTGGGGCAACACGTGAGGAACACAAATGCAAACAAGCCTGAATGGTCCCCAGGACTAGATACAACTGAAAACTCACACCCCAGAAGTGACTCGAACCCATACTCCCAGGAGCAACGCAACTGGTATGTACAGGGATGCCTTAAACCACTTGTCCATCACGACCGGACAAAAGGAAGTGATAGCCAAGGCTATATGAACCACTTCCCCGCCGGCACCTGGATGGTTATCTTGGGCATAGCATTTTATCAAATCACCTCATTTTTTGGGGCAACACGTGAGGAACACAAATGCAAACAAGCCTGAATGGTCCCCAGGACTAGATACAACTGAAAACTCACACCCCAGAAGTGACTCGAACCCATACTCCCAGGAGCAACGCAACTGGTATGTACAGGGATGCCTTAAACCACTTGACCATCACGACCGGACAAAAGGAAGTGATAGCCAAGGCTATATGAACCACTTCCCCGCCGGCACCTGGATGGTTATCTTGGGCATAGCATTTTATCAAATCACCTCATTTTTTGGGGCAACACGTGAGGAACACAAATGCAAACAAGCCTGAATGGTCCCCAGGACTAGATACAACTGAAAACTCACACCCCAGAAGTGACTCGAACCCATACTCCCAGGAGCAACGCAACTGGTATGTACAGGGATGCCTTAAACCACTTGACCATCACGACCGGACAAAAGGAAGTGATAGTCAAGGCTATATGAACCACTTCCCCGCCGGCACCTGGATGGTTATCTAGGGCATAGCATTTTATCAAATCACCTCATTTTGGGGGCAACACGTAAGGAACACAAATGCAAACAAGCCTGAATGGTCCCCAGGACTAGATACAACTGAAAACTCACACCCCAGAAGTGACTCGAACCCATACTCCCAGGAGCAACACAACTGGTATGTACAGGGAAGTGGTTCATATAGCCTTGGCTATCACTTCCTTTTGTCCGGTCGTGATGGTCAAGTGGTTTAAGGCATCCCTGTACATACCAGTTGCGTTGCTCCTGGGAGTATGGGTTCGAGTCACTTCTGGGGTGTGAGTTTTCAGTTGTATCTAGTCCTGGGGACCATTCAGGCTTGTTTGCATATATAATATATATATATATATATATATATATATATATATATATATATATATATATATATATATATACCTAGTTACCTAGGTATGTGTCCATAGTTAAACATGTTAGTTAAACACAAGACAAAGAGAAGATTCAGAGGTATGCCACCAGACTCGTCCCGGAACTGGGTGGTATGAGCTACGAGGAAAGACTAAGGGAGCTGAAGCTCACGCCCCTGGAAAACTGAAGGGTAAGGGGAGACATGACAACCACCTACAAAATTCTCAAGGGAATTGACAGGGTGGGCAATAATAAACTTTTTACACGGGTGGAACACGAATAAGGGGACACAGGTGGAATCTTAGTACCCAAATGAGCCGCAGACACAAAGATTTTTTTTCAGAGTAGTTAACAAATGGAATGCATTAGGCAGTGATGTAGTGGATGCCGACTCCATACAACTGTTTCAAATGTAGATTTGATAGAACCCAGTAGGCTTCGAGGCTATGTGTCCGATACGTAATATAAACACATAACTTTTATGGAATACGTAAACGTTATATGGTCGTAATTCCCGAGAATATGCACGAATGAACGTGAACTGTGTCAGAATGAACAAGTGTGTTCGAGTGTGTTGTGTTTCTACTAACCAGATTGGAAGCTGCCTCTATTACGCTCATATGGTTCGTGAAGCAAGAACTTGGTGTTCACCAATTTGAAATACAAGCACTTTCATGATGTATATATATTTAAATCTGTTACAAGCCTAAATTGTAACAAATGTAATGTATTTTTTATTATTATTATTATTAGCTACACTCATAAAGTGAGCTTATTGATGTATATATAATATAATTTTAATAACGTATGCAGGAAAAGAGGATTACATAATTTTTTGGCATGTTTTTACCAAAAAGGTAGTTTTTTTTTGTAATTTACGATTAATTGTTCTAAAAGTATGTTTTCAGGTAAATGGTCGTTGTAATATTTGTCATGGGTAGGCTTATTTCTCTTCACAATGAATTAATCAGACAAATGGCCATTAACCTGCAAATTATATTAATTGGCTCTGAAACTGTTGTTATGAATATAAAAACTGGGATTAATGACGGGTAGCTGATCAGCCAGTGCTCACGCTGATCATGTAGTACTCACGCTGATCATGTAGTACTCACGTTAATCAACCAGTACTCACGCTGAGCAAGAAGTGTGTCACGCTTCTCACAAAACAAGACTTTTGAGCACTGCAACCCGGTCTGTTGGTCATGCTTGGCGGGTCACGTTTAAATCTACCCATGTATACCCCTCCCACCCATGTCCCCCCCCTCTCACCCATGTATACCCCTCTCACCCATGTATACCCCTCTCACCCATGTACCTCTGCATTCTATTCTTGAAACCTGTTGCACAGTTTGCCTCAATAATGCTAGTTGGTAGCCCATTTCACTCCTGGACAATTCTCGTTCCAAACCAATTCCTGCATTTATGCACATAAAACGAAATTTCTTCAGTTGTATCAATTGCTGCGGGTTGCACCCTGTTGCGACGGTTTCAGAAGCCTGCTCTATGTCCTCGTTGTTATGACCGTAGACCACTTGAAGACCTCTATCATTGCTTCTCTTGTCCCGCGTCTCTGTCATCGAAAAATTATAGTACCTATAATTACCATTTGACGATAGTTCAAAATATGGACGGTTGCACCCCCCAAAAAAGGACTATACTTGTCGAGCACGGAAAGACGTTAACAAGCATTCCTAAATTTTCCTAAGCCTATTAGAGTACGAGTTTCATTAGATGAAAGGAAATGTTCCCGACGATTTCTGTCCAGCCCGGGATTCGAACCCGGAATTCTCGATTGTTCCTCGAGAACGAACCCGGCTGGACTACTTGGCACCCTGCCCGGTAGTACAGACCTTGTCCAGTAGTATATAATTGCCTATTTAGGACTAAGACAGGTTAGGCTTGGTATATTTATACTTTTCCACTTTGTAATGCACTTCAGAAGTACAGTTGTACAAAAGGTGATTTTTGGGGGGAGGGGGGGAGGGAAGGGAACTATTAGGGGGAAAGCGCCAAGCCATTACGACTATATAGCACTTGGAAAGGGTCAGGATAAGGATTTGGGATGGGACCCAACCACTTGGACGGTCGGGGATTGAATGAGACCTGCATGAGGCGAGACCGTCGCTCTACCGTCCAGCCCAAGTGGTTGGGCCTTTTTTGGGGGGAGGGGAGGAGGTGGGCACAATAGAGCATATTTTGTGTGCCTTTCATCCAAAGTAGCAATAAGGGGTTTCATCATCATTTTTGGAAGATGGGTTAATTTTCTCAAGCGAGCCTTTATATAGTCCATTGTGTGGTTCCGGCGCTCAGAGCAGCACAACGTAGTTCAAAGGGGTAGAGGGGGGGGGGGCTTCGCTAATGCTATAGATATCGCTGAAGGATGTTGATTGTGGTGTTGGTGTTTGTTATCATATATCCCAATACCCTGTTGGCTGGACATCGTGCATGGGTGTATGACTGGAGAGGAAGGGATAAGAGGTGGGGGTGTCTACATGGGCAGAGGGGCGGGAACACACATCGGAGGCAAGAGCTGGGATGGGAATGATGTATGTTATTGTTATAGTTAACGCTGAGGGGGAATTTAGGTATTATAGGTTGTGGATTCATCTCTTTCCTTTGATTTCCAGATACCTCGACTTGCTCTTTTTATGCGAGTGCTGCTCTGCTTATGCGAGTGCTGCTCTGCTTATGCGAGTGCTGCTCTGCTTATGTGAGTGCTGCTCTGCTTATGTGAGTGCTGCTCTGCTTATGTGAGTGCTGCTCTGCTTATGCGAGTGCTGCTCTGCTTATGTGAGTGCTGCTCTGCTTATGTGAGTGCTGCTCTGCTTATGTGAGTGCTGCTCTGCTTATGTGAGTGCTGCTCTGCTTATGTGAGTGCTGCTCTGCTTATGCGAGTGCTGCTCTGCTTATGCGAGTGCTGCTCTGCTTATGCGAGTGCTGCTCTGCTTATGCGAGTGCTGCTCTGCTTATGCGAGTGCTGCTCTGCTTATGTGAGTGCTGCTCTGCTTATGTGAGTGCTGCTCTGCTTATGTGAGTGCTGCTCTGCTTATGTGAGTGCTGCTCTGCTTATGCGAGTGCTGCTCTGCTTATGCGAGTGCTGCTCTGCTTATGCGAGTGCTGCTCTGCTTATGCGAGTGCTGCTCTGCTTATGTGAGTGCTGCTCTGCTTATGTGAGTGCTGCTCTGCTTATGTGAGTGCTGCTCTGCTTATGTGAGTGCTGCTCTGCTTATGTGAGTGCTGCTCTGCTTATGTGAGTGCTGCTCTGCTTATGTGAGTGCTGCTCTGCTTATGTGAGTGCAGCTCTTTTTTTATGTGAGTGCAGCTCTTTTTTATGTGAGTGCAGATCTTTTTTATGTAAGTGCAGCTCTTTTTTTATGTGAGTGCAGCTCTCTTTTATGTGAGTGCAGCTCTTTTTTATGTGAGTGCAGCTCTTTTTTATGTGAGTGCAGCTCTTTTTAATGTGAGTGCAGCTCTTTTAATGTGAGTGCAGCTCTTTTTTATGTGAGTGCAGCTCTTTTTTTATGTGAGTGCAGCTCTTTTTATGTGAGTGCAGCTCTTTTTTATGTGAGTGCAGCTCTTTTAATGTGAGTGCAGCTCTTTTAATGTGAGTGCAGCTCTTTTTATGTGAGTGCAGCTCTTGTATTCTCATGTCATATCCCTCCGGAAAAATTATTTTCCAATATCGTACATATTGATCTTTGTTCTTCCCTAAACCTGTCTGTCATATTGTCACGTGTGGAAATATGATTCCTACCAGAACAGAGAAGGGATGGTTATGTGGATAGGAAAGGGCACCGATTTTGTGTCATAATGCGAAGAGAATGGAGGAAGCGGAAGGAATAGTAGCCTATCCATTATCAAGCAGTAGGGAGAGCGGAAGGGCAGGCAGGAAGAGAGGTTGTTTGTCGTATATAATGAGTTTGGGAAAGGCAGACAGGCGATTGTGTAGAAGATTGGATATAGGAAAGGAAGGTCAGTGGTGTATGTGGGTGGGTGGGGAAGACAGACGGGTGGCCTGAAGATGAAAATTTTAAATGCGGTGAGAGGGGACGATAACGCAGTAAAGACATAAAAGGTGAAATATAAAAACTGGCAATTTTTATGGGGTGATGGAGTGGTTTCGGAAATGAGGAAAATGGCGCGCTCACTTCCAGAGTGAGAGGTTTTGGAGGCAATCTGTCCTTTCAACTATAATGGGTCGCGTTTTTTAACGTTATCGTAACCAACGTTGCAAAGGAAGTGTATATAAGTACCGGCTTACTTATGGCTACATTTGTTTAAGCATTATGGGATGAAGTTTAAATATATAAACCGTTGAGAAGAGTGACCACGTGACTGGCTTGTCTAGATTATTCCTGGTAAATACGAGGCTGTTACCCATTCAGTAACTGGTCAAACTTGTCGTTGTTTAACCTGACATAGCGAAACCCAAATCGTCCTTAGTTGGAGAGAGACGTATGAGGTTGTTGTACTAAGTCATTTGCGTGATGGGAGGTAGGATTGTGAGAGAGATTGATGGGAGGAGAAGGTCATTAATTGTCTCAAAGTAAGATAGTGGAGAAGATGTGTGTAGAGAGGGAGGGAGGAAGTGTGTAGAGGGGAAAAGGTGTGGTGTGCAAAGACGAGGGGGGGAGGAATTAATTGAATCTCCAGGTGATAATTAGTGAAGGAAAGACAGCGTTGAGGGCTGTCCACATATTTCCTCACTGCAAACACGTGAAAAGTATTTGATTAATAGTTCCCATAAAGAGCTGAAGTTTATGACTGGAGATGTGGAGGGGTCAGGAGCGGAGATATAGAGGGCCTGAAGAGAGGTGAGGTTGGTAACCGAGAGCCCTGGGAAAGATTTAAATTGTCATGTTAAATATTTCCGAAAATTGAAATTCGCGAGAGTGAGCGCCAGGATAACAGTAGCCTCGGACGACAAGTTCAGCAGTGTGTGAGTATAGGGATGTAAGTTTACTTCTCATGTGTTGGTTCATGGAATTAGTGGCCCAGTGGCCCGGTCCCCAGCCTGGCCTTCTGGACGCTGTTGGACAGTTTTTTTTAAGATAACAGATGTATTATATAGTCAATCTTGGGTACAAGTACAATATATCATCAAGTGTTCCAGTATCCATATAGTATTTACAGAGTTCAGCATACCTCAGCCCAGGAGGGCGAAAGTCAGTCAATATGGGACATTCTGCAATATAATGTTCAAGGGAGTGCATGTTTTCTCCTTCACAAAGTTGACACATGGTATATTCGACATTTGGGTTTTGAGAGAGCTGCCCAACGCATCCTCCGAATTGACAGTTCGGTTTAACACTAAGCTTAATAAGTACAATTCGTGACTGCAAGCAATAGTACATAATTACACTTGCTTGTGCCGTTACATTTACCTCCCCATATATTCTCCTCATTTTCTGTTAAAACATTCATAATATTAGGATAAAATTTTTATGTTAAATTCCATTTACACAAGTTTTATATATAAAGAATTCTTTTTCAGTTTTATTAAATAATAGTTATTTATACAAAATTTGAAAATATCCCGAGTTACTTTATAATTTATTGAAAGATTTTAGTTTTGTTTTATTAGTTTTATAAAACTGTAATATCAATATAGCTATAGGTTAAGTACTAATTGTAATTAAGAAGCAAATATAATGTTTGTCCTCATACACTAAAAGGTCAGGTTATAGGTCGTGGTTTTCTTTTCAGTTTTTCAGGTAAACTCAAATATTCAAAATATTTTGGTGCGATTCTGGCGATTATTTGACAGTACGCTTTAATACTAAGTGTAATAGTAAAGTACAGTTCCTGACTGCTAGGAATAGTACATAATTACACTTGTGCCGTTACATTTAGCTCTCCATATTCGGAGGATAGGCTGGAACTGCCGGATACGTCTATATACCAGGCGTATTCTGGCCACTATAACATCATATTGCAAAGTTCTTGCAATATTGCTAGCGTTTCTGCTCGAAACACTATGCGTGCTAGTGGCTTTACAAGAATGTCAAACTTCAAGTCTCTGTACTCTTATAAACCCTATGTTCCTTCTTGTATATAAATAAATAATAAATAAATATTAGTTCCATATATGAATGTCTCCTCACGATATTTATAATGTTTAATGCTACAAAATTCAGGTCTTTGTGAATTTGTTGGGCCAGTGAGATTTCCATTAGATATTTGTTTAAGTATTCCCTTTGTCACTGCTAATGAAACACCCATATCGATTTCTACCACTGGTTTTCAACATTGTTTTTTCAAGCATATCAACAGTGTCATGCTTTGAGATGTTTGTTACATACCCCTATTGGATACGTATATAAATATTCAATAATTATTATTTCCGTGCATCATTACTTGTATGAACTTATATATTATATCATTAATTGTATGTATATTATATTATTACTTGTATGTACTTGTATGTTTATATCATTACTTGTATGTGCTGATATGTTATATTGTGGTGGTGATCAGTGGGCGGAAGAAACCATGGGAAACCGTTATTATATTTTGTGGTGATCAGTTTCCCGTGAGAAAGTTACATTTTGTGCTGATCACTTAATGGCAAGACTGTGGGAAACCGTTATTATTTGTCCCCCTAGACGGAGCCGGTCGGCCGAGCGGACAGCACGCGGGACTTGTGATCCTATGGTCCTGGGTTCGATCCCAGGCGCCGGCGAGAAACAATGGGCAGAGTTTCTTTCACCCAATGCCCCTGTTACCTAGCAGTAAAATAGGTACCTGGGTGTTAGTCAGCTGTCACGGGCTGCTTCCTGGGGGTGGAGGCCTGGTCGAGGACCGGGCCGCGGGGACACTAAAAAGCCCCGAAATCATCTCGATCATCTCAAGAAATAGACGGCAATATTTGTGGGATATTATTTCCTGCCATGATGGGCAGTTGCCAACAAACTCTTATTTTATAAATATGTAACTATTATATTAGTAACTACATTATTTCTGTTTATGCATGTAAATCTGATCATTTCTTAATTTAGTTAAGTAATTCCCATTATATGGCTCCATGTAAGTAAGATTTATATTAATTTAAAAAATCTGTCACTCAAAATGTTGTGCAGAAGTGATATCGGCTCCTGCCGTGAGAACATTATTCAGTAACTGTTTGGACGCCGGAGGGATCACATCTAGGAGTTAAGTGTGTAACATTATATCTATTATGTTCTGTTGTAATATGTTAGTCTGGAGACATAATTTTATTTTGATTTACATGTGATTACCCATCTGTTGATTAACAGATAATATTGATAATTAACTGAAGTATATTTATAATATATATTTATTTTTATTTGAGTGATTACTTAAGTCCTAAGGGGGTGATTAATTTTAAATCTTGCCTGTACAAACCATGGGATTATACTGGTGACCCACCTTGAGATTGCTGCATCGGTAACTGTCCCTAGACTACAAGATTTTGTTGCTGTTCGGGGTCACGAGCATTAATGAACGGTTTTAACAATGTCAACATGTGATGGTATCCAAAGAAATTAAATTATAAATCTGTTTTCTTTAGCGGCTAAAACATTCATTGGTATATCACTGACTATTTTCTGGGTGTTATTACTGTATGCGTTCAATGCCAGGAGTGCACGCACATAGTCTTCGCCACCGCTTGCAGTCTGATGCAAATCACAGGTACAGTACCTTGATGATCAGATATCAGCTTGTCGGTATTTGATGTGATACACGAAGTGAAAGATTGTGTTAAAAAGTTTTAAATGTGAAAATATACAGCTCATCCTCCTGTTTAGTTGGTACTTGTGTACTTGTTTAGTTAGTTTTGAGGATATGCTAAAATCATTCAAAAAGATATATTTTTTACAAGTCTAAATTATGTGAACGAAACAGGAGTCTGGTTTATGTGTTCGTTTCTATGAAATATAACCTAAAAGATTTGATATTTTGTACTTCAAGATAGCATTTCAAAACAATATATGCTACCTGTTTCTTAAGATGTGCCCCGTAATTGTTGTTTGTACGTGTCCAATATAGCCAGGTTGGCACTATTCAAAGGGGCACAAACGTAGCCTAGTGCCTAGCAAGGGGCACCCCATTAACTTCCAGGAAAACTCTAGCACTGGCTACTAGATGTTCTAAAAAGCAAAATTCAAAACAAATATTTTGTTCTTGCGATGTCGTAAAACTTTCGGTACTGATATCCGCAAAATTACATCAAAATTCTCTAAACGCACCTTAGTAGGACACTTGCTTACTGGATCACATATGCCCAACTTGTGCAGGCCGCCTACTGAGTGGTAGTGATACATATTGACACGTGAAGCCTACTGGCACATACTAATAATTGGTACATACTGACATGTCATATGTACTAACACACTTTGGGCTATAAAATGTTACCGTAAAATAAGGATTAGATCCTCATAACGTTTAATTTTGTTCTCTCCCAACTAAAGGTTCAAATACTTGAATTCACCTTTAATTATATTAGTTTTCTATGTTGAACTAGGCTTCCGTTTTTTTCTTTAAAGTACAAGCGTAATGTCTCCTGCTTTATAGATTTTAAATGAGTGTTACTCGAAGCATTTCTTAATATACCTTATTCGTTTCGCCCTTCTATTATGTTTTTTTTTCATCATTTCCTTTCCCCTTCATTTCTTATCCTTGATCCTTTCTCCGGTCTGAACGGTTTCTGGTGGTGTGCTGGGTCATGGTGAACTGTCTGCCTTTGATCTAACAGACTTGTGTCCGCTCCCACGTGCTCTCTCCTTATATATCCCGTTGTCCTGTAGTTCATCAGGTCATTCTTTCATTCTGCCTTTTATAATAGTCATGTGATGTGACCGAAAGAATTCGGTTGGTCCTCTTATTTCGTTGTGGTTCATTTGCATATTTTCCTGTACTTATTTTTTTCTCTCAGCGGCTCCTGCTTTGACAACAGAGAGGGGTAAAATATGTGAATGCCAAGGTGGAGACACAAGTGTAATCCCACACTAATTGTCTGCCACCTCCCCAGGAAGCGCGGTGGGATTCCATCTGGTCGACCAGCTGCAGCAGCCGAATTGCAGCGTATTAGATTACGATGATTCTACCAAATACAGTCATCATCTGACATGGCATAGTTGGCATTCCTCAAACAAGCAGGATTTTTTACTTTTGTCACTGTGTATGAGAATTACTTTAAGTATTGGGATATTAACATATATGAACGATTAATTAAGACAGGGGTGGCAAGCCTATGGTATGTGTGCCCAGAATGGCATGCGAGCAAATGTTGTTGGAACGGGACATGCGAGCTGTTATCTATCTAGTTCAGCAAGGCTCGTGTACCTGTCAGGACGAGTACAATCTAGAGGTAATAATACAGTGCGTTTAATAAATACACCAGTATGCTCCTGATAGACACAATATAATAAAGAAAAAACAAAAGGAACAAGGTATTGAAAGTATATATATAGTATATCCAAAATAAAATGGCACGACACTATGCCCAAGATAATCTATTCCGTT
>WNGS01164858.1:2012673-2026137 GCA_020271785.1 Procambarus virginalis | reverse complement strand
CTGTACTTAAGGGTAACAAGACATATCAAACAGATAAATGATAAAAATTATAAGAAGCCAGAATTATCCTTCAGCATGCAATAATATCATAAAATCACTTAAAGATCACAGGCAATCTCTTAAACACATGAATGAATATATGGAATAGCACAAAATAGTCTTACCAAGAGAATTAATTAAGTAATAAGCAAAATAAACAATATACACAGACTAATCTCCAATACATGTCTCCTCCCATCAAGCTCACCCACGCGACTACCTAGCTTCCCGCCAGCAAGGCAGGCGCCCTACCAAAATATCAACTTAGCATCCACATGAACTCTTGTGAAAACTCTACTAACATGGTGTAGTACAAAAGAACAATATAATCAGTAATCTTAAGAGTATATAATACTGTTACAGTAATCACAGGAATTAATTACAATCAATAACAGGAATTATTCAAAGGTTGAAATATAAATGCTAGCTTGACAAGGCCGCACACTGGACACATCCAAATATGGTCATCCCCCCCCCCCCCCCACGGAGAAGCCACACTCCCTCCAACAAGAAATAACTTGCACAAGCCTATCAAAAATAATGCAACTCAGGCACACTACAGCATGCTACAATATAAATCATACAATATTAACTGGAACACAAATGGATACCATACTAATAATAGTACTGAACAGGGAAAGGATTAAATGTTATACATAGTTATCATGAATAATGGTAGAATCAATCATAGATTCGTAACACCAGCTTCCACCAATGTTCCCTCGTTCTGTTATTATTCCGTATGAACATTTCATCTATTTCCTCTTTGTCAATTCCCCTGAGTATTTTATCCGTTCCTATTATATCCTCCCTCTCCCTTCTTTTCTCTAGTGTCGTAAGGTTCAGTTCCTTCAATCGCTCTTCATATCTCATCCCTCGTAACTCTGGGACAAACCTCGTCGCAAACTTCTGAACTTTTTCCAGTTTCCTTGTGTGTTTCCTCAGGTAGGGGGCTCCATGATGGCGCGGCATACTCTAAGACTGGTCTCACGTAGGCAGTGTAAAGCTCCCTAAAAGCCTCCTCACTTAGGTTTCTGAATGATGTTCTAACTTTCGCCAGTGTAGAGTACGCTGCTGTCGTTATCCTATTTATATGTGCTTCAGGAGTTAAGTTAGGTGTGTGTGTGTGTGTGTGTGTTTGAGGTACTCTTTTTACATAGTCCAATGTTTTTCCAGATATGCCAGCTTGCTAAACCACTTGTACACCTGACTTTTATGACTAACAGTATCACAAGATTTCGACCAGGAAAATACTGCCATACAGCTTTTTTTTAACATTTTATAATCTTGTTACGAGGTTAGATAAATTTTGTCACGCAGGACGCTCCTCTTTTTTAATTTCATGCTACATTCGTTGCCAGTTTATCCTCTTCGGGTGCGCCATTATTCTCAGTAGATTTTACTTACACTGAATAATTTTTGTCAGTGACACTGGTTTGAAATTTAGTGCCTCTTGTCTTCCCCCCCCCCCCCCCTTTTTCTAATATTGGGACTACGTTTGCGTTTTTTCCAGAATCTGGAAGATTTTCAGTAAAGCACTTAACATTTTCAATGATGTAACAGTTCTATTGTTACGTAAAGTATGGTGACAATAAACAGACACTAAGAGAATATATATATTGGTCGAGTATACAGAAGTATGACGGTGATACCTTGGCGAGCACTGGCGATAACAGGTGACAAAATCTCTGCAGCTTCCTTCATCAGCCACTTTAGGTCCCATTTCTGACCTAAAATTATAATGAATCTGGTCCCATTTAGGTTTCCCCGTCGTGTCTACATTTTTTCCTACTGTGACTGTCATAAAAATATTGATAAAAAAATGAGTGACTCGCCCTAAACTGACTAATTACAGGTTTCCTAAAAGTAATATTTCCTGTTTTTTTTTCAAATATTGTGTATATATTACTCAAGATCAGTACCCAAACACTCGGTGACTGAATTTTAAAACGGTGAATTAATTACACAACACCAAAGCCCAAATCAGAACAACTAAATTAATCTTTAACAAGAAGCATTTCGTGATTTGTCTTTAAATTAAATGATTTCCCATCACTCAAACCAGCAGCCTAATACCACAGAAAGCACAATTCTGCATTTCGAAAAGTATCAATAAACTTTATAATATTTAAATTAAATAAAAGTAAGAAACACAAAGTATTATGATTGAACCGTTGTATCGTCTGTTTTGGCAGAAACTGTAAAATTTCAGCTAATACTTCGAAACTTTCTTTAGACAATACTTTTGTTAAACGCCTGACAATAAATAGTATTAATATGGGTCAACCTGAGCATCGTAAACCTCCCTTTATACATTCCAATGACGGGAACCCTCCCTGACAACCTGTCCCCAAAGTATCACACCAGAATGAATGGTCTGGGATGTCTCAGTTTGTAGATCGGGCACTTTTAAAGACACTGTTTTGCAGGCCTGTGGCGCTAGGCTGCTGCCCTTGCTCTGTCCGAACATGTAAACAACAGCTCGGTGCCAGAGCACAGACAGCGGTTGACAACAACGACACACCCCTCGTGGTGGGTCCTAGTCCTTACCTTTATAATTAAGCTATGGTGAGTTAATTTTTTTTAGTGCCTGGACTCAAAAAATCATTACACCACCCTCAGTGTGTGGGTCAACAACAGTGGGGGAGAGCCAGAGGCCGGCGGACACTTTTCTCCACCTCCGCGCACTGACGTCAATACACCCGCCAGGTGTCAACACCCTAGCCACACTCCAGGCCCCACACCCCAGCTACACTAGGCACCCCACACCCCAGCCACACTAGGCACCCCAGCCACACTGGGCACCCCACACCCCCAGCCACACTGGGCACCCCACCCCAGCCACACTGGGTACCCCACACCCCAGCCACACTGGGCACCCTACACCCCAGCCACACTGGGCACCCCACACCCCAGCCACACTGGCACCCCACACCCCAGCCACACTGGGCACCCCACACCCCAGCCACACTGGGCACCCCACACCCCAGCCACACTGGGCACCCCACACCCCAGCCACACTGGGCACCCCACACCCCAGCCACACTGGCACCCCACACCCCAGCCACACTGGGCACCCCACACCCCAGCCACACTGGGCACCCCACACCCCAGCCACACTGGGCACCTCACACCCCAGCCACACTGGGCAACATACTCTTGTGTTGACACCAAGATGACTCCAGCCTCACAAGACGTATACGTCGTCAGTCTTCCCTCCTGTCTCTACATCAGGACGTTTAGTGACGAGTGGAGTCCAACACGTCTTGCTCTAATCCAACCTGTTCCCTCGATTTTCTACTCCGTTAAAAAATGAAACTGTTTTATCTAACCCGAAACCCATTTGAACCTATCGAGGCCGACGTATAGAAAAACGTCAATATTATGACGTTTTAACGTTGACTAATGTCACGCTTGTAACGGATTTGGCATTTACGTTATAAATACGACGTCTAACGAGCCATAACCCTTCTCCCCTGACGACCAAGTGCTACTGAGGCTCCTGATCCTCACTCTCACCCCGAGTGAGCTCGGCCATGACAAGGTACGATAGCCTATTGCAAGGTTATCACAGAATATTGTCGCCGGAGACCAGAGCGAGGGAGTAGCGTAGCCTGGCCACACGTGCTGGACTAGGCGGCTCCACCACCACGTGCGCGCCTAGTCCCTAGTCGCGCCTTTTTGTGTGGCCAAATATTCAACATCATGCTGGTGAGTTTTATTCATTCAAGTGCCAGCACAGACAAGCACTCTCGCGCTGTCCAATATCAGTCATGTTCATTGACAATTAACCTGATACTGAACGAGCTATGTGAAATGATTAACGTCATATACTACGTGTGCAAATTATATTATATGATTATTGTGTATAATTTGATATAATTATTGCCAGCCCCTGTCCTATTAAAATGGTTATGGTTTGTAGGGTTATGGCTTTTATATCACAAGCGGCGGGGACTCGTATTTATGGAAGTCACACCGGGCAAGGTCAACACAGTATGTCCTTTCACGATTACATAACACATTCACTCCAAACATCTACCACTTAACGGGTTACTCAAGCCCATGCCACCTCTTGTGGGGGGCCTTAATCTTCATCACTCAATCGGGTAAGGTCACAGCGATCAAGGTCATAGGGGTCAAGCAGGAATAGGGATAAATAAAATGATCAATATTAGTTGATTAAGGTCAAGACATGAAAGGCCAGAGGAAAGAGTATGGCTCCCCATTGTCGGGGACATATAAGGCCTGGCCTTTTAAGGCTCATCAAGGTCCCTCTTAGTCAAGCAACTGACCTTCTCCATTATACGAACCACAACAGTCACCTATCTCCCGGGTGCCTATTTACTGCCAGGTAAACAGCTGCATCAGGTGAAAGGAAACGTGCACAAAACTTCTCGCCTTGCCCGGGAATAGAATCAGAGTCCAATTGGCTTCTCAGACTAAATCCACCATATCGTGGCGCAGTTGACTAGACCGCGCGTCTGTGAACCTCCACCGCATAGGTTCGAACCCTCATCACGGCTCCTGTGGATTTATTCGTTGATACATCACGATAATGTGATTTCTGTGTGTATTTAAGTCGAATGCTCTATAAACCACCGTGGTCTTCAGATCAAGGTCACAGTTGCCTTAAATGTTAAAGCTCTTTGGGTCTGACCTCGCCATGGTCAAAGGCACCCAATGGGAAGGCCACGCGATATCAGTTTAACAATTCCGTCTTCCAACTGCAGTGCCCAGAGACACTGCACGACCTCACACGACCAAAGACCACAGTCACTCCTCACATCTACCACCACCTCCGGGTTACTCATGCCCAATCACCGTCTTCAACCTTCCCGACACGTCCGTCATCCCTGTCTGAGAACTCCCTCTTGCGTCCCTCTCTGGTGCCCACTATATCTTTTAATATTATGTCTTCCAAACCTGCTACTGGCTTATTTACCATCTCTGTCTACCTTTTTAGCAGGAGTCCCTTCCACGTGATAGTTCCACTTCCTAGCTGTAGGTGGCAGCTTGTCAGCCTCCCTCCTGCCCCCCTCCTCCCTCCAAGTACCAACCCTAAATTCTGCTCCCCTCTCCGTGCAATCCTCCAACTGCAACATGCAACACTGCTACAACATGCAACACTGATACAATAGGCAACACTGCTGCAACTACAACATGCAACCTTGCTGCAACTAAACCTTTCAACACTGATGCAATTAAAAATACAACGCCGCTGCAACTACAACATGCAACACCGCTGCAACTACAACATGACACACCGAAGCAACATACAATATGTAACACTGATGTTACAACGACTCAATATACAACAAGAAATACCGATGCAACCACAACATGTAACTGCAACATGCAACACAGATGCAGCTACAACATGCAACACCGACGCATCTGCACTATGCAACACTCCTTCAGTAATGCTGCAACAATAAAATGCTATAATGTTGCAACTACAACAGGCTATAATGTTGCAACAACAATATGCACTAATATTGCAACATAAACATGCAATATTGTTGCAACTACAGAATGCATTACCTCAGCAACTACAGCATGCATTACCTCGGCAACTACAGCATGCATTGCCTCGGCAACTACAGCATGCATTACCTCGGCAACTACAGCATGCATTACCTCGGCAACTACAGCATGCATTACCTCGGCAACTACAGCATGCATTACCTCGGCAACTACAGCATGCATTACCTCGGCAACTACAGCATGCATTACCTCGGCAACTACATAATGCATTACTACAGCATGCACTGCCTCAGCAACTGTAACATTCAACACCGTTACAACTACAACGGTAGCAGGCCTACCAACAAACCTTTTGTATCAACAAAACCTCAAATGAACAACAATACAAAGTTTTGTTTATTTCTAACATCTTTAAAAGACGAAGAAATAAAGTACCTTTCACAAATGGTCTCAATTAGCCAAATGACGTATTTGGAGCATACAAAGAAACCTTGACTAGAGACTAACATGGATAGTAAGGTTTGGTTTTACAATTATTTCAATTATAAATCCACCAGTAAATTATAAGGCATGTAGGAGATCATCTGTATAATTAAGATACACCTGCATAGAATTAATAAGATCATCAAATAATGCCATTGAAATGGTATCAAAGTATACATTTAATTAAAAATCCCTAGTAACAAACCCCCCCCCCCCCAATGCAACGGCTAAAAATTTAGATGGTCAGATAAGAAACGGCTGAAACTGCCTCTAAAATCTGGGAATCTCAGTAGCGAATATTATCCTCCTAGGACATTTTATCTTCCAAATTTTAAACGGATTATATTTTATTACACTCGACTAGAGGTAGTATGAGGAAGTAGGCTACGCTAACATGCACACAGTGACCTCCTGAGACTTTGTGACAAGTTTGTGGTGAACGAACAGATAGGTAAGCCAACTAAAGGGATAACACATTCCACTTTGAGCTTTACCACTAATGAAGAACTAACGAGGGACATCACATCGAATACAACTTGCATCATATTATTAAAGTAAAAGATAAATTCACTGTGTCCAAACCATTTTGCAACGGGAGGGAATATTCAACAAATTAAATTTTCAACAATCTGGGTATTAATTTGGAGAAAGTTATCTACGAATTATCAGGTATTCCCTGGAAAACAACAGTGAACCCTCCAACACAATGCTTAGACTTTAAATGCAGGTGCATGCAAAATCTACATTAAATTAGTTGCTCAGAGAAGCTTAGAAAACGTCTTGGTGAATTCAGAGGACAAAACAGGTGATAGGCTACAGAAACACTCGCGCA
Source organism: Procambarus virginalis (assembly GCA_020271785.1). Classification (NCBI taxonomy): domain Eukaryota; kingdom Metazoa; phylum Arthropoda; class Malacostraca; order Decapoda; family Cambaridae; genus Procambarus; species Procambarus virginalis. The sequence continues at coordinate 2,019,296 of WNGS01164858.1, read as the reverse complement.
GTCGTAAATGTTTCCACAGTCAGGGTAAATCACAGAGAAATCACGGAAATAAAAACACTCGTAAGTGATTAGAAACCCGAAACAAAAATGACAGTTATGCAATAAACGTGAAGAGTGGAAATTAATTATTTACCGATATGTTACATCCGAAAATTTGGTTTTTAATATACTTAATCATAAATTAGGTCTTTCATTCACCTCCTATAATGATGATGATAATAATAATAATAATAATAATAATAATAGTAATAAATCTTAGAAAACTGATAAAATTATTTGAGCAGGACTGCGATGGAACACGCGTCCTGGTTAACCCCAGCCGCGCGCGATACCACATTACTGCTAGTAATGATACCATCACATCACAACAGCAGCTGCTGAGATATCACTGCACCTGTATTACCTTTTAAATATAATGTATAGTTTGAGGCGCGATAACATGATAATGAAGTGAAGGAATTTATGCGTTCTTGCACGGCATTCATGGCTTTTGTAGTCCCCAGTGACCCCTACTTGTAGACCCTCCGACCCACGCTTGTGCCTGTTATCTGCCCACGCTGCATGAGGCCTGACTCTTGTATGACTGCGTCTCGGTCTGATAAGGCGCGTGTGTGTGTGTGGATGGGTTGGAGAGGGTCGAGGGGAACATTTTTGTTCATAAAATGAAGTGTGACGAGTTTTGGTGGTATTGATCTGTGTTGTGGTGGTGGTGTGGAGCAGGCGCCACCACACAGCTCTGAGATGGCTGTTGCTGGCTCACTTCTACCACGCCTCTTCTACCACACCTCCACCACACGTCTACCACACCTCAACCACCCGTCTACCACATCTTAACCACCACCCTCACAACATCTACACCTCACCACCTCCACATCTCCACACCTCACCACCACCCACACTTCACCACCACCACCACACTTTATCACCTCCACACACCACCACTCCACCTGCGAATATTATCCTCACCACCTCCACTCATCACCACTCCACCACACCTCACCACCTCCACACACCACTACTCTACCACACTTCACCACTTCCGATATAACAAACACAATCACTGAAAGGGGTGTTGACGAAATACACGCAGACTTTGTTATGCAAGCCCCTTGGGGAATCTCCGCCAGCAGACTTTAAGATTATGCATTATGGTTCTTGAAGGAAAAAAAGAGCCAGACAAAGCCTGGCACAATCTGTTACTTTTTGGCAATGCATGCTTAGGTGTACCAGACAGAGGAGGCAAGACACTGGCCTCATCAGTCAATAAAGCAATTAGGGATATTCCTAGGGCTGACAACCTAGTCCGCCTCCCCCAAAACACAAATTAATTGTCAAATTAAGCCACAGGCTCCACTCCTGGTGGTGCCCTTCCGTCAATTCCTTTAAGTTTCAGCTTTGCAACTCATCTACATAATATTGCACAGATGCATATAAAGCAAACTTGGCATCCGACAGCTTCACTTACTTCACAGATGGATTAGTAGACCAGCAGGGACAAGAAACTCTGTAAATAGTTGGAGACACTCAAATGGGTGTTCGACTTTACAGAGATGCTAGCCTTTCAAAAGGCTTTGGAACATGCTCTTGCTAAACACCGGCAACATATTATCATGCATACAGATTCGAGAACTGCCATTGAAACCTTGCAACAAGAACACATATGATAACATCCATCTGATCACAAATGTCATGTCATTAATGCAAACACTCAAACAACAATGCCGACGGGTACTTATCAACTGGGTGCCAAGTCATGTGGGAATAATAGGAAATGACATTGCAGACGAAGCTGCAAAACTTGCAACGAAGAGAAGAAATGTAGACATTTACATACCACAGAGTCTATCACAGATTAAGAAAGTAATTAGAAACAGAGCAATGCAAAAGATGTAGTGTCCACAACACATCAGTTGCAACATCAGGATCTGCGGGTTGGTACAAGAATTCGACCAACTACGAATCCCTTAGTTTCGTGAAAGAGAGCAGTAGAACAACAGAAGTACACTTACATCGCATCAGGCTTGGATACCCATGTACATGGGAAATAGGCTTACAGGTTCCGGAAGATGAGAGGAAATATCAGCACTGTGGAGAAATGCCCGTCAGACCACTGGAACATTATCTAACAGTGCAGAGTTACAAACCCATTAAGATTTCAAATTAGACTCAACAGAGCAGAAGTTGTTAAACACATATGGCAAAATCTTACTGAAGCGACCATACGAGTCATATACTCATACGCCGCCGAAGTAAAACAGAAACAAGCAACACTTAGTGGGCCAGCCAGAGGCTTAGGGCCCGCGCAGGAATATCACTGCAAAAAAAACTCCACATCACCACCACCATACTTCACCACTACTCCACCAATATATCTCCAAACCTTAACCCGCATCTCAACAAGATAAAGTGAATGAGTTTAATTCTTAGGCATTATAATTTCCAAAGTTATATGGATTTTTTGAGTTGGCTCATGGATAAGCAAATGTAATTAATTTAAGAAAGAGTTCGATAGTAACTAATTGTGGGTGATGGTAACGCCATTGTGCAGCCCTCAAGCTAACGTGGGGGAAAAGGTGGCAGGAGTAGGAAGCTCCAGCTGTTGACACGGCCCTGCCATCTTTCCGGTGGAATTTACAGGAACATAAATATAATCTTAATTTGACTTGACCCTCGAGTGTTATATTGCAAGGTCTCCGTATTCACAATATTCCTAAGGATTGCAGTTGTGATGAATACAGTTAGACTCTGGATTTAGAGAAAATTGGTTGTGGGCTACTGGTTCAGCTGTCTGTGCAGCCCGTTCTCGCGAGCGTTCCCAACTTTAAAGAAACTGTCCTCCTAAAGTGTCCTAACCTACCAGGGGATCCCATGAATTTTCATGGTTCCTACCATTTTCTTGTACATTAGTTATTGGTCTTGAGTAAAGTATACGTCAAAATCCGACGTGCTATTAAGAGAACAGGTTGATCTGTGCACTTAATGACTCTCGTCTTTTGACCTAAATTACTAATAGAAAAGGCTATAAATGCATTACATAGATGTAATGCATCTATGTTGCATTGCATAGATGTTGCATTACCAGTCTCCGTGGTGTAGTGGTAAGACACTCGCCTGGCGTTCCTCGAGCGCTTTGTCATGGGTTCCGCATCCTGGCTGGGGAGGATTTACTGGGCGCAAATTTTAACTGTAGCCTCTGTTTAACTCAACAGTAAAATGGGTACTTGGTTGTAACAACGATTCTTCGCGGCGGGGATCGTATTCCAGGGACCTGCCCGAAACGCTACGCGTACTAGTGGCTGTACAAGAATGTAACAACTCTTGTATATATATAAAAAAAAATCACGTCACGTTTTCAATATCTACTATAAATTTACTGTCATTATTTAGCTAGTAATTTATTTTATGTGTTTTAGTAGAAAGTGTGCCATCTGTAATTATATGCCCGGGCAAGGTGGTCGTAAGGGAATATTCGTTTAGTTAATAATTTTCTGATGCAGTGTTACTCTTGTGGTAAATTATTAAATTCTCCAACACTTTATGCAAACTCAACAGACTTAATGTAGTTTGTAAGATCACGCAATTGAGGATTAAAAAGTTTAAATACACTTGTTCTCGCTTGCCAAATCCTTAAAGTAGACTAGGCTATTGGTCAGTTAATATGGACCAGGCAAGTTAATTAAACGCCATGAGGCTGAGAATTTCAGGAACTTCTTGATAAAACTAAGCCTTGTAATATGATTTAATTATTCAATTAACTATAAATATTAAATAAAATAGACATTTGTTGTGAATAAATTAACAAGAAATCAGTAATGTGTGGCTTAGCTGATTTCTGCTGACGTTTGCTGTTTTATCCTAATCCTGAAGAAACACTTTAGTTTCAGGCTCTGTGTCCACACCAGAGAAGGACCCACATTTGTAATAATTTTATATATTTGTACCCAACGCAGAAGGGCACTGGTTCTTCGGTTAAACTTTGTTGGATCAAAGTTGTGAAATGACACGAAGTAAATAATCAGCAAACAACCTAGTTTGCTGAAGTCATCAATAACTAAACCTTAGTAATTTGCTAATTTTATTAAATTATATCCATTCACAATTTAGCAAGACGTCAAATTAAACGCACACGGCTTTGGGGGTTAAACCCCCATGTAATCGCAGGTACTGGATGGGAGAAAATGGTTAGTGACATTGAAATCATCTATTGATTTGCCACCATACAATAAACTAATCATTACCGCCCTCTTAATAACTGAGGAACGAGGATGCCCTGAATGGATTACATCTGTGCCAGACTCGTTGATCTTCTCTAGAACTGGGCAAGTGTGTGTGATTTGATGAACCACGAAGGAGCTTTAGCGTTATGTTCTTATTCGTTATAATATAACGTCCTATAGCTCTCTTACAGTCTTTGAACTTGCAGTTTATACAGTTAATTATTAATTGCACTCTCTTCGGCTTGTTAATGATCCTTTAACATCTCAAACACACTTAATATCTAGCCAGCTGAGAATAATGATCTGAGAGGCGTAGATTCTAGTTGTGCAAAACCATAAATATGTCCGCCCCTCCTTCCCAGGGAAGCCAAGTAAAATGTTCAATTTTACACCCAGAAAGGTCCTTAAAAACTTTTAGGAAGATCTAGAATTTGCAGATATACATTTAAACAGTAATATAAAAAAATAGAACACACACTAGGACTAGAAGTGGATGCGAATCTACGACCACGGCAGTGGTACTCTACCACTAGACCCTCGTTGATTTGTGCAAGGCATACAACCAGATTTCTACTAAAATCACAGGAAGGCTGGAGGCCCTTACTGAAGCCACTCCAAGGTTTGACGTATGACCCCACAAGCATTCGGGTTGAAGGGCAGTGGTCCTACACCTTACGCTCTAACTTCAGAAACGCCAGAAATTACATTAACGCAATACATACCAATCCACCAGGACTGAGGTGGGCGCAAACCTACTGTTACAAACCGTTCATTAATGCTCGTGACCCGTAGAGCAACAAAATCTTGTAGTCTAGGGACATTTACCGATGCTGCAATCTCAAGGTGGGTCACCAGTATAATCCCATGGTTTGTACAGGCAAGATTTAAAATTAATCACCCTCTTAGGACTATGAAATCACTCCATTAAAATAAATATATATTATAAATATTCTATAGTTAATTATCAATATTACAGGTTAATCAACCACTGGGTAATCACATGTGAATCAAAATAAAATTGTCTCCACAGACTAACATATTACAACAGAACAGAATGGATATAATGGTACAGACTTTACTCCTAGGTGTGATCCCTCCAGTGTCCAAACAGTTACTGAATAATGTTCTCACGGCAGGTGCCGATGTCGCTTTTGCACAACATTTTGAATGACAAATTTTTATTTAATATAAATCTTACATGGAGCCGTATAATGGGAATTACTTAACTAAATTAAGGAATGATCAGAGTTACGTGTACAAACAGAAATAATGTAGTTACTAATATAATAGATACATATTTATAAAATAAAAGAATGTGTTGTCAACTGCCAACATGGCATGAAATAATATCTCACAAATATTGCCGTCTTGGTGGACAATAATAACGGTTTCCAGTAGTCATGCCCACAAGTGATCACCACAAAACTATAACTTTCTCACGGGAAACTGACACACACAAAAAATATAATAGGATCACCACCACAATAACATATCAGCACATACATACAAGATCATACAAGTACTGATATAAGCATACAAGTAATAATATAATATACATACAATTAATGATATATATATATATATATATATATATAATATATATATATATATATATATATATATATATATATATGCGAACAAGCCTGAATGGTCCCCAGGACTATATGCGAATGAAAACTCACACCCCAGAAGTGACTCGAACCCATACTCCCAGGAGCAACGCCACTGGTATGTACAAGATGCCTTAAACCACTTGACCATCACGACCGGACATAATGAGGTGATAGCCGAAGCTATTTGAACCACCTCACCGCCGGCACTCGGATGGTTATCTTGGGCATAGCATTTTACCAAATCACCTCATTCTTTGGGGCACACGTGAGGAACACAAATGCGAACAAGCCTGAATGGTCCCCAGGACTATATGCGAATGAAAACTCACACCCCAGAAGTGACTCGAACCCATACTCCCAGGAGCAACGCCACTGGTATGTACAAGACGCCTTAAACCACTTGACCATCACGACCGGACATATGAGGTGATAGCCGAAGCTATTTGAACCACCTCACCGCCGGCACTCGGATGGTTATCTTGGCATAGCATTTTACCAAATCACCTCATTCTTTGGGGCACACGTGAGGAACACAAATGCGAACAAGCCTGAATGGTCCCCAGGACTATATGCGAATGAAAACTCACACCCCAGAAGTGACTCGAACCCATACTCCCAGGAGCAACGCCACTGGTATGTACAAGACGCCTTAAACCACTTGACCATCACGACCGGACATAATGAGGTGATAGCCGAAGCTATTTGAACCACCTCACCGCCGGCACTCGGATGGTTATCTTGGGCATAGCATTTTACCAAATCACCTCATTCTTTGGGGCACACGTGAGGAACA
>WNGS01164858.1:1984862-1996202 GCA_020271785.1 Procambarus virginalis | reverse complement strand
TGCGAAAGTCTAAGATCTCTGAACTGTGTTTGGTTATGTCCTGTTTGGTTCGCTTGTAGAATGTTGTTGTATTTTGTATTTAAAATATGCCACATATTTTCGGCAATTTTTACACCCTCGTAATCTTTTTCTCATGACCACATACCTTTTACTTATATCCACATACTTCCACAAATGCTTTGTCTCTACTACCCATACCCACGTCTTTTCTACCCATACCCACGTCTCTTCTACCCATACCCACGTCTCTTCTACCCATACCCACGTCTCTTCTACCCATACCCACGTCTCTATCTACCCATACCCACATTTCGTCTACCCAAACAGCCTAAATTTGTATTCCTTTGAGCGCAGGCGGAGAGATACTAATATTTACACGTGGAAAATATTGGAAGGGCTGGTCCCAAACCTGCACACAGAAATAACACCACATGAGACCAGAAGGCATGGCAGGATGTGCAGAATACCCCCATTGAAAAGCAGAGGTCAACAGGTACTCTGAGAGAGAACTATCAACATCAGAGGCCGGAGACTGTTCAACACGCTTCACTACACATAAGGGCATAACTGGCCGACCCCTCACAGTGTTCAAGAGAACTGGATAAGCACCTCCAAAGGATACCTGATCAACCAGGCTGTGACTCATACGTCAGCTGCGAGCAGCCGCGTCCAACAGCCTGGTTGATCAGTCTAGCAACCAGGAGGCCTGGTCGACGACCGGCCGCGGGACGCTAACCCCGGAAGCACTCAAGTAAGGTAACCTCAAGGTAAGGTAACCCACACCCATTAACGAGCGTAAATTTGTTAACCCGATGAGAGGTCCTTCGTAAAAACTATGTTGCGAATCCTTATTAATATATATATTCAAGATTGAGTAATTTTACTAAAAAAATTATATTCAGTCGAAAATCAATTTTTATTTTTTAATTTTCGATTGACGTAATTTACTTAAGCTAATTAGACGATAGTTCCACGTGATAGTTTTTTATAACACCACCAACCTTGCAGCGCTCTCCGATAGCGGTACTCGTCTATAGTCTCCTAATTTCCACGTAAGTCGCATGCACAAGGTTCAATACCATCAGGAACTTGAAGAGGCGAGTAGAGCGGGTAGGCCCCAAGCAAGGTGGACCGATGAGGATAACGCCTCCTGGCTATGGAGGAGGTCAGGCTGGAAGGAGACCCCAAGCAGGCCGGAAGGTATGAACCAGCGGCTGCAACAGCGCTTTCCTTCGCGAACTCTGGAGTCCATTAAGAGCCAAAGGAAAAGGAACGAGTATAGAGAGTTGGTGGTGGAATACAGAAATCGAGCGGAGGCCGAGGGCTCGGAGTCTTCACTGTCCAACTCGGACAGGGAGGACGAACCGCCTAGCCCATTAGGAATCATGGAAGGAGAGGCAATATCAGGGCGGCGGTGGGCGCCCCCGATGGCGCCGATCCCGACATGCCCCCCCCCGGTGGGACCCCCAGGAAGCTTCTTGGAAGGAAACCATGGTAGAATTCCTCGCAGCTATTGCACCCAGGGGCCAGGAAACCGATGGGGGGAAGAACTCCTTGATGAAGCAATCACAGACCTGGTCAGTGGTAACGGCCATAACGTGGATAGGATCCTTGAGCGCCATGCTCGAGTGGTTACTTCTGCCAAAGATCTGGTGACCACGCACCGCGCCCTCGCCCTGCGCGTCGACAGAGACCTCCACCGACAAACCGTACCGACCCAACCAACCTCCAACCGGACGAAAGAGGGAGCGAAGGGCACAGTATGTTCTGTGCCAGAGCCTGTACGAGAAAGATCGCTCGAAAGCCGCTGCGCGCGTCCTTTCCGGAGACTGGAAAGTAACCCCCACTGAGGTGGAGCCAGCTCGTCTCTTTCCATTCTGGGAGGCGCTATTCTCTAGACCCACATCGCCGGACCGCCGCCCAATTCGTGACCGTGATCCAGTTAATCAGCAACTAGGGGACCCCATAACATCCGAGGAAATCCTTGTTGCTCTCAAGGCAAGCAGCAATGCTGCTCCCGGCCCAGACGGAATCACTATACGTCTACTTAAGGCTATACCAATCAGGTGTTTGCAAAACTGTTTAATCTGTGGTTGGTAAACGAATCCCTGCCGCAACCATTTCGCAAGAACAAGACAGTGCTATTACCTAAGAAACCCAACCCGGACTCACCTTCCACTATCGCCCCATAACCATGTCATCTACGATAGTGAGGCTGTTCCACAAGATCCTGAGCAGCAGGCTCTCCGGGGCGGTCAGGATCGACAGGCGGCAGAAGGCTTTCGTTCCCGTGGACGGATGCCCTGAAAACCTGGTGATCCTGGACGCCCTCCTAGCTGAGGCTCGTGCGCTCAAGCACAACACGCACCTAGCGTTTCTGGATATGGAGAAGGCTTTCGATAGCGTCTCCCATCCGGCCATCCATCGGGCCATGAAGCGCAAAGGCATCCCAAAGCCTTTAAGGACATATATAATGTCGGGCTATGATCGGTCCTCAACCGTGATAACCAGCCAGGGGAGAAGTCGAAGGACATCCTGATCACTAGGGGGTGAAACAGGGTGACCCCCTATCTCCATTTCTCTTCAACCTGATAATTGATGAGGCAATTACCAGGGCTAAGGATCTGGGGCTAGGGGTCGGACTGGGGGAGAAAAGGTATCAGCACTGGCGTTCGCGGACGATCTGGTTGTGGCAGCGGAAACGGCTGCCGGACTACAGACACTCATAACGAGTATTTGCCACACACTGCGTGGCTCTGGTCTTAAAGTAAACGCTGCAAAATGCCGTACGCTAAGCATAGCGATCGATGCACACCGCAAGACGTGGCATGTCCCCACTAGGAAGGCATACTACGTCGGGGACGATGCAATCGGTACTATGAGCGTGGCGGACGAGTATAAGTACTTAGGGATTCTTATCGGGGCCGGGGGCAGACGCTTATCCTACGGTTCCCTGTTTGAGGACGGCCTGACCAACATCACGAAGGCGCCACTCAAACCCCAACAGAGGCTATACCTACTTAAGCACCACCTAATCCCCAAGATGAACCACCGCCTTGTCCTTGGACGTGTGGCTAAAACGGAGTTGGCGAGGCTTGACCGGCGGCTGCGGCACGCCACTCGTGGCTGGCTGCGGCTGCCTCACGATACTCCCAATGCCTTTATCCACGCGGACGTGAAAGACGGTGGACTAGGAATACCCGACTTTGCCACATCGATCCGGCTGCAAAAGAACAAGCGGCTCGGGGCGCTAGTAGAGTCGGAGGATCCAGTGGTAGTGGCAGCGGCTCTCCTACCCGCGTTCCAAGCGCGAATGCGGCGATGGGTAGACCCGACCACGGCTGCCGGAACCCCGTCCAACAGAACGACCGAGTGCTCGAGAGGTGGAAAGCAAAACTGTACAGCATGGTTGATGGGGCCGGCCTCGCGTCCTCTTGTGAGGTACCTTCCTGCCACAAGGGGTCGCATCCGGTACCCGTCTGCTAAGCGGAGGAGATTTTGCTCACGCCATCCAGATCCGGGCAAACGCTGTGGCCACGCCGTCTAGAGCAGCCAGGGGTAGACCCGAGGCTTCTGGTCTCTGCGATGCCTGTCGAAACCAGGAACCCTGGGCCACATATCCCAGGCATGCCACAAGACGCACGGGGCTCGGGTGAAACGTCATGACGATATCACCCGGTTCGTAGCCGCCGCCTGCGGCAAAGAGGCTTCGAGGTGGAACGCGAAGTCCGTATACCAGATGGAGGGACCTTCTGCAAGCCTGACATCATAGCTTGCAAAGGTGACGAGGCCTTCATATTAGACACCCAGGTCTCAGCTGATAACTTCCCACTCTCCCGTCCACATCAGAGCAAGTGCGACAAGTACGGCACCCCCGAGATCCTGCAGAAGGTCCGGGAGTATACCGGAAGCATACAGCATCCGCCTCTTCAATAACCCTTAATTGGAGAGGAGGATGGTGCAAGGAGAGTGCACGTGGTTTAATGGATATGGGTCTCACCAAGAGCGACCTCGAGATCTGCTCTGTGAAGGCCCTGACCTGGACATATTCAATATATAGAATATGGTCCAAGACCACGTCACGGGGCAGACCACCATAGTCCCAGGATCACTGTGCACAGGTGCATAAGGGTCAATATAGTCTCGCTTAGGTGAACCGCAGCCACGATAGCTGGTAGCCAACTATCTAAGCAGAGTTGTCATCCGGAGTACCACTTCTCCCAATGGCTTCTCACAAGAGGGTGGAGGACCTGGCCGAGCCCGCGAGTGGTAAGGCGGCGGCCGGAGGGACCCCATGCGCATACATGATATCCCTCCCGCTCCGGGGCTTTGTTAGGAGCTTCCACTGTGTCTAGTTTTCCATGTATGCCGATGTCAAGTCATCAATCCTGCCGCTTAGGCAGCTTGCTGCTTTGGCCTTCAGCGTTTGTTCTTTTTAATGTTATACTGTGCACCTCTACCTATGTGTGCTGTGTCCCATATAGAAAAAACCAATATAAAAGAATTTTCCATTAATATTATGTTTTATTTTCAGGTTATTATTATGTATTATTAGTATCATCTTAACTCTTGTGGGTGTGATGAGATCTGCCATATTTGTGTATTTTAGTTTGTGTTGTTAGGGTATTAGGTATGCTTAGGGGTGCCATCTCGCCATGCCCTATGGCTGGGGGGATCGGTGCCCTAGCTATATCAAAACCCTATACCCCCCCGAAGTGGCAAGGGGAGTTAGGGGACAAAAAAATAACTCCTAACTCCGTCTCTTAGTTTAGACCGTCTCTTAAATACATTAACGTCTGCTGATTGTTAATCAGCTCCAATCTATAATATTTAAGAACATCGAACTAATAGACGATTTTTAGGAGTTATTTTTTTTTGTCCCCTAACTCCCCTTGCCACTTCGGGGGGTATAGGGTTTTGATATAGCTCGGGCACCGATCCCCCAGCCATAGGGCATGGCGAGATGGCACCCTAAGCATACCTAATACCCTAACAACACACAAACTAAAATACACAAATATGGCAGATCTCATCACACCCACAAGAGTTAAGATGATACTAATAATACATAATAATAACCTGAAAATAAAACATAATATTAATGGAAAATTCTTTTGTATTGGTTTTTTTCTATATGGGACACAGCACACATAGGTAGAGGTGCACAGTATAACATTAAAAAAGAACAAACGCTGAAGGCCAAAGCAGCAAGCTGCCTAAGCGGCAGGATTGATGACTTGACATCGGCATACATGGAAAACTAGACACAGTGGAAGCTCCTAACAAAGCCCCGGAGCGGGAGGGATATCATGTATGCGCATGGGGTCCCTCCGGCCGCCGCCTTACCCACTCGCGGGCTCCGGCCAGGTCCTCCACCCTCTTGTGAGAAGCCATTGGGAGAAGTGGTACTCCGGATGACAACTCTGCTTAGATAGTTGGCTACCAGCTATCGTGGCTGCGGTTCACCTAAGCGAGACTATATTGACCCTTATGCACCCTGTGCACAGTGATCCTGGGACTATGGTGGTCTGCCCCGTGACGTGGTCTTGGACCATATTCTATATATTGAATATGTCCAGGTCAGGGCCTTCACAGAGCAGATCTCGAGGTCGCTCTTGGTGAGACCCATATCCATTAAACCACGTGCACTCTCCTTGCACCATCCTCCTCTCCAATTAAGGGTTATTGAAGAGGCGGATGCTGTATGCTTCCCGGTATACTCCCGGACCTTCTGCAGGATCTCGGGGGTGCCGTACTTGTCGCACTTGCTCTGATGTGGACGGGAGAGTGGGAAGTTATCAGCTGAGACCTGGGTGTCTAATATGAAGGCCTCGTCACCTTTGCAAGCTATGATGTCAGGCTTGCAGAAGGTCCCTCCATCTGGTATACGGACTTCGCGTTCCACCTCGAAGCCTCTTTGCCGCAGGCGGCCGGCTACGAACCGGGTGATATCGTCATGACGTTTCACCCGAGCCCCGTGCGTCTTGTGGCATGCCTGGGATATGTGGCCCAGGGTTCCTGGTTTCCGACAGGCATCGCAGAGACCAGAAGCCTCGGGTCTACCCCTGGCTGCTCTAGACGGCGTGGCCACAGCGTTTGCCCGGATCTGGATGGCGTGAGCAAAATCTCCTCCGCTTAGCAGACGGGTACCGGATGCGACCCACTTGTGGCAGGAAGGTACCTCACAAGAGGACGCGAGGCCGGCCCCATCAACCATGCTGTACAGTTTTGCTTTCCACCTCCTCGAGCACTCGGTCGTTCTGTTGGACGGGGTTCCGGCAGCCGTGGTCGGGTCTACCCATCGCCGCATTCGCGCTTGGAACGCGGGTAGGAGAGCCGCTGCCACTACCACTGGATCCTCCGACTCTACTAGCGCCCCGAGCCGCTTGTTCTTTTGCAGCCGGATCGATGTGGCAAAGTCGGGTATTCCTAGTCCACCGTCTTTCACGTCCGCGTGGATAAAGGCATTGGGAGTATCGTGAGGCAGCCGCAGCCAGCCACGAGTGGCGTGCCGCAGCCGCCGGTCAAGCCTCGCCAACTCCGTTTTAGCCACACGTCCGAGGACAAGGCGGTGGTTCATCTTGGGGATTAGGTGGTGCTTAAGTAGGTATAACCTCTGTTGGGGTTTGAGTGGCGCCTTCGTGATGTTGGTCAGGCCGTCCTCAAACAGGGAACCGTAGGATAAGCGTCTGCCCCCGGCCCCGATAAGAATCCCTAAGTACTTATACTCGTCCGCCACGCTCATAGTACCGATTGCATCGTCCCCGACGTAGTATGCCTTCCTAGTGGGGACATGCCACGTCTTGCGGTGTGCATCGATCGCTATGCTTAGCGTACGGCATTTTGCAGCGTTTACTTTAAGACCAGAGCCACGCAGTGTGTGGCAAATACTCGTTATGAGTGTCTGTAGTCCGGCAGCCGTTTCCGCTGCCACAACCAGATCGTCCGCGAACGCCAGTGCTGATACCTTTTCTCCCCCCAGTCCGACCCCTAGCCCCAGATCCTTAGCCCTGGTAATTGCCTCATCAATTATCAGGTTGAAGAGAAATGGAGATAGGGGGTCACCCTGTTTCACCCCCCTAGTGATCAGGATGTCCTTCGACTTCTCCCCTTGGCTGGTTATCACGGTTGAGGACCGATCATAGCCCGACATTATATATGTCCTTAAAGGCTTTGGGATGCCTTTGCGCTTCATGGCCCGATGGATGGCCGGATGGGAGACGCTATCGAAAGCCTTCTCCATATCCAGAAACGCTAGGTGCGTGTTGTGCTTGAGCGCACGAGCCTCAGCTAGGAGGGCGTCCAGGATCACCAGGTTTTCAGGGCATCCGTCCACGGGAACGAAAGCCTTCTGCCGCCTGTCGATCCTGACCGCCCCGGAGAGCCTGCTGCTCAGGATCTTGTGGAACAGCCTCACTATCGTAGATGACATGGTTATGGGGCGATAGTGGGAAGGTGAGTCCGGGTTGGGTTTCTTAGGTAATAGCACTGTCTTGTTCTTGCGAAATGGTTGCGGCAGGGATTCGTTTACCAACCACAGATTAAACAGTTTTGCAAACACCCTGACGGGTATAGCCTTAAGTAGACGTATAGTGATTCCGTCTGGGCCGGGAGCAGCATTGCTGCTTGCCTTGAGAGCAACAAGGATTTCCTCGGATGTTATGGGGTCCCCTAGTTGCTGATTAACTGGATCACGGTCACGAATTGGGCGGCGGTCCGGCGATGTGGGTCTAGAGAATAGCGCCTCCCAGAATGGAAAGAGACGAGCTGGCTCCACCTCAGTGGGGGTTACTTTCCAGTCTCCGGAAAGGACGCGCGCAGCGGCTTTCGAGCGATCTTTCTCGTACAGGCTCTGGCACAGAACATACTGTGCCCTTCGCTCCCTCTTTCGTCCGGTTGGAGGTTGGGTTGGGTCGGTACGGTTTGTCGGTGGAGGTCTCTGTCGACGCGCAGGGCGAGGGCGCGGTGCGTGGTCACCAGATCTTTTGGCAGAAGTAACCACTCGAGCATGGCGCTCAAGGATCCTATCCACGTTATGGCCGTTACCACTGACCAGGTCTGTGATTGCTTCATCAAGGAGTTCTTCCCCCCATCCGGTTTCCTGGCCCCTGGGTGCAATAGCTGCGAGGAATTCTACCATGGTTTCCTTCCAAGAAGCTTCCTGGGGGGTCCCGTCCGGGGGGGGGGGCATGTCGGGATCGGCGCCATCGGGGGCGCCCACCGCCGCCCTGATATTGCCTCTCCTTCCATGATTCCTTAATGGGCTAGGCGGTTCGTCCTCCCTGTCCGAGTTGGACAGTGAAGACTCCGAGCCCTCGGCCTCCGCTCGATTTCTGTATTCCACCACCAACTCTCTATACTCGTTCCTTTTCCTTTGGCTCTTAATGGACTCCAGAGTTCGCGAAGGAAAGCGCTGTTGCAGCCGCTGGTTCATACCTTCCCGGCCTGCTTGGGGTCTTCCTTCCAGCCTGACCTCCTCCATAGCCAGGAGGCGTTTCTCCTCATCGGTCCACCTTGCTTTGGGCCTACCCGCTCTACTCGCGGCCTCTTCAAGTTCCTGATGGTATTGAACCTTGTGCATGCGACTTACGTGGACGCGCATTGCTCTATAGTCTCGGAAGGATCTGCCACAGTTTGGACAGTCTGGCGACCGGTCATTCATAGCCGGGTCGTCATGTAGGTCACCCATCGTGCTGACAGGGGTCAGTACGTCTCCGCAATGGTTTTCACAAAAGTTTATGGGTGACAAGGCGCGAAAACCCTTGACAGGGGCAGACGGCCTTCAGGATAGCTCAAACCAAGTGTCACTGACAAATGGCCCCTACTGCAGGTAGACGGAAGGTCCCCTTAGAGCAGCAGTAGGGGGGGACGCCCTAGCTGTTGGCGGAATCAGGAGTGCCACGTGAAGGCCAGCTAGGGACTTCACACAGCTACCGCGAGCGATAGCTGTGCACTACGTACTCTCTTAAGTATATACAGTCGGAAGCGAGGAGCGTCAGAATGCAGATACCGTGGGAGAGAGTCATAGTTACTCCCATAGTGGGGGCTTACTCCCGCCGTTGACCCGTTGAACCTCCTCCAGTCTCTGGCAATGTTCTTGCACAGAGAAAGCTTCAACGGGTAAACGGCGTGAGAAAGCCCCCGCTCTCGCATGTAGTGAACGAATTCACTACATATATTCAATCAAACAAATGTACCTCGTTAAAATAGCGAGTAATATATTGATCATGAGAGAAACCCTGTTTTTATTGCATATTTCGACGTTTCAGCCGCATTAGAGCTGATGCGGAGGAGGCAACGGCAACTTGTCTGATTAGAGCTAAAACCGCTCTAATCTGGCTGAAACGTCGAAATATGCAATAAAAACAAGGTTTCTCTCCTAATCAATATCTTACTCGTTATTGTAACGAGGTACGAATGGTTGATTGAAAATAATGTATCTAATGAGAATTTGCAATTAATTACGCATATACATCAATTATGTCGCATATGTAATAAATTAATAACAATAAACTGGCAATCCATAAAATCGTAGGAAATACGACGAGATAGTCCATTATTCGTCCCAATCACACAAATCAATGTGTTTTCATTAGAATTAACTAAAATGTTCCAGATTTTCCGTGTATGTTTCAGAAAGAAGATGTACTGCAAAAACAGCTCTAACGTAGCTGAAGGGAAGGGAACTATCAGGGGAAAGCACCAAGTCATTACGACTATATAGCA
This sequence comes from Procambarus virginalis, assembly GCA_020271785.1. NCBI lineage: Eukaryota > Metazoa > Arthropoda > Malacostraca > Decapoda > Cambaridae > Procambarus > Procambarus virginalis. The sequence continues at coordinate 1,986,476 of WNGS01164858.1, read as the reverse complement.
CTGGGAAGGGGTCAGGATAAGGATTTGGGATGGAACGAGGGGAAGGAATGGTGCTCCAACCACTTGGACGGTCGGGGATTGAACGCCGACCTGCATGACGCGAGACCGTCGCTCTACCGTCCAGCCTAGCGGCTGAGACGTCGAAATATGCAATAAAATCAGGGTTTCTCTCCTTGGATACGGATTGTCAGTTTATTGTTATTAATTCATCACACATGCGACAAATCAGATGTATTCGCGTAATTGATTGCAAATTCACATTAAATACATTATTTCAATCAACCATTCGTACGTCGTTAAATTAGCGAGTAAGATATTGATTAGGAGAGAAACCCTGTTTTTATTGCATATTTCGACGTTTCAGCCGCATTAAAGCTGATGCGGAGGAGGCAACGGCAATTTGTCTGATTAGACCTATCACAGCTCTAATGCGGCTGAAACGTCGAAATATGCAATAAAAACAAGGTTTCTCTCCTAATCAATATCTTACTCGCTAATTTAACGAGGTACGAATGGTTGATTGAAAGTAATGTATTTAATGTGAATTTGCAATTAATTACGCGAATACATCAGATTTGTCGCATATGTAAAGAATTATTAACAAAAATCTGACAATCCGTGTCCAAGGAGAGAAACCCTGATTTTATTGCATATTTCGACGTTTCAGCCGCATTAGAGCTGTTTTTGCAGTACATCTTCTTTCTGAAACATACACGTTAAATCTGGAACATTTTAGTTATCTAATAAAAAGACACATTGATTTGTGTGATTTGAACGAATAATGTACTATCTCGTCGTTTTCCCACGTTTTTAAGGATTGCCAGTTTATTGTTATTAATTCATTTATATGCGACAAATCTGATGCATACGCGTAATTAATTGCAAATTCACATTAAATACATTATTTTCAATCAACCATTCGTACCTCGTTTAAATAGCGACTAAGATATTGATTAGGAGAGAAACCCTGTTTTTATTGCATATTTCGACGTTTCAGCCGCATTAGAGCTGATGCGGAGGAGGCAACGGCAACCTGTCTGATTAGAGCTAAACGCTCTAATCTGGCTGAAACGTCGAAATATGCAATAAAAACAAGGTCTCTCCTAATCAATATCTTACTCGTTATGTAACGAGGTACGAAATGGTTGATTGAAAATAATGTATTTAATGAGAATTTGCAATTAATTACGCGTATACATCAGATGTTCGCATATGTAATGAATTAATAACAATAAACTGGCAATCCCTAAAACGTGGGAAATACGACGGATAGTCCATTATTCGTCAAATCACACCAATCAATGTGTTTTCATTAGAATTAACTAAAATGTTCCGATTTTCCGTGTATGTTACAGAAAGAAGATGTACTGCAAAAACAGCTCTAATGCGGCCTGAAACGTCGAAATATGCAATAAAATCAGGGTTTCTCTCCTTGATTGTCAGTTTATTGTTATTAATCATATATATGCAACAAATCTGATGTATACCCTAATTAATTGCAAATTCACATTAAATGCAATTTTTCAATAAACCATTCGTATCTCGTTAAATTAGCGAGTATGATATTGATTAGGAGAGAAACCCTGTTTTTATTGCATATTTCGACTTTTCAGT
>WNGS01164858.1:1880397-1925966 GCA_020271785.1 Procambarus virginalis | reverse complement strand
GCCTAGGGATCAAAACCCCCACGGGGACCAACGTGGGGCCAAGGCCCCAAGTCAGCCCCCCCAGCCCCGGGGAACCCACACGACAGGCCCCGGGCCGAGCTGTCCCCACCCAAAGCCGCCGGCGTACCAGTAAAACCGGGGCAGCCGTGAAAACACGAGAGGAAGGGACGCCCACCTGCAGACTCTTACACACTGGCTGGAGGAACAGGCTCAAATGCCCCCTCACTACCCCGTGAGGGGATTACCCCGAGACTGCCCGAATCTAACACCAACAAACCCCGCCCTGGAACCTACAGACGGTAAGGACCGGAGCAGGCAGGAAGGGAAATCCAGGGGAAAAACCAAGACCAAAACGGGGAAGCCCCGGGGTTCCCGGGGAGTTACCACGAGAGCTTGCCACCACCAAGGACTCAAGTGCAACGCCTCTGCTGCCCGCACCGAGCTTAGCCCAACTGGGTAACCGAGCCACAACGAGCAACAAACTCGCAGGACTCCGGGTCGAAGGTGTCACCGACCCCACAGGCAGCAGACGGAGGCAAAACGAGAGTCACCCAGAGACAAGGGGTGGAGCAACCCTCAAACTCGTTGGAAGCGAGGGGGGGGGGCTCTGGGGTCACATCCATGGGCCCCACGCGCCCCCCAGGGGTTTCCCAGGGTCCCGAGCGTTTACTATAAGAGGACTCGCGCTCAGGTAAATCCCAGGCAGGGTACTGCTAACCGGCACCCAAACTACCAAACAACTTCTAAGAGCTGAACCCCCGGGATGTGTACATCACGGGGACCTAGCAGGGGTGCCACCAGAAATACTCAGAACACAAGGGACGAAGGGGCAAGAACAAGGCAGACCCCCCACCAGGTAGATAAACAAAAGAAAAAGAAACCCCGCAAGAGGACAGCATACCCAAGCGGAACAGAGCCGGCCGCTATGATTGGGAAAAGACAAGCGCACAGTCCCCTGCGCCCTACACCAGTGCAAAACTGCCCCGTACTCTAAGGCGACCAAGGGAGACAGAACACCCGAGCACACAAAGGGTGGCCGAAAAGCAAGCAGTAAACGGCCTAGCAGGGGCACGACCCCAAGGAACTTTTGGAAGGTGGCCCCAAGCCCCAAGGCAGTAATTACAGGGCACCTAGGAAGGGAACCCTAGGCGCATACAGCCCGAGTCATGGAGAATCACTCCGGTCTCACCACCACCTAGAAAAACAGACACCACACTCTAGTACGTGCTGAAAACAACCACTGGAGCCGAGGCACATAACCGCTGCCTATAGCATCAGCCGAAGAACTTGATGGGTGGATAGCCGGCGTTGAGGTCTGGGGCTCCTCCCCTTCCCCCTCCCGGGCAGCGGGGGAGGCTGCGCAGACAGCGGGCCGGTGGACGTGTGACGTCATACTAGTTTGCTTGTTTCTGTTGGGGAGTTCTATCCACTAGTTCGCTTTTGGTAGCAATATTTTAACCAGAATAGGGGTTTGTTTTGGGGGCGCTTACCTTTCTGGGTGCCTGCCCGGTCGATGGCAGACATAGAATGCTTCCAATCACAGGGGCTTCTATAGGCCAATTGCTCCCTGCCTCTCTGAGGGGGCCCGGTCTGGCCGTGGTCCCGGTAGGCCTAAGAACTCCATACACATGACTGATGCCAAAGTCTGACATTAGCATATCAGCCTGGTATGCTCCGGGGAGCGACGGGGCTCCCCCCAGAAATTATCCCGGTCGATGGAGTAGTGGCTATTTTCATAGTGGTAGTCTGTCGGTTTTATTCGCCTGTAACCTTTTATATGGAAAGCTGGACATTCAGCATTGAAGCACTCTTTCCTGTAGGAGTTCTTGCAAATTCTGGGTGAAAAAATCACAGCTTTTGGTACATTTACCTGTATTGAGAGGTTCTGCACGTTCTAGGGTGATCGTATGTACATGTTCCATTTTTTCTTCCCGATTCCCTGCTTTCAGGTGCCCATTTGTATACCAACAGATTTTGGGCCCTTGTTTTGTTGGTTTCCCTTTGCCAGGGACCGCACTCTGCTGCGGCGCCCCACACGTGCCCTCCAGGTGCCTGTGACACCGCGCCTCGCTCCGGGGCCTGTACACCGCGCTCCGCTCAGGCATCCCCGACTCCGCCCCGCTCAGGCGTCCCCGACTCCGCGCCCTGCTCAGGCTCCCACTCTCGCCCCTCAGGCGTCCCCACTGCGCCGCTCAGGCTCCCCGCTACGCGCCCTGCTCACGCGGTCCCCCGGACTCCCGCCGCCCTGCTCAGGCGTCCCCGACTCCGCCATCCTGCTCAGGCGTCCCCGACTCCGCGCCCTGCTCAGGCGTCCCCGACTCCGCGCCCTGCTCAGGCATCCCCGATCCGCGCTCCGCTCAGGCGTCCCCGACTCTGCGCTCCACCGCGCTCCGCTCCGTTGTATGTAGCCAAGCTTGTAAGGCACAAGGTAGTATTGAAAGATTATAGGAAAAGATCAATTGTAAGGTAGTCTTGAAAAGATCGCTATGTATGGTCCCACACAGGAAGAGATTCAGCTTGCCTCAACGAGTGTCCGTCAGTCAAAAAGAGATTCAGGTAGCCTCAAAAAGTGTCCGTCAGTTAGGAAGAGATTCAGGTATTCTTGAAAATATCTATGGAAAACACCACAATGGAAGCCGCTAACACTGTCCATCTATGCTACTTGTATCAGATGCATCATCACTGAATGCAGAAAATGATTCATCTATGTATCATCCAAATAAATTGGAGATAGCATATGATTGCAAGGGTGACGCTCAGAGCTACAACTGGATACGCTCGCTGTATCGTCCTCATAGGAGCTGTATCATTTGCATCCAACCTTTGTGTTAGGTCCTTATTGCACCTAGCTTCACCAATATTATGACCCTTATGTTCTTCAAACAATAAGGTTTGAATTTCACCGACAGAGTGTTATCTTGCAACACCGCGTCAGAGAGGTGTTTGGGAGCCAGAGGCGCGTGCGCCACCCATGGTTGCTCACTCGGTACTAACCCAGCCAGCAGCCCTAGGGCATTCTGGGATTTTTTTCCAAGATGGCTGCTTCTCACTGGAGGTCCTAAGAGTTCATTTCGTACACAACCAACCTCGTACACATTTAGAATGGGTACGGAAAAATCAAAGAAAGTTTTCTCGGTTGGCGCAGTTTCCCGCCAACTGAGAATACTCAGTTGGCGCAGTTAAGTGGTTAAAGCTCCAAGAGAAAACAATGGACATTCTGCTAACCAGGATGACTTCGGAACCTCGTAATGCAGCTAATAATAAGTGGACGAAGTGAACACAAAAGGAGCTGGATCCATAATCGAGGCGTAGACTGGGTCACGCAAGAGGTAAGCACCAAGGGGCTTTTCTAGCCTCCACAGGGAAGACACAAGAGGAGGGAAACCTCCGGAAAGATGAGTATGGTGTGCACAAAGGAACATGGAAGTGCACTTTGGAGGGAACAGCACTTAACTCAAACACACAGGTAAAGGAAAAAAAAAAAATCACTGAAACAACAGATCCTTCTCAGAACAAGGAGCTCAAAGGGACAAATGGAGCCCAAGAGCTACATTTTGACTCTTGCCACCCGCCTCCTCGAACCCTGGGAACCACAACTAAGAGCCTTGGGACAGAGCATTCATCCACGCAGCCCAGAAAGGAAAGTGAAGTCCAATAGAAAAGCCTCAAAGAAAGTGGCCATCTAGGAGGACCCAGAAGCTTTCGCGGGATAGAGTCGCTCATTGCCTCCGTGTCTGCATCCGAAGGGACAAACTCCGGAACTGCCCAAGCCATATCCTGAGCTAATCCCTGCCCCAAGTCCAAAACTCTTAGATTCTATGGAGCTGGAAGCAGGGGAGATGGAGAATAGCGAGACCTGCCCACCGGGAAAGGAAGGGGAAGTTTGGATTGAAACAGTTAATACGACCAACATCCCCAAATCCTAATCTCTAAACATCAAACGGGGCAGATCTAGAACATCAAACCCAGCACACAACCTGGCCCACAACAAAACTGAAAACCTGCGATGCAAAGTGAACGCCACTTGATACCTCTGAACTTCCATGGAGAAATGAGTAATTTGGGGCTCATGTGGGGGGGTGAGGGGTCCCACATGACTTGGGGTCAAAAGTTTCCCCGACCCAGCAAACAGCATGGCAGAGGTAGAATGTATGAACGTCCCCAGGTGGTACAGGTGATGAACAACCCTCAAATTTACACAATTTGAGAGCGGGCTCGGAAGAGGTATCCATAGTACAGTGGTACCTCGATTAAAGAGTTTAATCCGTTCCTGGAGACAGCTCGTATTCCAAAAACTCGTATTCCGAAAACTTGTATTCCGAAGCTAATTTCCCAATAAGAAATAATGGGAAATGAATTAATCCGTTCCTGACTACCCCAAAAACCCCACTTCAAACTAAATTTTATACCTAATTCATCTAAATAAACTTACAAAACTATGTTCAAGTTATTACTTACCTTGCTGTTGGCATATGGAAAATGGTGAGGAGGAGGGAGAAGAGGTGTTACTGTTTGGAAGGGGAGTCTCCTTCCATCATAACATCAGGCAGCGAGGACTTCACTGGTGTGCACACACTGGCACATTTTGCCTGCATACCACTAAGACTTGCTTGTCTTACTAAGAATCTGTCTAAAGACTTGTTTTTCCCTACAATTTAACACTTGTTTGTAGTAAGACATCACATTGTCATTTAAAAGGTCAATGCAATGGCCTGCTACAGCTTTATCTGGGTGAGTTTTTTCAACAAAACTTTGCAATTCTTCCCATACTTCACACATTTTCTCAACACTTTAGCGTTATCACGGCGCTCAAGAGCGTTTCCACTTTTTATGTTGAGGTCGCACAGCGGACTGGCTCACGAGTCACGAGAAAAAATATTTCTAAAAACTCTATTTGTTATGCGATCGACTTTGGGAAAGTTTGAAAATGTCCGCCCTGAAATATCTGTTGTCTCTAATAGCCGCATAGCCTATTTGGGAGAACGGCATAGCATTGCACCATCGAGGTAAGACCATTGTATTGTTGACACGACAAGTGTAATCGACATAGTTTTTTATTTAGTGCCGGTCTAACGCATCCTTGTGTGACATTTTATACTTATGTTCTTATAGAACATTCTATTGCAAACACATTGGTACAAAAATGAAATACGTAAATCGAAAATTAATGTCAGGACAGTGAAAAAAGTATACACTTTTCAGTGTTGCCTCTCGATTGCCCGAAACGCCGCACTATTTTCTTAGGTTAAACCTTACCACTGGCTTTCTTGGGACCCATGGCAAGATATATAACAACTTTTATGGTCAAATGACCAAAAATCCAACAAAACACTGAAAATCCGGGTGAAGAATTGACGTGGGATAGTCACTGGGTGCGAAGCACTGGTAAACTGAGGGGTGAGAGGCGACGATCGCCGTACCACCATGCGCTAGGTCGGCCTGTACGCGTATCAACAAACTCGCCTTCCGAGGTAACCCTCGCCTTCCGAGACACATTTTCCGAGGAAATCCTGCTCGTATTTTGAAAAACTCGTATACAGGGACACTCGTATTCTGAGGTACCACTGTACAACCAAGCCCGTAAGGGTTTTCCAGGACCTGCAGGGTAGGAACCCTGCACTAGTGAGGAAGGTGCCCTGTACTGCCACAAGTAATGAAGCCTCCTAAAGGGACTGTTTCCCGAACTCCCCAGGGACGGCAATCCTCACCACGCAAGAGTAGTACTTACAGAGTGCACAGGAAAAGAAACCCTGGGAACATGCAACTCTAATACACTAAACTCCTGCACACCTCCGTGAAAGAAAACAGTTGCAAATGCAAAAACACCAAACGAAAACAGGAAACCGTAGCCAAAGTGACGTTGACTACCATGCACAGACATCAGTATAAAACTGACCAAGGTCAGTTCCCCCCCCCCCCCCCCTGTGCGGGGGCAAGTGGGGGACAAACTAAAGTGAGGCTAATTTCTCAAATTTTTGTTTAATTGTTTATATTGTTAGGGGGAGTTCTTTTTGCAATTTTGGGGCTGCAGTCTCATTTTAACCATGTATTAGTTTGCTTTGATTTGCCTACCTTTCTTGGTGCCTTCCCTTAGTTGGTGGCAAAGATGATAAACTTTATATTTAAAGTGTTCATAGGCCATTGCTTCCTTCACCTTTCTGAGGGGGCCAGGTTCTGGCTCGTGGTCCGTGGTAGGCCAATAAAACTCTGCAACTGATGACATCTAGTAACATTGCACTTAATCAGTGTGTGACAGCTTCAGGGAGCTGACAAGGCTCCCCGCAGAAATACTATTATGACTATGAATAGAAACAAGTTTCAAAGATTAAAAAATTACATGTAGATAATAAAGGAGTTCTTATTAATAAGTAAGGGATAAGGAGGGAACAAAGATGAAGCATAAATGGGATTGAAAGACAGTTTACGAAAGCTGTGCTAATTGGCAAGTCTAATGATGCATGTGATATATTGCACAAGTTGAATAACATACATTATAGACCTACCAAACACCTTGATATTTGTAAGGCATTCCTCCAGGTAATTTGAAATTGCCAGCCAAGACTAAACTTCTGGCTGCATCCAACCATGTCCACAAGTTTCGAAGGGACATGTCATCTGTAACGTCTCCATTAGTAGCTAAGTTATCCACCTTAAAATGGAATGTAAAGTGTTTAGTGATAAATGTAAAAAACCAGCGTTGAATGTAATGAAACGACATTTTCTGGATGAGACCCGGAGGCTCCCCGGAGCTATCCAGGTTGATATGATAATGTCAGACTTTGACATCAGTCATGTGTATGGAGTTCTTTGGGCCTACCGGGGACCACGGCCAGAACCTGTCCCCCCTCAGAGAGGCAAGGGGAGCAATGTCCAATAGAAGCCCCCATGTGATTGGAATCATTCTCTGTCTGCCATCAACCGGGTCAGGCACCCAGAAAGGTAAGCATCCTAAAACAAACCCTTATTCCGGTGAAAATATTGCTATCAAAAGCCAAACAAATGGATAAAACTCCACAAACAAAAACGAGCAAGTTAGCATGACTTCACCCGTTGCCGCGCCGCTGTCTGCGCAATTCCCCCCTCCCCGGGAGGACGAAGGAGGAGCCCCAGACATACCACGCTGGCGATCCACACCCCAGTTCTGAGGCTGGATGTCAAAACATGTGAAAAACCGCCGACCGGAGGGAGGGAGAGATGCCGGGAAGCCTCCGGGTCTCACCCAGAAAATGGCATTTCATTACATTCAACACTGGTTTTCTGGGGGAAACCCCTACAGCTCCCCGGAGCTAACCACCCACACAGGAAAAAAGAGGGACTTACCCCGGGAGGCAGTTGCTACTCACTCCTCAACCCGAAGTCGAGACAACTAGCTGCAGCTGCCGACCCAAAGCGACACAGACCTGACTGGACCCAGGGACGTTAACAAGGTAACGAGCAGCCCAGACCCTGCTCGACCACCAAAATCTCCACGCCCGAACGTCAGTCCAAGACATATTGCCAAAGATGGCAGCAAGAGCCGCAAACTTGCAAACGTTATGAGCACGGAGATAGACCACAGGCTGGCTAGCTTTAATAACCCTACGGACGACCTGGGAGACCCACACCCACGAACAGGGAAGAAGGGAAACCGGATCAACCCAAAGGGCATCCATAGACACAGAAGTCATGGTACGCAAATAATGGCAGAGAGCTGCAACTGGACACAAAACATGATGCACCCCCGGCCTAACCAATCAAGCATCAACCCAAGGACCATTCCGGAAAGCAGCAGTCTCATTCTTCACCAGAAAAGAAAGAGAAGGCTGCAGACTAACAAACCGATCGCCCCGACCGAAAGAGCAGAAACCCCTGCGCCAGAGGAGAGCATGAAGTTCACCAATCCGATCCCCAGAGGCTAATGCCAACAGGAAAAGAGCCTTTGAAAAACAATCCGGAACCGAAGGGATCACAACAAACCGAGGAGAAGAAAGATAAGAGAGCACTCTGTCCAAAGACCAGGACGGCTCAGGCGGCGCATGAGCATGCCGGAGGTGAAACAACGCCCGAGACAGCTTGCGAAACAGCGCAGACGTAACATTCATACCGAAAGCAGGCTGAAGCTGCTCCACCAGCATCGCATGATACGAGGCGACAGTGTTAGGCATAAGGAGACGATCCTGGAACAACCAAGAGAGAAAGTACACCACCACCCTAACCGAAAGCGAAGTACAACGACGAAGACGCAAGAAGAACCGGAAGAACCACCAGGAAACCTCATACTGCTGCCGAGACAAAGCCTGCAGGTGGGACATAAACAAGAAAGCCACCTGATCACCAAAGAGATCATGATAAACTCGAGTCAAAAATACCATACGCGAAGACTCGAGAAGATCGAACCAGCCACGTGATGCACCGGTCCAATATGCTGGAAGAGGCAGAGCCGCAGGAAAACCTCCGGGTTGGGACACCGAGCAAGCAGCGCCTGAAACCACGGCTGAGCCGGCCACTAAGGGGCCAAAAGGACAACTCTCCCCTGGTAAGTCTCCAAGCGAGTCAGAACGCGGAGCAACAGCGAAACCAGGGGGAAAGAGGTAAAGGAACCCCCATCTCGACCAGTCCTGCCGAAAGGCATCGACCCCGACGGCCTCGCAGTTGGGGAAGGGCACCATATACTGTGAAGGCGCCGCAAAGAGGTCCACCTCGGGGCGTCCGAACGTCTGGCAAAACCAACGGAAGGCGGTTATCTTGAGGTGCTTCCGGGGCTTTGCGTCCCCGCGGCCCGGTCATCGACCAGGCCTCCTGGTTGCTGGACTGATCAACCAGGCTGTTGGACGCGGCTGCTCGCAGCCTGACGTATGTGTCACAGCCTGGTTGATCAGGTATTCTTTGGAGGTGTTTATCAAGTTCTCTTTTGAACACTGTGAGGGGTCTGCCAGTTATGCCCCTTATGTGTAGTGGAAGCATGTTGAACAGTCTCGAGCCTCTGATGTTGATAGAGTTCTCTCTCAGAGTACCTGTTGCGCCTCTGCTTTTCAACGGGGATATTCTGCACATCCTGCCATGCCTTCTGGTCTCATGTGATGTTATTTCTGTGTGCAGGTTTGGGACCAGCCCCTCAATTATTTTCCACGTATAGATTATTATGTATTTCTCCTGCCTGCGCTCAAGGGAATACAGATTTAGGCTCTTTAGTCGGTCCCAGTAGTTTAGATGTTTTACCGAGTGGATTCTAGCAGTAAAGGATCTCTGCACACTTTCCAGGTCAGCAATTTCTCCAGCTTTGAAAGGGGCTGTCATTGTGCAGTAGTACTCCACTCTAGAGAGCACAAGCGTTTTGAAAAGTATCATCATCGGTACAGCATCTCTAATGTGAAAAGTTCTTGTTATCCAACCTGTCATTTTTCTTGTAGTTGTGACGGCTACTTTACTGTGTTTTTTAACCCCTTAACTGCGTTGCATCCAAATATGACACCCCTGCAGTGCGCAGGAAATAAATTTTCTGGAAAAAATTCTTTTTTCTTTTTAAAGTGTCAGAAACCCTTCCCTCAGTATGGGTATGTAGAAAAAAAATCGAAATTGTACTTACTTTGGCTACTATGGGGTCTGTAAGTTGGCTCGTGACGTCATCATTCCCTGTTCGCCCGTGACGTACGCTCTCGGGGCCAGTAGGGTGCTCGGGGCGGGGCGCGCGAGTTGCCGCGAATATATTTTCGTTCATTTTTTTCGCACAGTTCTAAATACATTTTATTTGTTTTTACGTGCTAATCCTATGTATAGTGAACACGTACACTATATTATGGCAGTAAAACATCCGTACTGTCCGAAGACACTGTGTTACGTGCATGACACTTGTGTACACATATGCAGCACATATTTACTATGTATCATGCTAATTTATGTATATATACAATCTATTTACACACTATACACTGTCACACACTATATACATTCACCATCAACACATTCAGAACACCGCGAGTGAGAGCTGCCACACCCCTCCAGCCCTCCCTCACTTCTCCAACATTGCATTCGCCAACTTTGCCCCTCCCATCATACAGTTATTCACACCAATGTTTCATGTTCATTTATGTATATTTACAACATATGTACACACTATACACTGTCACACACCATATACATTTACCATCAACACATTCAGAACATCGCGTAGCAACTGCTTCGTATGGGCCAATAGCAGCTGCCTCGTATGGGCCAATAGCAGCTGCCTCGTATGGGCCAATAGCAGCTGCCTCGTATGGGCCAATAGAAGCTGCCTCGTATGGGCCAATAGGAGCTGCCTCGTATGGGCCAATAGGAGCTGCCTCGTATGGGTCAATAGGAGCATTTGGCCATGAACATATTCAGAACACCTCGAGTGAGAGCAGCCACACCCAGCCAGTCTCCCTCACTCCAACATCTTACTCACCAACATTGCTCCTCCCACCATACTGTTATAGTTCTTATTACACATGTTCTATATACCTATCTACATGTTTTATTTACCAGAACTATGCAAGTAAGCCGGTATTGTGTCCAAACAGTACAGTGGCCACCATACACTGCATGAAAAATCACACAGCAGACGACGCTACGATTACGTCACCCCCCTCACCAAAATAGCTCCTCTCAACATTCTCCTGTTCCTGTTCTTACACTATATACACACACACTATATATACCCGTGTACATATGTTTTGCCCATAGCGAACCACTAAGCTAGTATGGTGAGCAAAGCAAGAGTGGCAGCCACACACACACACAATAAGGCTACCTCAATTCTCGCCCTCCCTCCCTCACCAAAATTCCTCCTTCCACAATACTACGCACAACACTAATTATAACCACAATCCTGGTCACTAATTCCTGTAAATGAATAATTGACCACATGTTTATTTTGAAAAGGAACCTAAGAAATCATTTGAAGATTCCTAAATGGACGAAATAATGCTGTGGTGCTGTGGCAAGCGCTGTGAACATCGTGAACAGCATTGAATCACTGATATCTGAACATTGTACCCAGTCATTATTACACTCAGGCTCTTCTATAACACTATCATAGCTAAATAATACAAGTTATATATATATTTTGACATTATTAGGCGATGCTGTGGTCACACGCTGAACAGCAGTGCTGTGTGCTCATGCTGCCAGCGCCAGCCTTGGTTGCTCAGTCACTACTGAGGCTCCCACACCCAGGAATGTGGACCACAATTTTTTTTAAAGATGGCGTCTGTTTACAAGAGCCCTGAGGAAGCTGATGTGAACCCCATGTAGCTGCGGGAGTTTTGAATGGAACGTGAAAAATACAAATACTGTACCCGCCAGGCGCGTTGCGCAAACCAGACGTGAGCCTGCAGGCGCGTTGCGCAGTTTAAAGGTTAAAGGTAAGATCTTCCGACATGAGTACACCCAGAGCCTTTACATTGCCTTTTCGTGCTATGTTATGATTTGTCTGAGTTTTGTACGTGGTTTCCGTTTTTATATTTTAAATTTTTCGTAGCACATGAGCTGGAACTTATCTTCGTTAAACACCATATTATTTTCTGTAGCCCATAGAAAGACCTGATCTACATCTGATTCGAGGTTTGCTGTGTCCTCTATGTTGTCTACTCTCATGAAGATCCTAGTGTCATCTGCAAAGGATGATACAGTGCTATAGGTTGTGTTCTTGTCTATGTCCGATATGAGGATGAGAAAAAGTACTGGAGCAAGCACAGTACCCTGGGGGACTGAGCTCTTCATAGTTGATGGGCTGGATTTTATTTTGTTGACTATTACACATTGAGTTCTGTTAGTCAGGAAATTGTAGACCCATCTGCATATTTTTCCGGTAATTCCTTTTGAACGCATTTTATGTGCAATAACACCATGGTCACATTTATCAAAGACTTTTGCAAATTCTGTGTAAATTACATCAGCGTTTTGTTTGTCTTCCATAGCATCTAATGCCATATCATAGTGGTCCAGCAACTGCGACAGGCAAGAGCGCCCTGTTCTGAAAACATGTTGTCCAGGGTTATGGAGATGCTGTGATTCCATGTATTTTGTGATCTTACTTCTTAGCACTCTCTCAAAAATTTTTATGATGTGCGATGTTAGTGCTATCGGTCTGTAATTTTTGCCTCTGCCTTATTTCCTCCTTTATGGAGTGGTGCTATCTCTGCTGTTTTTAGTATGTCAGGGATAACGCCAGTATCTAGGCTTTGTTTCCACAGAATGTGAAGGGCCTGCGATAGTGTTTTTTTTACAGTTTTTGATGAATATGGAGTTCCAAGAATCCGGGCCTGGTACAGAGTGCATAGGTATACTGTTTATGGCTTCTTCAAAATCTAGTGGGGATAGGGCGACGTCTGATATATGATTTGATGTTGGTATCATATCCATGAAAAATTCATTTGGGTTATCAATCTTTAGTGCATTTAATGGCTCGCTGAAAACAGAGTCATACTGCTTCCTCAGTAACTCGCTCATTTCTTTGTTGTCATCGGTGAAAGTTCCATCTCCCTTTTACAGGGGCCCGATGCTAGAAGTGGTTTTTGATCTTGATTTTGCATCTTGATTTTGGAGTCGGCGTCGTCTGTCCATTCCATGGAGAGGGGAACGAAAAGAGACAGGCCGTCGGCCAAGATGTTGGATACACTCCGCACGTGAACTGCCAGGAGAGCCAAACCCCGAGAATCAGCAGATGAGTTACCCGAAGCGCCCAGCGTCGAAGAGCCAAGGACCGCATCAAACCCCCCTGGTTCAGACAATGAACCACCGGGGAGCAGTCCGAATGGAGCCGGATCGTCAACCTGCGGGCGACCTGAAGCCTCCGAAGAGCAAACCACACCGCAGCGAATTCCCGCACAATGCTGTGGGCTCGACGGAAAGATGGACTGCACAGTCCTTGGCCGGCCTGGTGAACACTGGTTACAAAGCCCCAGCCAAGAGACGACGCGTTTGTGAATACATCGAGCAAGGGCTCGGATAGGCATCAAGGCACTGAACCCCGAAAAACCCAAAGAGGAAGCCGGCAATGAAGCAACCAACGCAAGGCCCTCAGGGTACGAACCCAGCGATTGCGAGAGAGGCGGAAGGAACGTCCCCGAAGGAACCAGAACAACCGACGAAGTCAAACCCAACCCGGCGGGTAGATCAGCATCGCGAAGTTCAGGTTCCGCTGGGTGACCCAGGAGACTCCCAGAAACAGGCGCATGTGGGACCGCAGCTTCAGGAGAGACTCCAGAGGAAGAGACAAGGAAGCGGTCGGAGAGTCCCACACAAGGCCCAGTCATGTACTAACCTGGGAGGGAACCAGATGGGACTTCCTCCAGTTCCCGAAGAATCCGAACCCGGTGAGCTGAGAAAGAACCAAATCCCTGGCCAGCAGACAAGAGGACCAGCTGGGAGCCCAAACCAGCCAGTCGTCGAGGTAGGCCAACACCCGAACACCTAACAGACGCAGACGGGCCACCACAACCCTTTGTAAGGTGTGTGAACACGCAAGGTGCCAGGTTCAACCTGAATGGGAGACGACGAAAACGGTAACCTTGACGCCCCACAACAAAACCGAGCCAGTCTCTGAACCCCGGATGAATCGGAACATGCCAATACGCGTCCCGGAGGTCCAGGGACATCATCCAAGCACCTGGTTCCAACAGGAGCTGAACCTGGGACAGTGCAGTCATCCGAAAGGAGGGGCAATGAACCCAGGGGTTCAAACAGGACAAGTCCAGGATGAATCGCAGGTCCGCGCAGTCCCGTTTCGGGACCGGAAACAGACGGGAAACCCATCTGAGGGACGTTGTCGCTTCGACCATGCCCAAGCGAACCCACTCCAAGACGACCTGACAGAACGCAGGGAAAGAGGCCTGCCCCGCCAGCCCAAAACCTCCCGAAGGGAGGGGGGGCCACCCAACGCCACCGGAGGCCGCATGAAACGACCCGAAATGCCCACGAATCGTGGGACCAGGCATGAACGAACAGTGCAAGCCTTCTCCCCCCCCCATCGCCCCGTCAATGGGCCGAACCGCGAAAGGGCCGGCGCCCCTTACGAAACCTAGAACCTCGCACAGAGCGAAGACAGCGCCGACCAGACGAAGGCGGGGTCTGAAAGAGGAGCCGAACCCGAACCAGACACCAGTGGCCTACCACGCTGAGAGGAACCCCGAGCCTTGGCACGACCCTTCCGGGAAGGCCCACCATGGGAGCCCCGGAGAACCAGCAAGTCCGACATAGGATGGTAAGAAGCCGAAGCAGCCTGATTATACAGCGGAAGCCTCAAACAGGAGAGGACAAAAGGGCGAAGACATCCTAAGAGCCAAGGCCCAAGCGGATTCCACAGAAGCAGCAAGCACTGCCTGCCGACATGCGAGCCGGGAAGCATAAAACGACGCAACCGCATCCCGCAAGATTAGCGCGAAAAACTTCAGCAAGGCAGCCGACGAGTGAGCCGTCAAGGCCAAGGCACCAGAACCAGGAACAGCCCCAAACACCCCCCACATCCTCCATGAGCCAGTCCAAAGACAGCTCAAGGAGGGAAAAGAAACGCAAGGCTGAAGCCAAAAGGCCTCGTGCATGCAAGTCCTCAGCCACCTGCGCCACCGAAAGGGAGGGAACCTGCACATGGAGCTGGACGACACCAACATCCTGGAGAAGGGCACGAACAAACAAGCACTCATTGAGGTGCTCTAGGTCGCCCCCCAGGGAAAACCTGCAGCACCGTCGAAGCCTCCCGCCACTCAAGCTTGCAGGAACGGAAGAAGGAGTGCCTGGCCTCCAAGGTAAAGACAGGACTGTCCGTCAGCCAGGACGACTCTGGAACCTCGTAACGGAGCCAGAAAGGGAACGAAGTCCCGAACCTGAAAGCTGAGGGATCCATTGCCGAGGCATAATCCGGGTCACGCAGGAGGTTTGCCGGAAGGGCTGCCCACACCGCAGTAGGTTGGATGCGATAAGCCGAAAACCTCCGGAAAGACGGAACCGAAGTACCTGAGGGAACATGGAACCGAACCAGGGAAGGGGCAGACACCAAGTACAATTCGTACGCAGAGGGGGAAAAAGAAAACCCCACCCCTTGTAACAGTAAGCCCTGCTCAGAGGGCAGAAAAACCCAGGCGGGGTCCAGCAAGGCCCAAGGCCTCCAAGTCAGCCCCTCCCCAGCCCCAAGGTCCTCCTCTGCAGGACCCCGGGCCGAGTCCTCCCCGCAAGCACCGACCCCACCAGACAAGGCCGGCGCAGCTGTAGAAGCTGGACAGAAGGGGGCCCACTGTCAGAGCCTCTGTGTCTGCAGAGACACAGAGGCTTCGGTCGGGGACTAGACTCAAATGCCTCCATCGCCACACCGGAAGGGGCATCCCCCAAGGCTGCCACGAGTCTCAAGACCTACTATCCCCTGCCCCGACTCCGAAACCCTCAGACGTTTCGGGGCCAGAAGCAGGGGAGAGGGACCAGAACGAACAACAGGAGCGGAAGGACGGGGAGGTGCGGACTAAATCAGGGTCGAGGCGACCCCCACCCCCAAGTCCGGGTCCCTATAAGCAAAATGGGACAGCCGTGGGGCATCCGGGTGAGCAACCAACCGAGCATGTTTTAACAAATGAAACCTAGAATGCAATGCCTGCGCAGCCTGTACCCAAAGACGATCATCCGCAGATTGGGTAAATTTTGTCACCAGCAAGCAGCAAAACTCACAGGACTCAGGGTCGAAAGTGTTACCAACCCAACAGGCAGCATGACGGCGGCAAAAACCATGAGGGTCGCCCTGAGACAAAGGGACCGAACAACCCTCAAACTCACATGAAGCGAGGGGGGGACTCTGGGGTCGCATCCATCGGACCCACGCGTCCCCTAGGGGATTCCCAAGGTCCTGAGCATTTACTATAAGAGGACTCGCACTCAGGTAAACCCAGGCAGGGTACTGCTAACCGGTGCCCAAAACTACCAAACAAACTGTCTACAGCTGAACCTCAGGGACGTGTACGCTCATGGGGACCTAGCAGGGGGCACCACCATGTATCAGGATGAGGCCAAACACCAGTGGCAAGTAGGGCAGAACCCCTTAACACGGCAAAAAGAAAAACAAAACCCCGCAAGAGGACAATGTACCCCAAGGAACAGAGCCGGCCGCTGTGATTGGTGACAACAAGCTGCACAGCACCCTGCGCCCCTTACCAGTGCAAAACTGCCTCCTACCCTAAGGTAAACTAGGGAGACAAAACACCCAAGTACCCAAAGGGTGGCCAAAAAAACAGAGTAGTTAAATGGACCCATAAAGGCAGATCCCAAGCAACCTGTGGAAGGTAACCCCAAGCTCCAAGGGCAGTACTTACAGGGCACCTAGGGGGGAAGGGAACCCTAGGTGCATGCAGCCCGAATACTGAAGAGTAACTCCTGGCTCTCGCACCCCTGGATAACAGCTGCCACATACAAGGCACAGCGCCGTAAAAGTCTGGAGCCAGAGCACACAACCGCTGCCTATAGCATCAGCCTCAAGAACTGGGGTGTGGATTGCCGGCTCAGTAGGTCTGAGGCTCCCCCTTCCCCCTCCCGGGGAGGGGGAAGCTGTGCAGATAGCGGCGCAGCAACATCATACTAGTTTGCTCGTTTTTGTTTGGGGAGTTCTATCCACTTGTTTGGCTTTTGGTAGCAATATTTTCACCATAGGATAGGGGGTTTGTTTTGGGATGCTTACTTTTCTGGGTGCCTGACCCGGTCAATGGCAGACATAGAAACCAACCACTTCCAACTACATCGGGACTTCTATAGGCCATTGTTCCCCTTGCCTCTCTGAGGGGGCTAGGTTCTGGCCGTGATCCCAGGTAGGCCCCAAAGAACTCCATGCACATGACAGATGCCAAAGTCTGACATTAGCTTATCAGCCTGGATAGCTCTGGGGAGCCGTAGGGGATCACCCCAGAAAATCAATAAAATATATTTCAATATGATAAAATTACAACATTAATAATAGACTGAACAGAAACCTCCATAAAGCTCAAGAACCTTTTCAAGATTCCAAGATGGTGGCTTGAAGATGAGCACTTTAGAGTGGGGGGGGGGAGGAAAAAATAATAATACAGGGGGGTATTAAATGTAAGCACAATGTTTTATTTATCAAAACAAGGGATCAGTGGCACTATGAAAACCATTTATGTAAAATTATTCATGTCTGCCACCACCAAGGGAAGGCACAAATAAAGCCAGCAAAAAGGAGGCCTGGTTGAGGACCAATCTGCAGGGATGTTATGCCCCGAAATCCTCTCAAGAAGGAGCACCAAGGGAAGGGAACCCTGAGCACATGCAGCTCCAAGCACACGCACACACACTCTTGGCTCATGTTACACAGCCTCAAAGGCAAACACCACTTAAGTAAAACGAGAGACTTGAGCCAGAGCAGCTTGACCAAGTGATCTGGCATCAGATACATCGGTATATAACTGGTAGTGGAGCAGCCGGCTGACCCGGACTGCCTCCCTTCTTCCCCCAAACAAGGGGAAAAAAGGTGGGGCAAACTAGATTGCGTTAGTTTCACTTATTTTCAATTGTTTGTTTACATTGTTTAGAGAGTCCTTTTGGTGGTTTTGAGGCTGCAGTCTTATTTCCAACCAAGTAGTCCTCTGCTTTGTTTTGCTCACTTTCTGGGTGCCTTCCCTTGGTGATGGCAGACATGAATAACTTTTATGTAAAGTTATTCATAGAACCACCGCTTATCAGTGTAGTAACTTCAAGGAACAACATGGGGGCTTCCTCCAGAAAAGTGAAAATAATGAGGAATTTATAGATGAAGATACAGGGGGAGGGGGGGAACATGTAGTTGCCCCCTCCCCCCCAAAAAAAAACCAGCGTTGAATGTAATGAAACGCCATTTTCTGGGTGAGTCCCGGAGGCTCCCCGGAGCTATCCATGGCTGATATGGATACCCTAACTATTTTGCATCAGTCGATGTGGGTGGAGTTCTAGGCCTACCGGGGACCACGAGCCAGAACCTGGCCCCCTCAGAGAGGCACGGGGAGCAATGGCCCATAGAAATGCACATGTGATTTGGAGCATTCTATATCTGCCATCGACCGGGACAGGCACCCAGAAAGGTAAGCGCCACAAAACAAACCCCTATTCTGGTTAACAACAAAAATTGACAAACGAGTGGACAGAACTCCCCCAGGAAAACGAACTAACAAGCATGACGTCACACGAGCCGCGCCGCATGTCTGCGCAGCTCCCCCTCCCCGGGAGGGGGAAGGGGGAGCCCCAGACCCCCGCGCCGGCTATCCACACCCAGTTCCGAGGCTGGATATCAAAACCACGAAAAACCGCCGACCGGAGGGCGGGAGGGATGCCGGGGAGCCTCCGGGACTCACCCAGAAAATGGCGTTTCATTACATTCAACGCTGGTTTTCTGGGGGGAGCCCCTACGGCTCCCCGGAGCTACCTCACCAAAGACTACCTAAGAAAACAAGGGGACATACCCGGGAGGCGGTCGGTGAACCACTCCTCAACACGAAGTCGAGACAACAACCAAAAGGACCCCTCCGGAAAGCAGCAGGCACAACATTCGCCAGAAAAAGGGAGAACGGCCACAGACGAAGAAAACTATGACCAAGATCATAGGAGCCAAGAAACCACTGCGCCTGAGAAGAGCATGAAGCACTGCCACACGACCCCCAGAGGCCAATGCCAAAAGATAGCCGAGGCAAAGCAAACCTGGCCCCGAGGAGCCACAACCACCAAGGAGAAGAAAAACAGGAGAGCACCCTGTCCAAAGACCTGGACGGCACAGGCAGTGCAGAAACAGGCCGGAGGTGAAACAATGCACGATACAGCCTGCGAAACGGCACAGAAGGAACATCGATACCGAAAGCTAGCAGCAGAAACCAAGGTGCAAGACCCAGGAACAGTCCCAAGCGCCTCTACACCTTCTGCAAGCCAATCCTATGACAGCCCCAGGAGGGAAAAGAAAACGCAGGACCACCAAAATGCCACAAGCGTGCAAGGCCACCACCACAAGTGCAGCCGACAGGGAAGGAACCTGCATAAGGAGCCGCCCCGCACCAACCCCCGGCAGAAGGGCAGGAGCGAAGACTCAGTAAAAGGAGCAAAATCGCCCACAGGAAAACGAGGAGCGCCGAGACAGCGCGAAGAGGAGATATATGCACAAAAGAACCAGAAGGCCAAACATCCAGAAACTGCCGGGAAGAGGACCCACAAGCCCTAGAAAGGACCGGAGGGAAGCTCAACCGAATGACGACAGACGTACCAGAAAATGGGAAAGAGCTGACTGGGGTTAGAAGACACAGAATTGCACTTTCCCACTCTCTCATTATTCCTGCCCTTTCATTCTCCGCCGCACACGTACATGTACGTTTACAGGAGAGTGAAGGAGGAGGGGCCCACTGGGAAGTGTGTCAAGGAAAACCCAGCACAAAGACGCCGCCAGAGTAGCAGGCGCCGGCCCCGTCAACGAGAGGAGCAGCAGTGTCATCGCCGGCTGCATTCTCTCTATGGTGTGGGTGCCAGAAGCCACGGAGCGACCGGGGACAAGGAAGAAAGATGTCGTTGACGGGTGTCACGAGCCCCAACAGATGACCAATGCAGTATACGGCGCTAGGACTGACCTGCGCCGGTCGGACTGACTGACATGTCAACGTCACACAGTGGGTGTTGAACTCCCCTCTGTTTATCCGCTTTCTCCTTTCCCACGGCAATTGGGTGCAGCTACCAAGGCTACCCCAAAACAGTCCCAAACCTTCGAAAACAAAAGCAGCAAACAAAGAACGAAGGCACAAAAACTCCGTCGCACCCGAGACCAAAAGTCATGCAGAACCCCAAGAAGAGGGGGACATGACTGAGAAGGCCCGTCCTGGAAAAAGGTGCGAAGACTGTAGAAAAACACCCACCGACAGGACGGAAACAACGGGCACGCTGGACAAGGAAAACCGAGCCCAGGGAGGGACCGATGCCCACAAAGCACGTGCGGAGCGGGGGGACGGAAAAACCCCACACCACAAAACCGTAAGCCTGGCCCAGAGGGGTAGAAAGACCCCGGCGGGGACCAACGGGGCCGAAGGCCCCTTACGTTAGCACCACCCCAGCCCCGGGAACCCACCCTGCAGGCCCCGGGGCCGAGCTGTCCCCTCAAAGCCCCAGCGTCAAGAAAACCCCGGGGCAGCCGTGAAAAACACCAAGGAAGGGAGCCCACTAGGCTCCGGAACTTGAACGGAAACCGGAGGAAAAAGCGAGGGGCGAGACGAAGACCCCAAGCTCATCCCCAACCAGCACAATGAGGCAAGGACAAAACAGAATCCAAGGAACCTGGAAAACCAGGCCCAGCACAGCAAGACCGACAAGGAAGGAGGGCCCCAAAAGGAGCACGGAAGGGCCGAACATAATGCCACAACCAACCCCGACACACAGCTGCAGTACCAAAACCGCAGCAAAACGTCCCCACACTCCCCGAGGGAGCGACAGAGAAGATAGATAAATCGTACACGAGCGGCACACAAGGGGACACAGGCGGAAACCGAGCACCCAACCGAGCCACAGGGACGGTAGGAGAAACGTGTGCAGTGTAACAGGCAACCGAAGGAACACAATGGGCAGCCCAACATGGGCTGATCCCATACACAGCCCCAAGAGCAGAGACGAGAGCGCCCATGAAGCACAGAAACCGCTCAACAGGCAAACGACAGGGGAGAGGCGGAACTAAAGAGCCAGAACCCAACCCCGCAAGCACACAACACCCTCGACACAGGAAACGTACCACCACACAGGCACCCCCACCGTTGCACCGTGGAACAAGGTGGAGGCGGGGCCCCGAACTCAAGCCAGGTGAGACAAGCAAAGGAGAGGGGCAGGAGTACAGGCAGGGGTCGCCTCGAAAGGGCCAAGAGGCCACCCGCAGACACCCGTGAACCGAGGAAGGAATCAGGTGGAGAGAACAAGAGCAGCCCAATATGGGCTAATAGCCCAGCAGCAGGCACCTCGGGCGATACGGACCACTGTCACAAGTACGTACGTACACCCATGCCTACGCCCAAAAACAGCGTCAGGACGAAGGAAACGCCAAACCGCACCAACTCACCTGCAGAACTGTTTTAGTGTCAGAGTGGTTGACAAACGGAATGCATGAGGAAGGGATGAGGTGGAGGCTGACTCCATACACACAGTCAAGTGTAGAGATGATAGAGCCCAATAGGCTCAGGAATCGGTACACCTGTTGATTGACTGTTGAGAGGCAGGACCAGAGAGCCAGAGCTCAACCCCCGCAAACACAACTAGGAGAGTACAGCAGCACCCCAGACAACCCCCAAGCAACGGGGCACGGATGGGATGAAGAGCGAGAGGCGAAGCCCCCCGAGAAATGGAAGCACAACACATGTGCACACCGCCCGGAACCAAAACAAACTCACGGCGCACGCGCGAAAGAAAAGTAGCCCAACAGGGCGAGAAGTAGCCCAATACCGCTACAAGTAGCCCAATACCGCTACAAGTAGCCCAATACTGCTACAAGTAGCCCAATACTGCTACAAGTAGCCCAATACTGCTACAAGTAGCCCAATACTGCTACAAGTAGCCCAATACTGCTACAAGTAGCCCAATACTGCTACAAGTAGCCCAATACTGCTACAAGTAGCCCAATACTGCTACAAGTAGCCCAATACTGCTACAAGTAGCCCAATACTGCTACAAGTAGCCCAATACTGCTACAAGTAGCCTAAAACTGCTACAAGTATCCGGGACACGCAGGAGGTAAGCCGCAAAGGCCAACGGCACCGCAGACGAAGAGATGCGGTTAGCCGAAAAACTCCGGAAGACGGAACCGAAGGAACCACAGGGACACGGAACCGAACCGGGGAGGAGCAGAACCCAAGCCCAAGTCGTACGCAGAGGGGGGAAAGAAAAACCCCACTCCTCGCAACAGTAAGCCCCGCTCAGAAGGACGGAATCCAGGCGGGGCGCAATGGAGCACAAAGCCCCCCAAGGTCGCTCCTCCCCAACCCCAGGAGCCTCTACACTAGGCCCCGGGGCCGAGTCGACCTCCAAAGCCCCGGCCCCACAAGAAAAAGCCGGGGCAGCCGAGAGAGCTGGAAGAGAAGGGGCCCACTGGTCAGACCCCGGAGCATCGGCAGGAGGAACAGACTCGAATGCCTCCGCAGCTACCCCGGACGGGGCAACCCCCGAAACTGCCCAAGTCTCAGAACCTCGAACCCCGCCCCGACCCCAAAGCCTACAGATGCGTAGGGGCCGGAAGCAGGAGGGGGAAAATCAAGGGGCGTGGAAGAACCAAGGCCGAAAACGACCAAAACCCCCAAATGGGTCCCTACACAAGCGGGGCAGCATCGGGGCGTCCGGGGAAGCGACAAACCTGAGCACGTTGCAACCAACCTACCCTGCAACGTGCGAGCTGCCTGCACCCACGAGAATTCATCAGCAGACTGGGTGACGGGAGTCATGAACAAGCAACAAAGCTCGCAGGACTCAGGGTCGAATGTGTCACCGACCCAACAGGCAGCATGACGGAGGCAAAAACAAGGAGAGTCACCCTGAGACAAAGGGACAGAGCAACCCTCAACTCGCACAAAGCGAGAGGGGACGCAAGGGTCTCCACAATCGGACCCGAGAGCCCCCGGGGGGTTTTCCAGGGCCCCTAGACTGGGTCTGCTAAGGGTTATCCCAGGCAGGGCACTGCAAACCGGCGCCCCAAACTACCAAGCAAACTGCTAAAGCTGAACCCACGGGACGTGTCCACTCGCGAGGGCGAAGCAGGGGGTGCCACCACACAAACGAACCTAACATAAGGGGGATGGGGACAAGGCAGACCCCCCTACCAGGCACAAACAAATATAAAAGAAAAACCACACAAGTGGACAACGTACCCAGAGGGAACAGAGCCGGCCGCTGTCATAGGTGAAAACTAGCTACGCAGTGCCCTGCGCCCCACCAGTGCTATAACTACCACTTACCCCAAGGCAACAAGGGAGTAAAACTCCCAAACACTCGGGGCGGCCAAACGCCAAGCAGCGAAAAGCCAACAGAGGTAGACCCGAGGTGACTTGTGGAAGATAACCCCAAGCCCCAAGGGCGGTACTTACAGGGCACTCAGGGAAGGTGACCCTAAGCACATGCAGCCCCAGTACCTGAGAATACTACTCCCAGCTCACACGATCACCGGAAGAGCAGCACTGAAAACAAGTCACAGCACTGAAACAAGACCGGAGCTGGAGCCACACGACCGTGCAAGATCCCATCAGCCGAGGAACTAAGGTGTGGATAGCCGGCGCGGGGGTCTGGGGCTCCCCCTTCCCCCTCCCGGGGAGGGGGAGCTGCGCAGACATGCGGCGCGGCTCGTGTGACGTCATGCTTGTTAGTTCGTTTTCCTGGGGGAGTTCTGTCCACTCGTTTGTCAATTTTTGTTGTTAACCAGAATAGGGGTTTGTTTTGTGGCGCTTACCTTTCTGGGTGCCTGTCCCGGTCGATGGCAGATATAGAATGCTCCAAATCACATGTGCATTTCTATGGGCCATTGCTCCCCGTGCCTCTCTGAGGGGGCCAGGTTCTGGCTCGTGGTCCCCGGTAGGCCTAGAACTCCACCCACATTGACTGATGCAAAATAGTTAGGGTATCCATATCAGCCATGGATAGCTCCGGGGAGCCGTAGGGGCTCCCCCCAGAAAAAGTGTTGAATGTAATGAAATGCCATTTTCTGGGTGAGGCCTGGAGGCTCCCTGGAGCTATTCAGCTATCCAGGCTGATATGTATATCATTAGACTTTGAAAGTTAATGGTAAACTTTGGCATCAGTGTGGATAGAGTTTAAGGCCTACCGGGGACCATGAGCCAGGACCTAGCCCCCTCAGAGGCACGAGGAGCATTGGCCTATAAAAATGTACATGTGATTTGGAGCATTCTATGTCTGCCATCGACCGGGCCAGGCACCCAGAAAGGCAAGCACCTCAAAACAAACCTCTATTCTGGTTAAAATGCCGAAAATAGACAAATGAGTGGACAGAACTCCCCAAATGAAAACGAGCATGATGTTACATGAGCTGCGCCGCATGCCTGTGCAGCTCCCCCCAGGAGGAGGAAAGGGGAACCCCACAGACCCACCGCACCGGCGATCCAACCACCAGTTATCTTGAGGTTATCTTGAGATGATTTCGGGGCTTTAGTGTCCCCGCGGCCCGGTCCTCGACCAAGCCTCCACCCCCAGGAAGCAGCCCGTGACAGCTGACTAACACCCAGGTACCTATTTACTGCTAGGTAACAGGGGCATTCAGGATGAAAGAAACTTTGCCCATTTGTTTCTGCCTCGTGCGGGAATCGAACCCGCGCCACAGAATTACGAGTCCTGCACGCTATCCACCAGGCTACGAGGCCCCTGGCAGGTTGCCAGTTCGAGGCCAGATGTCAAAACATGCGAAAAAGCACTGACCGGGTGGAAGGGGGGGGGGTGAGGGAGTAGCCTGGGAGCCTCCGGGTCTCACCCAGAAAATGGCGTTTCATTACATTCAACGCTGGTTTTCTGGGGTGAACCCCTTCGGCTCCTCAGAGCTACATTACCAGAGAAAAAACTAGAGGGACTTACCCGGGAGGCGGTCGGTGCTCATCTCGACTTCGAGTTGAGGTGCGACAGGCTGCAACCACCGACCCAAAGTAACACAGGCCCCCACTAGGTGCAGGAACAATTACGAGGTATCGTGCAGCCAGGACCCTGTTCGACCACCAAGAACCCCATGCCCGAATGTCAACCCAAGACATGTTACCGAAGACGGCAGCAAGCGCAGCAAACTTACGAGCGTCATGGGCACGGAGATAGACCGCCGGCTGGCTGGACCGAATAACCCCGCAGACAACCTAGATCCCAAGGTGACTTGTGGAAGAGAACCCCCAAGCCCCTAGAGGGCAGTACTTACAGGGTACTCAGGAAAGGGATCCCTAAGCACATGCAGCCCGAGTATCTGTGAATATTACTTCCAGCTCGCACGCCACCGTAAGAGCAGTACTGAATGCAAGGCACAGCACAACAAGAGGAACTGGAGCTGGAGCCACCTGACCGAGCCACAATCACATCAGCTAAGAACTAGTGGTTGGATCGCTGGCGCGGTGGGTCTGGGGGGTTCCCCTTTCCCCCTTGTGTCTCGAGCTCCTCCTTCCCCCTCTCGAGAAGGGGGGAGCTGCGAAGACTTGCAGCGCGGCTTGTGTACCATCATGCTTGTTTTCATTTGGGGAGTTCTGTCCACTCGTTTGTTTATTTTCATCCTTTTAACTAGAATAGGGGTTTGTTTTGAGGCGCTTGCCTTTCTGGTTGCCTGGCCAAGTCGATGGTAGATACAGAATGCTCCAAATCACATGTGCATTTCTATAGGCCATTGCTCCTCATGCCTCTCTGAGGGGGCCAGGTTCTGGCTTGTGGTCCCCAGCAGGCCTAGAACTCCATCCACACTGACTGATGCCAAAGTCTAATGATATACATATCAGCCTGGATAGCTCCGGGAAGCTTCCAGGTCTCACCTAGAAAATGGCATTTTGTTACATTTAAGACTTTTTTTTATTGGGGGCAATTACATGTCCCATTCAGAAAACAGAATAGGTGCTGAAACAAATAAAAAGTAAAAAAAAATTTAAATAAATGGAATGATCTTTAAAGATGAAGACAAAAGAAAAGTGACTGGCTCAGTATCAGGATACTAGCACATGTGTGCTTGTGACTGTTGTGTTAATTGGAAAATGCTATGTCATGTATAAACTACAATTGTATCCTTACATGTAAGCCATATTTCTTTTGCGCCCGTGTCATAATGGCAGTCGAGATGTCATCGAAGTGGGAATACACAGGGTCCTGGCAGTCTATTTGATGCAAAGTCTTCTTGCCATGAGTCCACATCAGGGCACTTGTTGCAGACCAATTGAGGGTAATTCTTTCATGGACATTGTAGTCAACAAGTTTACCTGAAAAATTGATGTCAATCTGAGTTTACTCAACCCATCCTCAGACTAAGACCATTCCATCCAGCAGTTGACCCCAAGGATGCATTCGTCAATTTTTAACAAGCTCTTCACTCAAAATAGGAATTTTCTCATACATAAATTAATATTGTTATATCTTAGTATATTGTGCATATTTAGGCATAGGCTAGGTTAGGTGTTTAGGGTCTGTTGGCGATTATTTGTAGCAGCTGGGTGAAGCACTTACAGTCCTGTGGTTCGAACAAAAGTCGTCAGCTGAGCACTTGATCCGGAAGTGTTTGGATGTCATCAGTTGTGAGTTGTGTGTAAACTGTTTTTCATTCATAAACGGGGGTTTGGCGGGTGCATGGAATGGACTTTGGCCTTTGTTTATGAGGACGGGCTGGTTTACTTTGTTGAGAACCTAGTAATTTATTTACCACATAAGGGGGTCTGAATTTAAATCATGAGTACAAGAATTACAGACACATTAATCCTACAAGTATAGCTGGCAAAATGTGTGGTTTATACTGATTGGAAGAATGCAAAAGATAACCAAGAACTTTATCAGTGATGAAGGCAGATTCCATGATAGGAGAGGTTCTGTGGATTAAATACTGTACTGGCACCGAGACAGCCAGTGGAGAAGGTATGCGAGAACATTATTAATTTGTACATGATATTTAGCAATCTGGAAAAAGCAAATAACAGAGCTTATGTAATTGGACTCTAGAGTGAGAGAGCATGAATAGTTAAGTTAAATACTGATGAATTCTTAACTAATTACTTCTGCGTTAAAGTCATATTTAGTTACTGGTTTGAAGCTAATATAATGTTTGCCAATGTTGTGTGATGTCCCATTGCTTGCTTAATACATATAGCAGGCATCAAACCTATACATACACTTGCAGACAATGAGTCACAATAACATGGATGAAGATATAATGACCAAACCACACACCAGAAGATGAAGAGATGACGACGTTACGGGCCATCCTGGACCATTATTAAGTCGATTATGATGGAAGTGAGGGAGGCATGAGCAATAAATAAGGCAAGAGAGAGGTGAGGAGCAAGTAAGAGAAGAACGTAATTCCTAAACGAAGGTAAGAGTAAGGTAAAAGGTAAGAATAGGATGAAAGGTACAAATGGGATGAGTGGAATAATGGGATGAGTGGAATAATGGGATGAAGTAAGAATAGGATAGGTAAGAATAAAAGGAGGGTAAGAAAAGGAAAATGGGGTAGGCTTATGTCAGGTCATGTTTGTTAGGAAGGCCAGAGTATTTGAGTATGTACTGTAAAAGAATCAACAGCAACAAAGCCAAGACTAAGATTCATGATGGTTATGCTGTGTATCAGAGCCAATTCAACGAGACGGTGTGTGTGTGAAGAGTAGAGGCAGGAATGATTAAATTTAGAAGAAGACCAATCAATAGGATGATTAAGAGTCCCTAACATGACAGAAGAGAGCATTGTTTGTGTCTGCAGACTTAACACTTCTTTTTTGTTCCTTAAGTCTGTCATTTACTGTACAGCCAGTTTTCCCAAAGTATTGGAGAGGACAAGACAAACAGGAAATACAGTACATACCAGCAGCATTAGAAGCAGTAGTGTTAGTTTGTCAAAAGGCAAGCTTTATGTCAAGAGGATGAAGAGTATTAGTGAGATTTTGAGTGCCCATATTGAGATAATACAATGTATTCATGGCCGTGCCACCTCTTGGGTGGCTTAATCTTCATCAATCCATCAATCTCACTCCCGACACAATTGACTTGATAATGGTTTAGGACAGACCAAAATGTTGGCGTCTCTTCATCGTCTGGGGCCAGATTTACGTAGCAGTTACGCAAGTACTTACGAACGTATACACCTTTCCTCAATCGTTGATGGCTTTGGTTACATTTATTAATCAGTTTACAAGCATGAAAGCTTCCCAATCAACTGTTGTTATTGTTATAAACAGCCTCCTGGTGCTTCGGATCTCATTAACTTTAATAATTGTAAACAAACCTGCCAAAATTGAAAAAAGATGTAAGGTTCGTAAGTACTGTACTTGCGTAACTGCTTCGTGAATCTAGCCCCTGGTGTGTGGTCTGGTCATCATATTCAAACACTTGTTACAATGTAACAAAGTTAAACATTTAATATTTGTTGCATAATTAAGGTAAAGTGATAATCAACTATTAGACTATAGTGTCATTATAGAATAAAATATACTGTACATTACTCCACAACTACTTCAGACTTTTCTGAAGACACAATCAAAGATGTGTTTTTCCCGAGCAAAAAGCATTTTTGTAGCTTATCCTTTGACTGTGATACATGGGAAGGTGGTGCTTTTACATGGCAAACATGTGCCCATGAACAATGTTACAAATTTACTTATCACTTTTTTAGAAAAATAAATTACTCTGATGGTACATTTATGCTTCATTCAATACTGATAAGCTTAAATAAATTTAATCAAATAAATGTTAAAAACTATTGAATGTACCTAGAGTAAAGAAAATGCAGTGGTACCTCGGAATACGAGTGTCCCTGAATACGAGCAGGATTTGCTCGAAAAAATGTGCCTCGGAAGGCGAAGGTTACCTCGGAACACGCGTTTGTTGATACGCGTACAGGCCGACCTAGTGTGTGTATGGTTACGGCGAGTCT
Source organism: Procambarus virginalis (assembly GCA_020271785.1). Taxonomy (NCBI): domain Eukaryota; kingdom Metazoa; phylum Arthropoda; class Malacostraca; order Decapoda; family Cambaridae; genus Procambarus; species Procambarus virginalis. Next base: position 1,897,405 of record WNGS01164858.1, on the reverse strand, counting down.
GTCGGCGTCCACTCAGTCTGTACCATGTGCCTTCACGACCAGTGACTATACACAACTTGTCAATTCCGTCACACCGGATTTTCAGTGCTGTGCTGGATTTTTGGTCATTTGACCAAAAAGTTGTTATTTATATATCTCACCATGGGTCCCAAAAAGCCATGGTAGGATCAATGCAAGAAAGCTCATGTGAGGATGGCAATAGAGGAAAACCAAGGAATCATCGGAAGCATGAAATTGAACTTTGTAGGCAGAACAACAAAGCCACGTCAATGATATAGCACTATACTTAGCAAGAAAAAGGACATATGAGTGCTAAAGTGGCAAAAGGCGTAAGAACAATCACGAAACAAAGACCACAAATCTTGAGAAGTGGAAAAGTTGTTATTAATTTGGATACACGACAAGGAGTTTAAAGGGTGATAGTGTTTCGGAGGCCATCATTTGTGAGAAAGCCAGGGTATTGCACGAAGACCTTGTAAAGAAAACCCCTGGAACGAGTGATGCAGATACGAAAGAGTTTAAGGCAAGCAGGGGATGGTTTGAAAAATTTAGAAAAGAAGTGGTATCCATAGTGTTGCGAGGCATGGGAGGCAGCCAGCTCAGACAAAACAGCCGCTGAACGATTTATTGAAGAATTTAAAGAGTTTGCAGAGGCTGAGGGATACCTACCGCAACAAGTGTTTAATTGTGATGAAACAGGACTGTTCTGAAAAGATTGCCTAGAGGACATACATTACAAGGAGGAAAAATCCTTGCCGGACACAAGCCTATGAAAAGATAGGTTTACGCTTGTGCTGTGTTCAAATGCGAGTGGCGATTTGAAAATTAAACCCTTGCTAGTGTATCATTCTGAAAATCCAAGGGTTTTCAAACAGTATAAAGTGCAGAAAACCCAAATGTGTGTGATGTGAAGGCTATAATAAAAGGCATGGGTGACTAGGATTTTTTTTTCGGAGTGGGTGAATGAAGTGCTTGTCCCTGCCATAGAAAAATATCTGCAGGAAACATTTGCCACTCAAGGCCCTGCTTCTCCTCGAACAATGCTCCTGCTCATCCTCTAGGATTGGAAGATGAATTTATGCACAGATACAGTAAATTTCTCACAATAAAGTTCCTTTCCTCCTAACACCACTCCTCTAATTCAGCCTATGGACCAAAAATCATAGCGAATTTTAAGAAACTGTATGAAACGGCACTTTTCTTTTCCGGAAATGTTTTGAAGTGACTGAAGCCACAAACCTCACTCTCAAAGAGTCTGGAAAGACCATTTTAACATTTGTAGTTCTTTAAAACTCGTTGACAAAGCCTGGCAAAAAGTGACTCAAAGAACCTCTGATCTCTGGCTGGAGAAAATTGTGGCCTGAATGTGTGACAGAACTAGACTTTGAGGGTTTGAGCCTGTAAATGATGCGCCTATTGTTGAGGAAATTGTTACTCTGGGTCAACAATGGGCTTGGAATTGGATGGTGATGATGTGGAGGAGTTGGTGGAAGAACACAACCTAGAACTGACCACCGAAGAACTCCAAGCCCTTCAAAAGGAACAGCAAGACGACCCAGCTGATGATGTTTCTCCAGTGAAGAGGATGAGGCAGTAGCGAATGTCCCTTCTGCAGAAATTAAGGTGTGTCAGATGTGGGAAGAGATGCAAACTTTTATTGAAAAGACTCACCCAGAGAAAGCTGTAGTAGCCATTGCCTTAATCTTTTCAATGACAATGTGATGCCGTACTACAGAGACAGCTTGTGAAGAAGGGAAAAACAAGCTTCCATGGACAGATTGTTGTGAGAAAATCGAGCAGTGAGCCACAACCAGGACCTAGTGGTATGCAGGCAAAACATGCCAGGGAGTGCACACCAGAAAGGTCCTCACTGCCTGATGTTATAATGGAAGGGGACTCCCCTTCCAAACAGTAAGACCTCTCCTCCTCCCCCCTCCTCACCATCTTCCATACGCCTACAGCATTCATCAACAAGGGTAAGTAATAACTTGAACATAGTTTTGTAGATTTATTTAGATGAATTAGGTATAAAATTTAGTTTGAAGTGGGGTTTTTGGGGTAGTCAGGAACGGATTAATTCATTTCCCATTATTTCTTATGGGGAAATTAGCTTCGGAATACGAGCTGTCTCCAAGAACGGATTAAACTCTTAAACTGAGGTACCACTGTACAGTATTGTGCAGCAGTGTAAATTATCAACAATTTACCTGTATATGATGCAGTAATAATCCGATTCTCATGCGTGGGGTGCCATGAGAAAGCAGATATATATGTACTTGAATCGGTGTTGATTGAACGAGTAATTACTGCTGGTTCTTGATCCTCTCCACCATGAGTATAGTGAAGAATGTCATATATTCGTACAGAAGAACTGTCTCGACACAGTGACGCTAACAAACCAACTCTGAAATAAGCACAAGAACTTGAATTAAAATTTGTTCTAATACAACTATAAAATAAGGTATAATTTGTAGATAGCTGACGTCTGCAATAAAAGACGCAACCACTGTTGAATGATTATATATGAATCTGAAAGAAACGGTGTACTGTAAAGTATTTCGTGTGTTTAAAATTACTTTAAATTTAAATAAAATTTTGATATGGGGTTTTGAAGTGAAGGCTGCACTTCAGAGTGCAGCTTAGAATCAAGGTACAGCAAGCATTTATTCATGAAATATGTTGAAAACTCTCCCTGCAGCTTATAAATGTGGGTGGCTTATATTTATGATAATGTCATACTCTGTAAATTTAGCCAGTGATTGGCCGCCCCTTTTGAAATGTTGCAAAATGCTTAAATATTTAAGGTTCCAGATTGGGCTTGAAATGTGAATGATTGAAGAACTTGGACCAAATCACACAAGTTGTTTAACAGACTGGTAAAGCTTGAATGATTAACGTATTTAACCCTTTAACTGTACAGGCTATTTCAATGCATTGTCTGTCATATGCAAAAGAAAAATTTTCAGAAAAAAGAGGGGGGGGGGGGTTGAGCAGACAATGGCATGGCAACGTGATGACATCATGCTCATTTGCAAATTTTCATTTGGGGAGTTCTGTCTACTCGTTCGGCTTTTGGTAGCAATATTTTCACCAGAATAGGGGTTTGTTTTGGGATGCTTACCTTTCTGGGTGCCAGACCCGGTTGATGGCAGACATAGAATGCTTCCAACCAAATGGGGGTTTTTATAGGCCATTGCTCCTCGTGCCTCTCTGAGGGAGGTCAGGTTCTGGCTCATGCTCCCCGGTAGGCAAAAACTTCATGCACATTGACTGATGCCAGAAAGCTAACATAGTATATCCATAACAGCCTGGATAGCTCCGGGGAGCCAACGGGGCTTCCCCCCAGAAAAAATATTTCGTCTCATAAAAGTCTTCATTTGTGTTCCTTGATCACGGGAAAAATAATAAAAAAATTGTAGGTGGCATATTTTGGCTGCAATACAGCGAGAAAGTCTGGCAAAAAAGAGGCGTTGAAAGAGTAAGAGTCAGAGGTGGTCTGCTCCACCCAAGCTGTCATGCAGAAGTTGCCACAATGATGATATTACCTAATTATTTCAATGTCTCTGATTTTTTCTTATTTTTTTGCAGTAATATTATTCAATAGTGTATAATGTGATATATTTATATAATAAAATGTGCGAACCATCGCCTTATTCAAAATTAGGATGTGCATATTAGTGTTTCAATAATCATGTTCAAAACAATAAACAAATAGTTTGCCGTTATTACGCTATATACACACAGGTTATATATAAGTATCTGCATGTTTTGTTCACCATAAAGAACCACTAAGCTGGTATGGCGAGTCAAAAAGCAACGAGGAGTGGCCGCCACAACAGCCAGCTACTCGCTGCCACTCCCTCCCTCAACACCTCACTTGCCAACATTCCTCCTACCACCATACTGTTTTTACTTTTATTCACTATATACAGATGTTATATATAAGTATCTACAAGTTTTGTTCACCATAACTGTACAACTAAGCTGGCATGCCGAGTTCAGGCATTAAGAGAGATCGCCACACACACAGTCAGCTGACGACTGCCTTCCTCACTGGTTCAAGGCCAGACGCACTAACATTTCTTCCACAACAATACTGTTTGTGGTGTTATTACACTATATACACACATTATATATATTAGTATCTACACATTTTATTCACCATAACTGTACAAATAAGCTGGAATAGTGTCCAAAGAGCATAGTGGCCACCCTCTACACAGCATGACAAGTCATTCCGATGATGCCACCTCTGTCACCCAAATGGCTCCTAACAACATACTCCTTTTGCTGTTATTACACTAATACAGACGTTATATATAAGTATCTACATTTGTGTTCACCACAAAGAACCACTGAGCTGGTATGGTGAATGCAGACAATAACAGGTGGCCACACAAGTCAGCAGACAATGCTATCTCCCTCCCTCAGCATTACTCCTCCCACCATACAGCATAGAGCTATTATCACAACAATCTTGCTATTATCAGAATCCTGGTCATTTTTATCACAGTCAGGGGTCTTATGTAATATTATCATTGTTAAATAATGCCAGTTACATATATATTTTACCTTTTTAGGCGATGCTGAAGTCAGAAGCTGAACAGCAATGCTGTTAGCTCATGCTGCATGCACCAGCCTTGATTGCTCAGTCAGTATTGAAGCTCTCACCCGGGAATATTGCCCATGATTAAAAAAAAAAAAAAAAAATGACATCTGTTTACAAGAGCCCTGAGGAAGCTGATGTGAACCCTGTGTAGCTGCGGGACTTTTAAATCTTGCATGGTACTCCAACACATCATTAGCTGTGGTGTGCAATTCCGTGATAGTTACTCACCACAGCTATTGGTGTGTTACGCAGTTTAAGGGTAAAAACAGTAATTTAGATTTACCTTGAAGGACACCATGCCAATTTGGTAATGGGCTTGGTTGCATCAAGATACAGCACTGGCCGCTCTATGCTACGTAAATCCCAAATAGAAACCTGAAATTTTGAAAGAATTGTAGTTGATAGCTGTTAATATTTTGGGAAATTTTACTCTAAGTATTATAAGGGTAAAATTTAAAAAAATCCAAGAAATAACTATAATCTTTGATACATAAACACCACAAAAAAAAAAATTTGAATTATATAATTAGTCTACAATGCATGCTATATCTTCATCTCTATAACAGCAGTTCTATATTCACTACATAAATTTCAACTCCTTTATAGCTGTCAATGATATGAAGAGTACAGTTCGTTCCCACAGCCACAACTGTATAGGGAGGTGTCTGTGGAAAAATGTTTTGGGTCTGAATCATGTTGCACCGGGGTGTCAACTATGTGACTGGCCAACCCTTCCAGGTGCGAAGGGTTTTCTTATTATAGAAGAAAAAGAGGTGATATGATCACCACTTACAAAATAATAGCAGGAATCTACTAAATTAACAGAGGAATTCCTGAAACTGGCAACCACAAGAACAAGAGGTCATTGATTCAGGTTAAGAAAATAAGAGTGCCAAAAAATATTAGATAGTTTTCTATTGCAAACAAAGTGGTAGATGGTTGGAACAAGTTAAGTGAGAAAGTGGTGGAGGCCAAAAATGGCAGTAGTTTCAGTATTATATGACAGAGTACTGAGACACCCTGAGCATAGTTCTCATCCTGTAACTACACTTGGGTAATTACAAGAGCAGCAGAAAGTAAAGCCGGGGAAAAGGTAAAACGATGATGAGATAACTACCCCAAAACCACACAACCTTGATGAAGACCAGGAGAATTCACAAAGGAATGAGCAGCTAACACACTGTCAGACAACCAAAATCCCAAAGCTTGAGCACATACTAACTGAGCTGAAATTATGGTTTGCTATCCAGGGACAATGTTTATGATACAATGGTACTCCAAACTGAAATAAGAATAACTACCTAATTATGATGCACAGAGAGAGCACAGCATTCTGCAACTATGGGTGTGCATGTTTAACTGAAAAATTACCACTCTCGCAAATCTGCCTGAATGCTCAGGAGCTTGCTCAAGGACAAAGCAGATTCTTACTTTAGGGAACAACCAAATGTGTTAGCTCAGAAAATCTCTCTCTTCCATTCTAACTTCTGCCATCACATGAAGTATTTGCAATCACAACACCTATCTTTACCCTTTCAGAATTGAATTCAAGATACACAAGTATTTTGAATTCCAATATAAGGAGTCATTTATTGCCTAAAACAACAATCCATTCATTAACAGGCACACTTATTTCTTATTCATATATTTTTCTTTCAATCCTGTTTATATAATCCCTACTTCAATTCACATTTCATTCTAAACTTTTGTTTTTTGTTTTTTAACCATGTCTTGCAGAAACCAGCACACCCTATGTTCATATGTATATTCATTAAAATTTGTTAACACTCCTAAATTTTTTTGTTTTCATTTATTCCTCCACACATTCACCTAAATTTTCCTATGTTTTCTGCAACTTTGGCAACAGCATGTCCAAAATCCAAAGACAATTTTGCCCTTAATGGGGAGGAATTCAGGAAGATGAGTCTCCAGTCTAAATCACTTTCCACTCCTCCTTTCTACTTGGTGAACTTTGTATAATGTTGTGGAACTTGACATATTATTGAGGCATTAGGATTAGGTGTTGGTGATAGACAAAGAAGTAACTTGCCTGATTCTCAACAAATGAAGCCAAGCGATGTTCATTATGGATATCGGTACAAATTCCATACACAGCTTTGGTGTTTGCTGTTGCACATAATTTACCTTCTGAAAGAAAGGCAACAAGCTTAAAACATCATCCTGACTCATTCTTTGAGGTAACAATGTTTCTGATACTAAATTCAGTATCATAATCATGTAAACTGAAGACAGAAAATAATACAGTATTACAATAGCACAATAGCAGTTAAAGCAACATAGAATATAGATAAGAACAATTTAGCTTCAGAAGTCAGTTTTCTATTCCTTGTGTAGAATTTTTTTTTCTTACAACATTTTCCCAATGTTTGTTTGTAAGTTCCCTGTTTATTTTCTCCCAGTCTATCCTATTACTGTATTATTAAAATTGAATTGATTGAATAATCCTTGTGGGCATCTCCCTTCCCTTCTGTAATCCTGCAGTGATTTCATCTGACTGTTCCTCTCTCTCTTATATGTTCTACTCTGTTTCTGCCATCCTCTAAAAAATTTCCAGTAGTGTCATATTGATTTTCCCATATATAATGCTGTGTACCTCTCACATGGAATTCTGGACACTGAAGATTGTAACTTTTTTCCCTAATTGAAAATTTACATAATTTAGGGTGGAAGTATCTGCACTCCGTTCCAAAATGGCATGTACTCCTCACCAACATGTTCCTGCATTTTCGAGGATGCAGAAAAGTGCATTTTGCTCCTAATTTCCCATATTTGCATATTCCTTGTGCATAGAATTTGCAAATATTTTCAGTTTTTATTTTTTTTAGGGTATTTGTACCTGTGCCTGACTTGTCTACCTCTTTATTGGAGCCATCTCCGTCTTTCGTCCCAATTCCTTCATTTATGCACTCCTCACTGTTGCTCTCATTGTTTATATTACACCTGGCTCTGCAATATTGCTGTTGTTTTGTACTACAATACCCCTCTTCCTCCACACTACTGCTGCAGTTCTCTAAACTTCCTGTTCTCGAGTTTTGATCGTTATCCAGTGTTGTCTTTTCACAGTCCGCATATATCACTGGTAGCTTTTCTATGAATGATAATCTCTGTGACTCGGGAATGTTATTCATCAGTTTAGTTATGTTTTCCCATATTAACCCTTAAAGTGCGCATCACGTCATATGACGTGTTACAAGTTGTTCCAGTCAACTGTGCTTCACGTCATATGACGTGTTGGAGTACTACGCAAGATTTAAACGGCCCGTGGATACACGGGGTTCACCACACCTTCATCAGGGCTCTTGTAAACAGACGCCATTTTTAAAAAAAATCGTGGGCCAAACTCCCGGGTGTTAGGGGCCTCAGTATTGAGTGAGCTACCAAGCCTGACGCACGCAGCATGAGCTCACAGCACTGCTGTTCAGCTTGTAACCACACCATCTCCTAAAAATGCCATAATATACTTGTTCATGCTATTATGTAGCGATGATATTATTACAGAAGACCCCTGACTGTGATAAAACTGACCAGGGTTCTGATAATAACAGGATTGTGGTGATAATTTAGCACTGTGCGCCACGGAGAGAGGAGTAATGCTGTGGGAGGGAGGGTGGTGGCAATGTCTTCTGACTGTGTGTGGCCACCTTTTATTGACTGCACTCACCATACCAGCTTAGTGGTTCGCTATATTGAACACAAATGTAGATACTTATATATAACGTGTGTATAGAGGGTATAAACAGCAAAAGGAGTAGGTTGGGAGCCGCCATTTTGGTGAGGGCGGTGGCGTCGTCTGCACGACACCACTGTGCAGACGACGGTCTTGTTTACTGGTTACCACGATGGTCTTTGGGCATCATACCAGCTTACTTGTACAAGTATGGTGAATAAAACAGGTAGATATTTATATATAATGTGTGTATATAGCGTAATAACACCACAAACAGTATTGTTGGAGGAAAATATTAGTGCGTCTGGCCTTGAGGGCGGCAGCCATCAGCTGACTGTGTGAGGTCCTACGTCTTTGTGCCTTTACTCGCCATACAAGCTTAGATGTACAGTTATGGTGAACAAAACATGTAAATACTTATATATAATGTCTATATATAAAAGCAAAAACAGTATGGTGGGTGGAGAATGGTGGAAAGTCAGGTGAGGTGAGGGAGGGAGGGAGTGGCAGCCAGTGGCGGGCTGCGACTGCCACTCAGCATACCAACTTAGTGGTTTGTTATGGTGAACACGAACGTAGATACTTATATATAGCGTCCGTATATAGTGAATAAAAGCAAAAATAGTATTGTGGGAGGAGAATGTGGGCGAGTCAGGTGACTTGAGGGAGGGCGTGAGTGGCTGGCTGGTATACGGCGGTCACTCCTCGTTACTTTTTGACTCATAATAGCAACTTAGTGGTTCGTTATGGTGAACAAAACATGCAGATACTTATATATAACCTGTGTATATAGTGTAATAACCGACAAAATATTTGTTCACTGTTTGATGAACATAATTCAATCAACAATATGCACACCATATTTTTTAATACAGCAATGATTCACTCATTTTATTATATAAATATATCACACTACACACTATTGAATAATATTACAGCAAAAAACTACGAAAAATCAATCAGAGACATTGAAATAATTAGGTAATTATCTCTTTGTGGCAACTCCGGCCTGACAGCTGGCGATCAACAGACCGCCTGGGACGCACGCTGAGTCAGCGCCTGTTTTTTGCCAGACTTCCCCGGCCTATAGCGGGCAATATATGTCACTTACGATTTTTTTTATATTTTCCCATGATCAGTGAACACAAATTAACAGATTAGGAAGATTTTTTTTTTTCAAAATTACATGTGCCTGTGGGGAACAAAGGATATTATACCCCTAGCATGTTAAGGGTTAACCTGTCATCTAACTGCAAGTACCTTATAAAATATAACATTCAATTCAACATTATCTTTAAAACTTTCAGTTACCTCTTAAATCAAAAAGTTTGATATGCTTGTTGTTCATCCCTGTTATGAGCGTACGGCTGGCATGAAGGGAGAATGCAACACTGTGCGCCGTCTCAGCCAAACCAAATTCAACCACAGGTTTCATGACATCTCTGAAATATGCAAAAACAATTAAAGAAGTTTATGTTACATAAAAAGGGATTGAAAAATCAACCAGGATAAACTGTATACAAAGAGATATGATAACTAACCCAATGTACATCTTTTCTACAATAATCAGAACCTTTCAAGTTGCTTCCTAATACTGGCTTGTTCACTGAGGTTGTAACATGGGTATTCCATTCTTTACTTTTAATCTGCTTTTACCTACACCCTGTTCTTAATCTTTATTCACTTCTCATTACCAAGGGACCCCCAGAGCTATACTTGAACCGACCCCACGCCATGTGGTCTTAAGCCGTTGACCAGCTTAAGATTCTACAACCTTATGACGTGAAAACAGACTTCTAGCAAACTCTAGAATCACCTTGCGCTACCACCACCAGACCATTACCACTGAGCAATTGTTATATTCAAATTCCCCGCCAGTTGGAACATAACCAATCACAGGCGAGTAGGCCTCTGACGTCATGTCACATTCACAGTCTCCAGCCATGCTTGCAGCAGGCTCAGTCATCTCCACAGACCCAGAGTAGTGAGGACCTCGGCTGGCCAGATATATATCTGTTTGTCTCAGTCAATAAACCTACAAGCGACTACGGTGTATAATATTCAACCCCCCATAAGGCAAAGAATACTGGTAGCAGCGGTGAGATCCAGATAAATTTTTTTCTGGAAACGAAAACTCCAACCCAGTTCCCACATCATCACATGTGCACGCCACCACCGCCTCCACCGCCACCTCTACCTCCATCTAGCCGCCATCCTGCCACCCACGCATCAAATATTGTGTCAGACCGGGGTCCTGCCATCAAATCCTACTCCAGACCAACGTATCAGAAGTAAGGGTCGATAATTTCCTGTTTGAATGCTAATTCATCAGTGAGAAGGGAAGATTCCCGCGCCAGCCATATTCGAATCTCGCGCGCCACGTGGAGCCACCTGCAGCACCACCATCTCCACCACAGCTGACAGCATCAGGCTTTGTGAGTGTTCAAGCTATTGCAATAGTCGTCAGCCATCGTCGCAAGCGTCAATTGATAATTGTGGGGTGTTCTACAAGTTATTCAAGAGCAATTGGTGAAAAAAAAGACTACGATTGTTGTTTATAGTGTCGTCACCCTGCCACATCGACGCCACGCTGCCACATCGACACCTCATCACCTCTCACCATCGCCGCCAGCCTGCCACATAATTTTGTGGGACACTTCGTCTTCTTGTGTTTCTCCACCGTTATCGTAGCAATATCGTCGTCTCAAAATTTATCTTCGTGCTCCCAACTTCGTGCTACTGTGGGGTCCTCCAGCTTCGTGCAACCTCCGCTAGGAGCGTTGCTTGTCCAGCCAGATGTAAACACGCCTCACATGTGCCTCTTCACACGTCTCGTCGCCGTTTCTGGTATTGGCTACTGTTAAACTGCAAATCCTGCAGCCCTGAGTTAAGTAAATAAGAGCTTAAATATCGTCTGCTATGGTTTAATGAGGTTTAACGTAAATAATATCCATAATATCCTGTGAATTAACCATTCAGCGACCTGTTAAATATTGGAGCTGGATCCAGTACTCCATGCCCACAGTTTTCTTGTGTGATTTCAACATTCCTGCTTCTCACAGTAATTGATTTGAATATTAAGGGTTCTACTAGTGTTATTGGTGAATTCAAATTCCAGAGAAGTAAGAAATAATTGTTCCTAGCAGTATATTTTGCATAATATAAATTTGTTTTTGAGATTTCCATAGACAATAGAACATAGAAAATTTTTGATATTTTTCCAGACCTAACTTTGAAATTTATCCTTTAATCATTTTATTTTAAACTTTTACCATTGCATGTTACCCATGTGCCTGTGTGCAATTTGTTTTTTGATGAACCCATTTTTCATGCATTGCCACTTGTTGTGTTGAATCTTTTTAATGAAAATTTTGTAGTTGCATTTTCCAGTTTTTATTCTAAATTGCTGTGCTTAGTCTGGTTTAATTAATTTACATACATCTAATTCCAGTCATTTTTAATGAAAGATTGCTAAAATTAATTCACAATTTGCTTGTTCTTAATTATTTTCTTGCCTAGCCCAATTCAATAATTTTATTTCTGCCAATTTTTTTACTTTAGCCAAGTTGATATTTTGTTGAGTGTTTATTTTGTGTATACTATTTCTGATGCCAGGTGCACTTAATTATAATCTGCGTTCAAATATTAATTCCACGGCTGTAACAATGCCTACCACTGTTGAAACTCCTTCAGACTTAACAGGAGCAGTTGCTCATCCCAATGGCCAGAGATCAGCTCAGGAAATGGCTATTCCTCTTTTTGCTGGCGAATCGCGCCTTTTAGAATCTTGGTTTAGTAAGGTTGAAGCGAAAACTGTTGCACATTTTTCTAAGCCTACTGATGCCGAATACTTAGCAATTGCACGTTCTGCCGTAGACACAACCAAAGGTGATGCACGTTTCGTTGTTGACGAGAAAGCCATTGTTAGCCTCCAGTCTTGGTCTGAATTTAAAGATTTCTTTCGCCGTCGCTTTGTTAATAAAGGAGACCTTGACCCGTATAGGTTAGTCAAGACAATTGCCAATGCCACCATGCAGCCTGGTGAATCGTTTAATGTGTTTACTAGCCGTCTCGATCAGTATCTTTATGCCCTAGTTTCTGCCATGAATAATTCGACTTGATTAGATAAAGACAATAATCTGTCCCCTGAGTCTATGGCTAAAATGATAGCGTTTGGTACTTTAATGCATTTTGCCCCCGAGCATACTAAACCGATCGTTGAGCAACAAAATTTTGGTGTTAAATATGAAATTGGTGAAGTGTTTGAGGCTATTAACAATGCTGCCGATAAACTAGCTCCCCGAAGTGCTCAACTGTTGCCACCCTCTGATACGGTAAATGTAGTAACAAGCTCTCAGCATCCTCCCACAAATTCTCAAAACTCTTGGTCGCAGAACCGCCCCCATGCTCGTAGCCCTCAGTCAACTTCAAATTCGCCGCCTCATAAATTGCAGAAACGCCATAGTCCACAACCATCTGCTTCCTCATGTTGGCACTGTGGTAAGAGTAACCACATCGCAAGGGACTGTTGGTCCGCCCCTAGATCATCACCTCCTAGACAATTCTCTCGGTCCCCTCGTCAATCTAATCATCCTAGGCTACCATATTGTAAGTACCATAAGCAAGTCGGCCACCACACTGCGGATTGTAGAGCCAGGTAAAGGGCATCCCCACCTCGTAACTTCCATGGTCAGTCTTGGCGAGGATCACAGCGTCCAAGACATTATCAGAACTCTCGTAATTACAACTCCCAGCCCAACTATAATGCAATTTCAAATTATAATACAGTACAACCTCGATTCAACGTACCCCGATTCAACGAATCTCCGGCTAGTTCGCACACTTTTCAGGCCGGATTTACTCACCCTGTTCGACGAACAATGGTTCGCCGAAGCGGGGGATGTTCGGATTTGCTTACGACGTCGAGACAGAGTTCACAGACTGGTGGGAAAGTTTCACATTCTATCACAGATTACAATTATTAATTCCTTCATATGACAAGTTCGATCACACAAGTGGACCACACAAGTGGACCGCACATGTGGTCCACAAGTGGTCCACAATCTTACGATGTTGGGACAGAGTTCACAGTGGTAGAAAACTTTACCATCCCATCACAGATTACAATTAATAATTCCTTCATATGACAAGTTAGATCACACAAATGGATCACACAAATGGACCACACAAGTGGACCACACAAGTGGACCACACAAGTGGACCACAAGTGGTCCACAAGCTTACGATGTTGGGACAGAGTTCACAGAGTGGTGGAAAACTGTCTCATTCTATCACAGATTACAATTAATAATTCCTTCATAAGACAAGTTGGATCACACAAGTGGACCACACAACAAGTGAATCATATGAACCAAACACCAGCCAGAATGGTCCACAAGAAGTGACGCATATTAACCAAACACCAGCCAGAGTGGTCCACAGAAGTGAACGACTGAGTTTCAATGATTTTCGTTCACCGATTTGTGGCACACGTATCTTTGTAAATTAATTTAAAGGCTGAAGCGTGAATAGCTAGCTAATATGTTGAAATCTTCTTATACATTTTCTGTGATGAAACAAGACGAGTGAGGGTAGACAGATAAGGGAATACTGTACAGTAAACTTCACTTTACAGTGAGGTTTCACTCACTTTCGTCTGTGTTGTCATAGTTCAGTGACCCATGACTTTGAACGTTTCACATTAATAAATCATTTCTAAAACTGGTGTTTTAATAACTCTCTATTATCCTAATTAAACTAAACTAAATAAGACCAAAAATATGCTGTAATAAGGTAGATATCTCCTATTTGAGAAATTGTTCACGTTATTTGCAGCACAACTCCAGCACGAGTGGACGTGTCTAATCCCTGTCCATACACCATGCTTGTTGTGTTGTGTTCGATTTCGTCGCCACAGTTCAGCGATCTACGGCTTCGAAATAATAAAATTAATAAATTAGTTCCAAAGTATTTTTTATAGCTCTTATTACCGTAATAATGTTGCTAAACTAAATATGTAACCCAAAAATATATAATTTGATGTAAATTGAATATTTGAGAGAAACATATGCTACTGGAAATCGAACACAACACCAGGCGGCGTTTTGTTCGATTTCGTCGCCACAGTTCAGTGACCTATGGCTTCGAAATAATGAAATAAATAAATCAGTTTCAAAATAAGTATTTTTTATAGCTCTTATTATCGTAATAATGTTGCTAAACTAAATACATAACACAAAAATATATAATTTGATGTAAATTGAATATTTAAGAGAAATTTATGTTACTGGATCAGGCTTAAACACCAGCCAACTGAAGGGTGTGCGTATAGACTTAGTCTGCGTTCGTACAGTATGCACCCAGTGCCCTTAGCTTTGTCTGCGATTGACGTACAGTATTTATCTGCCGGTGGAAGAATAATTGTGGAATTGACCATTTTTTTACTACAGCTCTTTGGTTATAAAACAAAATGTCTCAGGGGCTTACTAATAGTGCCTTATTAATGCCAAAAACGAAGCAATATTTTGCAACAACTAGTAGCAGAAAATCAACCAGCACGAGAACAGCCGTACCCAGCACGAGAACAGCCGTACCCAGCACGAGAACAGCCCTACCCACAGAGAACAGCCATACCCAGCACGAGCACAGCCGTACCCAGCACTGGTACAACAGCCGTACCCAGCACAAGCACAGTTGTACCCAGCACTGGTACAACAGCAGCCAGCACCAGCTCAGAAGCAGCTGAACTCACAGCAGCAGCGAGCACCAGCAAAGCTGATGCAAACATCTAAAAACATCGTGTGCAACATGAACAGTTAGAACAAGTGTTAAATTTAAGTGTGTACTCAGTGTTAAAATTAAAGTTGCAGTAATTTTTGTGTACAATAGTTTTCATAAACTGTATTGTAGTACTCAACATACAGCAGAACTACTTTTAATCAACACAGTGCTAACGGCATAATGCACTGCAGTACGTATTTACTGTAGAGCATTCACAACTTCACAAAACTTCAAGATGGATATAACTTCAACAATAAGGTAAATTTATGAATTACAGTATTTCTTAGTAGAGAAGTAATATATAGGTAGAGTATGTAATATGATAATGCATTTTTATTGTGTACAAGAAAAAAAAAAAAAGACTGACACAAACGCCTCCTGAAGGTCACCTCTTGCAACGAATCCAACGCTCCAACGAACTGGGGTTGGTCCCATATAGTATGTTGAATCGAGGTTGTACTGTACTCAGTCGCAGAATGCTTGAGCTCAGATGTTCACTCCATGGCGTCTGAAAACCCCCCAGGAGGCCATCCGCTACCAATTCAGCTAGCCAATCCTAATGCCCTCCCTGTGTACTTCAGTAGCTACTCAAAATAGATTTGGACATTTGACAGAGGACACTGACTCTAGACCAGTTGTAGATGTTGACGGAACCACAGTACATTTAACCCAGACAAGACGCAGATATCCCAGACAACATAAGTCAAAGTAGTAACTTGTCCAGTCTCAAGTGATGGTCCCCTTGTATCAGCCATTGTACATGGTAGAGTTTTAAAAGTTTTTCTTGATGCAGTGCAAAAATTAATATTCAAGTCAAGCCTTCAGCTCTTAGAGACATTGAAAGTAAGCACCAACTACTTTAAAAAGTCACACACTACCTTTTCTAAGTGGTATTTCAGGAAATAAAGTAAAAGTTCAGGGTGAAATTGACCTCCCACCACTCAAGTTCAATGATGTCACATTGTCTATAACATGTTTAGTTGTTGAAATATTCATTTTCCTGGAGACATTCTCTAGGTCTGTACACCATGATTGATGAAAATATGCATTGTTTCCCCATCGTTGGAACATAAGTATCAAAGACCGTCATACCCTTGTGTAGCATGTATCGACAGGGCCATGAGTTCAATCTCCAATCGGACTATGTTAATTTCGTTGACACCCGCCTTGCTAGCGTAGGTTTGTCAGATCATTGTCGTGTTAGCATACCCGAGAAAATAGGCACTCGATTGAAGCATCGTAGTGGTGCAGTTGTTAGGGAGAGTGAGTATCGGGATCTTCTGGAAGGGACGCCCTAAATTCTCGTTGTCTTGCTCGCCTGGCAGCTTCCATCTCTGAAGTCAGTGGTTCCACGGCTACTGACACTGTGCTGCACTCTCATTCTCTCACCAGAATAAGAGTTAAGGTTCAGGGAGTGCCTGAGTTGTCGGATGTGATTGCGGAAAGTGAAACGTGTAAAGTGAATGGTACGTTTGTTGAACCTCCTGGCACACAGTGCAGGACGAACTGTTACATTATTTATTGCAAACACTAGTAATGCCGATATCCATCTCCAGTCTGGTACCCATGTTGTAGATTTTGCCCATTACTCGTTACCGGTGCGAGTTGTGGATGATGTCCTCCATGGATCATACTGTTTGTACTCTCACGCCGGGAGAACAAGGATCTCAGCCAGAGGTGCAAGCGCAACACCTCAGTCCTACTGATTTTCCTGACTCTGTGGCTCAGCTTACTTTGAAATTTTGAACAGAAATAGAGCCGTTGTCGCCTTACCAGGAGAAAAGTTAGGTCTCACTCCTCTCATTACTCATAAAATTCACTTGAACAAGGAACTACTCCTTTTATATACCAGCTTAACCGTCTCCCATTCTCATCGAGCAGAAGCCGATAGATTATAGAGGAAATGCTACAGAGTGATGTAATCGAATCGA
>WNGS01164858.1:1868732-1880297 GCA_020271785.1 Procambarus virginalis | reverse complement strand
TTTGTTTTGTGGCGCTTACCTTTCTGGGTGCCTGTCCCGGTCGATGCAGATATAATGCTCCAAATCAAATGTGCATTTCTATGGGCCATTGCTCCCCGTGCCTCTCTGAGGGGGCCAGGTTCTGGCTCGTGGTCCCCGGTAGGCCTAGAACTCCACCCACATCGACTGATGCAAAATAGTTAGGGTATCCATATCAGCCATGGATAGCTCCGGGAGCCGTAGGGGCTCCCCCCAGAAAAAAAAAATATTGCTGAACCTTTTCCATATTACATTTTTCCTTTAAAACTTCATCTTCTTCCTCGTCCCCTTCCTTGCCATCTCCATTGCACTCTACTGGTTTTTTGCTGTAAATGAATCTATAATTTCATTGTCTGTCATGTTTTGACAGGTTGGGGCTTCTTCATCATAATCTATCCACTTATATGTCATCTTCTATTGTTTCAGTCACCAGTTCTGCTCTCAGTTCTGGGGACTTAATCTCAACATAGGCTAGGAGTTCCTCTCTTAATCTTTTCTTCTTGTTAACTTTCTTGGCAGCAAATCCTTCAAAATCTGCCTCATCATCATCCTCATGCTTCTGTTTGTACCACTGCCACACTGCATTATCAACAATCCACACTTGTTTTACTTACTACATTTCTATTTTGTATTGCCTTATCACTTTCACTTTTAGAGAAATAGTAAAAAATGATAGGTTTAGCCTCAAGAAGATCATAAACAGTACCATTGCTAATGCCATATCCAGTGGCATTAGCAAGTGGCCATATCTAGGCCTAAAGAACTCCATTCACACTGACTGATGCCAAAGTCTAATATTAGCAATATCAGCCTGGAGAGCTCCGGGGAGCCGACGGGGCTCCGCCAGAAATGCACGAGAAAGCTTACAAAACGGAGCCAAAGTTACATCCACTCCGAGCACCAGCTGGAGCGTTTCCACCAGCATCGCACGATAAGAGGCAACAGTATTCGGCATAAGATGTCAGTCCTGAAACAGCCAAGAAAGGAAAGACAGGACAACATAAACAGAAGGCAGCCTACGAAGAGAAGGAAATGGCAAAAGGAACACCAAGAGACTTCACACTGTCACTGAGAAGATGATCACAAGGTGGGACACCATGAGAGAACCCACCTGATCACCATACAAGTGGTGATACACATGCGTTAAAAATACCAGACACGAAGAGTGGAAGAGTAGATTGAAACAGCAAGGTACCTCACTGGGCCAATCTGCTGAAAGAGGCGGAGCTGCAGAAAACACCCTGGGTTCGGACACTGAGCAAGCAGCAACTGAAACCAAGGCTGGGCCGGCTACCATGGGGCCAAAAGGAGAACCCTTTCCCAATAGGACTCCAGCTAAGCCAGAACCCAAAGCAATAGCTTACTGGGGGGGAAGAGGTACAGGTACCCCCCACCTCAACCAGTCCTGCCAAAAAGCATTGACTGTGACAGCTTCGCAGTTGGGGAAGGGCGACACATACACTAGGAGATGCCTACGACCATTCCAACGCAAAGAGGTCCACCTCCGGTAGCCTGAACGTCCGGCAAAGCCAACTGAAGGAGTCAGCATTGACCAGCCATTCCATGGACAGGAGTGTCCACGGAAAGGGAGTGTCCACGGAAAGGGGGCATCCAACGCCCTGGCGAAAGTTGCACAACCCCCCGAACGTGAATGGGCAGGAGAGCCAAACCCAGCGAACTTAGCAGGTGAGTCACCCAAAGCGACCAACACCAAAGAGGCAAGGACCACAGAGATCCCCCGAGGTTCAGGCAATGAACCACTGAGGCATAGTCTAAATGGAGCCGAATTGTAGAGCCTTGAGTTAACCAAATCCGCCACAGTGATAGCCACACCGCTACAAATTACCGCACCATGCTGTGGGGCCAACGGAAGGACTGTGCCCAGCGTCCTTGGCTGGCTTGGTTAGCACTGGTCACAAGCCCCCAGCCAAGAGACGAGAGATGGCGCTAAACGAACCAGAACAGACGCCGAAGCCAAACCTGACTCAGCGGGGTAAACCCCGTAAGGCAAAGGTCAAATTCCCACTCAGCTGCTCGAACAACCGCAGAGTAACCCCAGGACCCGAGTGATCTAATGCGGCAGGAGGGAGAGACATGGATGCCTTCCGAGAGTCCCACACAAGGCCCAGCCAAGTCTGAACCTGGGATGGAACCAAATGGGACTTCCTCCAGTTCACCAGGAACTCGAACCCAGCGAGTAGGAAAAAGAACCAAACTTCTGGCAAGCAGACATGCAGACTGGCTAGGAGCCCACACCAACCAGTCGTCGAGGTAGGCCAAAACCCGAACACCTAGCAGATGTAGATGGATGGTCACTACGACCCAGGTAAGACGTGTGAAAATGCAAGGTGCCAGATTCAGCCTGAAGAGAAGGCAACGAAAGCTGTAAGCTCGCCACCCCACCACAAAACCTAACTAGTCCCTGAACCCCGGTTGAATAAGGACGTGCCAATACACATCCCTGAGGTCCAGAGATGCATCCCTCTCGTTTGTCATTTAGTTCCTCTTTTGTCCATGTGTTGCTTGCTGGTGGGCTGTAGACATTTATGATTATCAGTTTGTCATCCTGATTCCAGACCTGCAATACCAATACTTCAAATTCTCGAGTTTTTTTTTATTATTATATCTCTTACCTTCAGGTGTTCTTTCACCAGCACAGTCATTCCTCTGCAGTCCTAGTTTTCCTGTCACGTTTCCAAGCTGAGACATGTTGTGTAATGTGTGTCTGCTTTTTGTATTATTGATGAAGAATTTTTTCTAAGTAGGAAATGATAGGGAAGCTTTAAAGACACTGAAGAAAATCTATAAAGTACACTTAAATACGAGGAATTAATTTATATGAAAAGAGATTCAATACTCAGAAATTCTGTAATGACATGAAACTCAAAAGTAGTAGATGCATTACGAGCATGTAATTACCCAAGTGTAATTACCTGAGTGTAGTTATAGGATGAAAGCTACACTCATGGTGTCCCGTCTTCCCAGCACTCTGTCATATAATGCTTTGAAATTACCAATGGTTTTGGCCTCCACCACCTTCTCACCTAACTTGTTCCAACCGCCTACCACTCTTTTTGCGAAAGTGAATTTTCTTATATTTCTTCGGCAGCTTTGTTTACTTAGTTTAAATCTATGACCTCTTGTTCTTGAAGTTCCAGGTCTCGGGAATTCTTCCCTACTTTTTTCGATTCCCGTTACTATTTTGTAGATAGTGATCATATCGCCTCTTTTCTTTTCTTTTCTAGTTTTGGCATTTTTAATGACTAACCTCTCCTTGTAGCTCTTGTCCTTCAGTTCTGGGAGCCATTTAGTTGCATGTCTTTGAAGTCATGTGACAGGGCTTCCTTGCTAACAAAGTTGTAGAACACTGGAACAAATTGGCCTCTGGTGTAGATGCAAACTCAATACAAGCCTTCAAGAAACCACTTAATAGGAACTAGAGACTATCAAAGAAAACAAAACTCCTATTTTAATATTCAGAAGACATGATGCTAACTACTGCACCATGTTTTGGCAGAAATAACAAGAGTAACAGTTGTAGTAGTGTATTTACTGATAGCAGCAGCAGTGACTGAAGTTGTACCATTAACAAGACAGGCTTGACTTTTGTGTCAAATTTCCATGCTATTTTTCCAGTGAGCAGAATATGATGACCAAAGTAGAGGTCATCTACTTTTACCATCTATTAAATCTGTTTTCTTATCCTCATCTTGATTCAAATAAACTGAAAATAGATAAACTGAAAATAGAAAAACAGTCCTCCACCTACTCAAGAGGTCGTATGTTAAGCTGAATGTTATTCCCATGTGCAGAATAACTATGCACTCTGGAAAAGAACTGTTAAGCAATAAAAACTTAACGAATGTTGTTGTTTTGCCAGAATGCCGCAACTTATCTAAAAAAAACTGCACTGACAACCCCAGTTCTTCTTGTATATGAATAAATGTTGTCTATACAGCCTTACAATTTGTTCTCAAGGCTACACACACAGTAGAGTACCAACATTTTAGATACATTTTGTAACAAAATACTTTAGCATGCATTTAAGTACAGTAATATTATACTAACCCAGTACTAGAGTTTCTTTGATCAAATGCATACGCAGGTGGCTGATTTATGCGAGTGACATCACAAACTATAACTGAATGATCAGTGCGAACTTTATCTAGGCCAGCAGAGAGCAGCTGTGGCTCTTGTCCACTCCATGCCAGAGAGTTGACAGGGCGAGAATGCTTGGGAACTGTGAGGAGAAAAAATTACTCATGAGAATTTACAACTATTAGGGAAAATAGATAACTTTTATCAAGCTTACAGTATGAAACAAATAATTACTAAAGAGAACGAGAACATCTTATAAAATCCTCAGCAACACACATTCCAAAGAATCAAATGAATGCAAATTGGTTAAGCAAAATCTTTGGAATATATATGCTTGAAATAATAATTAATCCTCTCATCTTCATGCTTTGATTGAATAAGAAAAAACAGTTTTTGAGCATAACATACTAATACTCCCTTCAATGATCACAATGTCCTGAATGTTTTGACTGTTTTCAAGACAGTCAAGTACATCAGGAATCTTTTCAATCATCTCTGCCTGGCCAGCTTATTTTCTGGAGTTATGCCGGCACTGGAGAAAAACTCAATCTAGCCCAGAGTGATTATAAAATGTTTATTCATAATAAAAATTCAAATCTTTCCACAAACAATTTGGCATAAATGACTGCCATGTAGCATTAAAATCAAGCAACTAGTTTCCCACCTACCAGTTTCCCCCAAACATCACCAGATGGCAGTACTCTAGCCATCACCAAGCTCTCAGCCTGAAGCTATATCATATTCTGACTAACAAGGAAAAAACTCTATCAACAGGATAATTGGGGATACATAAGGAAAAGAATGGAAGTATTCAGGTGTCTTATCCAAAAAGTAACTTTTGTTATTTGCTCAAAGTATGATTTCTGTGCTTTGGATACTTTCTAAGGCAAGCTGTATGTGGAAGCAGTCAAGAAAACTACAAATAACAAGAATGGGGAAAAAATTATCTGAGTGGCAGATTAGAGTTTCTAAAGATGCTGGGCAGGTTAATGGAAACCTCAAAGAGCCATCACAGGCCACTCTGACTACAGGTAATAGAGTCAAAATTCTGATTGAACAGCTGAGAATTCTTGGGGAAGTATTAGGTGTCAAATTACGAATTTGACTGCAGAAGCCTCTATTCTGATTGTTGCAACAGAATCTCGGCAAAAATAATATCGAGAATGGCAAACTTCTGAAGACCATACTCCTCAGGATGCACCTGCAGCTGGATCGGTCATCACTTTTAGAAGTAGCCTGATGGAGCAAGTTAGCATAAAACAAGCCTGACCCCAGGCTGGGATGGGGGTGTATATTTTTAAAACTGACTACAACAAAATAGGACTCCACCTGAAGGAAATGGTAAAATTTTTGTTCAAGATATTTGTATTAGACTGGAGATGAACAAATAAGTCTTCCTGGCAGGAAGACGGCAGGATTGAAGATTATCATAAAACAAACTAACCTGGTTGTCCATATTGAAAGCATGCAAGGACAAACACTTAACAGTGAGGCCTACAAATGTAGGAAATACCTGAAACCTGTTGACATAATTAGTCCAACTCTGGGAGATGAAATCCTTCAGGAATCGGGAAAAAGAGAAAGATCTGGGGAGTTGATATCACACCAGACGTCCACATCAAAAGGATATATCACTTGATATATCGCACCAATGGAAGGACGCAGCGCCGACCGTCCACTCTGTGGAAAGAGGAATGCAATGGGACAGACTGTCCACCAGAACATTGGACATGGCCTGAATGTGAACCGCGCAAAGAGCTAAACTCCAAGAACTTGACAGAAGAGCTACCCGAAACGACCAGCCCCAAAGAATCACGAACCGAAATGGGTCCCCCCCACCCACAGTTGTGACAATGAACCACAGGGGGAGCAGTCTGAATGGAGCCGGATCAAGGAGCCCCGAGGAAAAACGAATCCGGCACAGCGCCTGCCACAATGTTGCAAACTCCCACACAGTGCTGTGAGGCTGAGAGGACTGCAGCCATTGCCCCCTGGCCTGACTGGTGAGCACTGGTCACAAAGCCCCAACTGAGAGATGAGGCATCTGTCAACACATCGAGCGAGGGAGGGAGAAGGCACCATGGCACAGAACCCCGAAAAAACCAAGCCGGCAATGCAGCAACTGATACAAGGACCCTGGGGTGCAAACCCAACGGTTGCAAGTGCAGCGAAAGAGGTGGCTCAGATGATACCAGAACAGCCCTTGTAGCCAAATCCTGCCTAATGGATAAACCAGAGATAAAAATTCAGGCTCCCGTATAGCTGCCCGAGCAACTGCCGAGTGACCCCTGGTCCCACTCAAAAACAGCCGAAATCGGGACTGCAGCTGGAGCAAAGCTGCAGGAGGAAGAGAGACGGACGCAGTCCAAGAATCCCACACTTCTGCCAATTCACCAGAAACCCAAACCCGGCAAGCTGGGAAAGAACCAGATCCCTGGCCAGCAGACAAGCCTGGGAGCCCACACTAGCCAGCCGTCGAGGTAGGCCAACACCCGAAGCCATAGCAGAAGCAGACGGGCCACTACGACCCGAGGTGCCAGAATTAAGCCAAAAGGCAGACAATGAAAGTGGTAAGCCTGTCACCCCACCTGAAACCCCAGTCAATCCCTGAACCCCAGATGAATAGGGACATGCTAATAAGCATCACCAAGGTCCAGGGACACCATCCCAGCGCCAGGCTCAAGAATGAGCCGGACCTGGGACAGCGTGGACATCCGAAATGAAGGGCAAGGAATCAACTGGTTCAGACGCGACAAGTCCAGAATGTACAAGAGATCCGCACAGTCCCAGTTTGGACTGGGAACAAGCGGGAAACCTACTTGAGGGATGAAATCGTTTCGACCATGCCCAACTGAAGTCACTCCAAGATGACCCAAACAAGGGCCGGGAAATAAGGCTGCCTTTTCAGGCCTGACCTCGCTACAGAGGTCTGGTTCACCCAACGCCACCGAAGGCATGAAGAAATAACCCAAAACGCCCATGAATCGTGGGACCAAGCACAGGAAAAAAAGAATCAGCTTCCCCCCACAACGCCCCATTGACGGGACGACCTGTGAAAGGGCCGACGCGAGCCCTGAGAAGCCAAGCTCTGAACAGAGCGAACACAGTACCAACCAGACAACGAAGGCTCCTGGGCATCCTCCGACACAGCTAGCACCAAAGGACTACCTCAACCCTCTGAGGCTGGAACCCTGGCACGACCAAACAGAGACAACTGAGACTGGCACCCCCGCAACACAAACATTTCCGAAATAGGACGGTAACTCGCAATATTTCCGGCAATATTTCTTATGCTTGCTGGGAGGATGTTGAACAACCGCGGACCTCTGATGTTTATACAGTGTTCTCTGATTGTGCCTATGGCACCCCTGCTCTTCACTGGTTCTATTCTGCATTTTCTTCCATATCGTTCACTCCAGTACGTTGTTATTTTACTGTGTAGATTTGGTACTTGGCCCTCCAGTATTTTCCAGGTGTATATTATTTGATATATCTCTCGTCTTCTTTCTAGTGAGTACATTTGGAGGGCTTTGAGACGATCCCAATAATTTAGGTGCTTTATCGCGTCTATGAGTGCCGTATATGTTCTCTGTATTCCCTCTATTTCAGCAATCTTTCCTGCTCTGAAGGGGGAAGTGAGTACTGAGCAGTACTCAAGATGGGACAACACAAGTGACTTGAAGAGTACAACCATTGTGATGGGATCCCTGGATTTGAAAGTTCTCGTAATCCATTCTATCATTTTTCTGGCTGTCGGAATATTTGCTTGGTTATGCTCCCTAAACGTTAGGTCGTCAGACATCATTATTCCCAAATCCTTTACATGCTGTTTTCCTACTATGGGTACATTTGATTGTATTTTATACCCTGTATTATGTTTAAGGTCCTCATTTTTACCGTACCTGAGTACCTGGAATTTATCACTGTTAAACATCATGTTATTTTCTGATGCCCAGTCGAAAACTTTATTAATATCAGCTTGAAGTTTTTCAATATCTTCAGCCGAGGTAATTTTCATACTGATTTTTGTGTCATCTGCAAAGGATGATACGAAGCTGTGACTTGTATTTTTGTCTATATCTGATATGAGAATAAGGAAAAGCAGCAGTGCAAGGACTGTACCCTGAGGTACAGAGCTTTTAACTGCACTTGGACTAGATTTTATATGGTTGACCATTACTCGCTGAGTCCTGTTTGACAGAATACTGAGTATCCAACGTCCTACTTTACCGGTTATTCCCATTGACTTCATTTTGTGTGCTATCACGCCATGGTCACATTTATCGAAAGCCTTTGCGAAGTCCGTGTATATCACATCAGCATTCTGTTTTTCTTCTAATGCCTCAGTGACTTTGTCGTAGTGCTCAAGTAGCTGTGAGAGGCACGATCTTCCCACTCGAAATCCATGTTGGCCTGGGTTGTGAAGGTCATTGGTCTCCATGAAATTGGTGACCTGACTCCTAATCACTCTCTCAAATACTTTTAATATGTGCGATGTTAGTGCAACTGGTCTATAATACTTTGCCAATGCTTTGCTCCCTCCCTTGTGTAAAGGGGATATGTTTGCTACTTTAACCCTTAAACTGCGCAACGCGCCTGCAGGCTCATGTCTGGTTTGCGCAACGCGCCTCCGGGTATTTGTATTTTTCACGTTCCATTCAAAACTCCCGTGGCTACATGGGGTTCACATCAGCTTCCTCAGGGATCTTGTAAACAGACGCCATCTTTAAAAAAAATCCTGGTCCACATTCCTGGGTATGGGAGCCTCAGTAGTGAGTGAGTAACCAAGGCTGGCACTCGCAGCATGAGCACACAGCACTGCTGTTCAGCGTGTGACCACAGCATCGCCAAATAATGTCAATATATATATATATCTTGTTTTATTTATCTATGACAGTGTTATAGAACAGCCTGATTGTGATAATGACTGGGTACAATGTTCAAATATCAGTGATTCAATGCTGTTCATGATGTTCACAGCGCTAGCTGCAGCACCACAGCATTATTTCGTCCATCTAGGAATCTTCAAATGATTTCTTAGGTTCCTTTTCAAAATAAACGTGTGGTCAATTATTCATTTACAGGAATTAGTGACCAGGATTGTGGTTATAATTAGCAGTGTGCGTAGTATTGTGGAAGGAGGAATTTTGGTGAGGGAGGGAGGGAGGGCGAGAATTGAGGTAGCCTCATTGTGTGTGTGTGGCAGCCACTCTTGTTTTGCTCACCATACTAGCTTAGTGGTTCGCTATGGGCAAAACATATGTACATGGGTATATATAGTGTGTGTATATAGTGTAAGAACAGCAACAGGAGAATGTTGAGAGGAGCTATTTTGGTGAGGGAGGTGACGTAATCGTAGCG
Organism: Procambarus virginalis; assembly: GCA_020271785.1. NCBI lineage: Eukaryota > Metazoa > Arthropoda > Malacostraca > Decapoda > Cambaridae > Procambarus > Procambarus virginalis. Next base: position 1,870,820 of record WNGS01164858.1, on the reverse strand, counting down.
TCGTCTGCTGTGTGATTTTTCATGCAGTGTATGGTGGCCACTGTACTGTTTGGACACAATACCGGCTTACTTGCATAGTTCTGGTAAATAAAACATGTAGATAGGTATATAGAACATGTGTAATAAGAACTATAACAGTATGGTGGGAGGAGCAATGTTGGCGAGTAAGATGTTGGAGTGAGGGAGACTGGCTGGGTGTGGCTGCTCTCACTCGAGGTGTTCTGAATATGTTCATGGCCAAATGCTCCTATTGGCCCATACGAGGCAGCTCCTATTGGCCCATACGAGGCAGCTCCTATTGGCCCATATGAGGCAGCTCCTATTGGCCCATACGAGGCAGCTCCTATTGGCCCATACGAGGCAGCTCCTATTGGCCCATACGAGGCAGCTCCTATTGGCCCATACGAGGCAGCTCCTATTGGCCCATACGAGGCAGCTGCTATTGGCCCATACGAGGCAGCTCCTATTGGCCCATACGAGGCAGCTCCTATTGGCCCATACGAGGCAGCTCCTATTGGCCCATACGAGGCAGCTCCTATTGGCTCATACTAGGCAGCTCCTATTGGCCCATACGAGGCAGCTCCTATTGGCCCATACGAGGCAGCTCCTATTGGCCCATACGAGGCAGCTCCTATTGGCCCATATGAGGCAGCTCTATTGGCCCATACGAGGCATCTCCTATTGGCCCATATGAGGCAGCTCCTATTGGCCCATACGAGGCAGCTCCTATTGGCCCATACGAGGCAGCTCCTATTGGCCCATACGAGGCAGCTCCTATTGGCCCATACGAGGCAGCTCCTATTGGCCCATACGAGGCAGCTCCTATTGGCCATACGAGGCAGCTCCTATTGGCCCATACGAGGCAGCTCCTATTGGCCCATACGAGGCAGCTGCTATTGACACATACGAGGCAGCTGCTATTGGCCCATACGAGGCAGATGCTATTGGCCCATACGAGGCAGCTCCTATTGGCCCATACGAGGCAGCTGTTATTGGCCCATACGAAGCAGCTGCTAGGCGATGTTCTGAATGTGTTGATAGTATATAGTGTGACAGTGTATAGTGTACATATGTTGTAAATATACATAAATGAACATGAAACATTGGTGTGAATAACTGTATGATGGGAGGGGCAAAGTTGGCGAATACAATGTTGGAGAAGTGAGGGAGGGCTGGCTGGGTGTGGCAGCTCTCACTCGCGGTGTTCTGAATGTGTTGATGGTGAATGTATATAGTGTGTGACAGTGTATAGTGTGTAAATAGATTGTATATATACATAAATTAGCATGATACATAGTAAGTATGTGCTGCATATGTGTACACGTGTCATGCACATAATACAGTGTCTTCGGACAGTACGGATGTTTTACTGCCATAATATGGTGTACGTGTTCACTATACATAGGATTAGCATGTAAAAACAAATAAATGTATTTGGAACTGTGCGAAAAAAATGAACGAAAATATATTCGCAGCAACTCACGCGCCCCGCCCCGAGCGCCTTACTGGCCCGGGGAGCGTACGTCACAGGCGAACAGGGAATGATGACGTCACACCCCAACTTATGAACCCCATAGCAGCCAAAGTAAGTACAATTTCGATTCTTTTTCTACATACCCATACTGAGGGAAGGGTTTCTGACACTTTAAAAAGAAAAAAGAATTTTTCCAGAGAATTTATTTCCTGCGCACTGCGGGGGTGTCATATTTGGAGGCAATGCAGTAAGGGGTTAAGTGCATCTGGTATCTCCCCCGTGTCCAAGCTCTTCCCCCACACTATACTGAGTGCCTGTGCTACCGGAACTTTGCATTTCTTTATAAATATTGAATTCCATGAGTCATAAACTTGTAAATAAACTTCTATGATAATATGCACTCTGAAATATTTTCCTAAAACTGAACTCTGAAAATTTTTGAATTTTCCCCATAAGAACTCTTAACAAACTTCTAAGATCTCTGAAATTATTTTTCTCATAAGAACTCTTTAACAAACTTTTATGATCGCTTTATCCGAAAACGGTCTTTGAAAAATTTCGGTCTTTAACTCTGAAAAAATTATCTGGAAAACTGATGCTCTAAACGAGAATGG
>WNGS01164858.1:1849171-1861574 GCA_020271785.1 Procambarus virginalis | reverse complement strand
ACATGAGAGTATTAATACTGAGGTCTGCCGAGATCGCGTCAGCCAGTCCCAAGCGTTCACTGCTGTGTACGTGTAATTACGGGTCGTGGCTTCAATTGTTGACGCGTTATTAACTGGCCGGGCACTATAGAACACGTGGATAAGTAATTGTTAACTGTTAACCGGGTATCAACGTAATTACTGTCGATAAAAAGTCCCCAGTCACTACCAGTGTCTCGCCACTCTTCACGCCAGGGATGCCTGGTGTACAATGGCGTCTGCCTTCCTCCCTCAACCCGTCTCCGCATTCACAACAGAAATTATTAATCACGAATAATTCCTTTCCGCGCAATTATGGATGTAATATGTTAATAGGAACTGGGTTGCAATTATAGGGATTTAATAACTATCATATTCTCGATAAATGATCTCAAACGAGAAATGGAGAGGATGTTTATACTCTCCATAGCATTCGATCGTAACAGATAAAACTGTTACTAGATAATTTCAGTTAATAACTCTCGGTTTTAGATTATCGGGAGTCATATTATCAGCAATAGGCTCAGATTAAATTATATTAACACTACCGTTAGTGGTATTAATAACTACTGTAATTAGTATATAATAATGAGGTTTTATTATAATACAATAGTAGTTTATTAGTGTTGGAAATTTCCAACATAACTTCGGGGGAGAAAACTCGGGTCCCAGTGCCATGCTGAGTACTGACGTACCTATCCCGAAGTTAGAATTAAGGTTAGTATGTTAGAACGTTAGTACACACATAACGGATGTCCCGTAATTATCAAGGACATACAAGACTTTAAGTCTTGTAAAGTAACTCATGTTAAATGAAAACATGGAATTGTGAATAATCTGAAGTTAATAATAGATGGAATAATATCATAGTTAATAGCCTACACAAACAAATTAAGAATTAAATCATACAATTTAAAGTAACTGAGAATCCACTGTGAGGTGAATGTCTTGGGTCATTGTGACTTGTAATTGATTTGTTACTAGACATCACAACACAGTATCATCATGATTACTCAAATTGAATGGTAAATTTTTGCTCTTAGTCAGAGCTATAATAGGCTTGTAGTTTCTGTTTGCATTGTTGAGCAGCTGCTCTAGGTGGGCGGGTGCACGGTGGATCAGAGTTGTTATCCTCGGAAAATGTAGGTGAAGCTGGTTCTGATAAACACTCTCGTTCTGCTAATTCGAGAGGTACCAACTTCTCTAATGTCTTTAGGGTAGTAGTGCCTCGGCACAAAATCCATACTACTCTCAGGATGCCTTGGTGATCTGGTTGGATAGCAACAATTTTGCCTATAGGCCATTCTGACCTTGGTCCATCACTGTCAACCAATACAAGGTCTCCTGGTTTGAGTTGAACTTTATTATAGCGGCTCGAAGCTCCATAATGGTACTCTCGTAGAGCTGTGAGGTACTCTCGAGTCCACACCTCATTCCACCTTTCAATTACTCTCGAGAGATGTTGGTAACTTTCTACTAAGTCACTCCTGGTTACATGGGAAGGGTCGACGGGATCCTCTTCTGCCAAAGGTATCAGAGGGCTCAGCAGGCCTCCATGTATTAAATGCGAGGGACTCAGAGGCTCTCTCTGTGAGAAGTCATCTGATAGGTAAGTTAATGGGCGATTGTTGACTCGTGCCTCAATTTCCATGACGAGTGTTTGGAGTTCGGAGTAACTAATTTTCTGTCGATGCAAGGTCTTCCTTAAACATTTCTTGATAGTCCCTATCATACGTTCATAGAACCCACCTTGCCACGGGGCTCTAGGAGCAATAAATTTCCAGTGGCATTGTCGTCTCTGCAGGGCAGACTGTACTTCTGGATGATTTCATATCTCTCGTAGGCAGGCTTCTCCTGCCACAAAATTTGAACCATTATCAGGTATCATTAATTTGGGACAGGATCTGCGAGCTGCAAATCTACGGAAAGCTTGGATGAAGGCTTCGGCACTCATGTCAGAAGTCACTTCTAGATGTACTCCTCGTGTGGTAGCACACGTGAAGAGGCAAATATAAGCTTTCACTGGTATCTTATCTGGATTGCCAGTGAGAAGCAAGGCTCCTGTGTAATCGACACCAGTGGTCTCAAAGGGACGAAGATGAACTACTCTCTCCTTGGGGAGTGGTGGAGGTCCTGGGTAAGGACACACTCGAGCGTTGTATCTTTTGCAGATTACACAGAACTTAATGATTGATTTGACAGTTGACGACCTTGAGGAAGCCAATATTTCTCTCTGAGGTCGGTGAGTGTGTCTAACACTCCGCCATGCAAAGTACCATATTGATGGTGATGTAAAACTAGAAGTTTTGTAATAATGTGGTGACGTGGTAGAAGGATCGGATTCTTTGTATCCAAATCAATTTTTGCATGAAGCAAACGTCCTCCACACCTTAATATATTATGAGTGTTGGTATCATACCAGATACCTAGAGACTTGGTTAATTTATCTGGAAGATTTTCATATTCACTTCCATATGTCTCTTGTTGTGCACGTTTGATCCAGTAGAGGATAGGATTGGGAAACTTATGTCTGATTCCAATCTTAGCAAGAAAGTCAAACACATGTGCTGTCACTCTTAATAACTTACTCAAGTTAGAATAATTGTGAGGATTAATAGCCGAGATTCGATGAGGTTCTGGGTCTTTCATGGGAATAGTGATACTGGTCACTATGACTTGTGGTTTCTGTTTGGGCCACTGACCACAGACAAGCCATGTGTTATATTCAAATTCCCCGCCAGTTTGGAACATAACCAATCACAAGCGAGTAGGCCTCTGACATCATGCCAGACAGAGGAGCATCAAGCCATGCTTGCGGTAGTCAGTCATCTCCACAGACCCAGAGTAGTAGGACCTCGGCTGGCCAGATATATATCTTGTTGCCTTAGCCAATAAATCTACGAAGCAACATCTGTGTCTACATTCAACCCCCCACAAGGCAAAGAATACTGGTAGCAGCTGTGGGACCTAGAAATTTTTTTCTGGGAATTCAAGATAACCAGCATCGCCTCGTGCAACCACCGCCTCCACCGCCACCTCTACCTCTATTTCGCCGCCATCCTGCCACCCACGCATCAAATATTGTGTCAGACGGGGTCCTGCCATCAACCACTACTCCAGACCAACGTATCAGAAGTAAGGGTCAATAATTTCCTGTTTGAACGCTAATTCAACAGTGAGAAGGGAAGATTCCCGCGCCAGCCATATTTTGAAAGTCGTGCGCCACGTGCAAGCCACCTGCCCTCACCACCACCGCCACCTCAGCTGACAGCATCAAGCTTTGTGAGTGTTCACGCTACTGCCATCGTCGTCAGCCATCGTCGCAAGTGTCAATTGATAATTGTGGGGTGTTCTACAAGTTATTCAAGAGAAATTGGTGAAAAAAGACTACGATTGTTGTTTATAGTGTCGTCACCCTGCCACATCGACGCCACGCTGCCACATCGACACCTTATCACCTCTCACCATCACCACCACAGCTCCTGCTCCATCATCGCTGTGAACTTCTCCAGAGATATTTGTTTCTCCACCGCTATCATCGCAATATCGTCGTCTTAGAATTTATCTTCATGCTCCCAACTTCGTGCTACTGTGGGGTCCCCCAGCTTCGTGCAACCGCCGCTAGGAGCGTCGCCATCGTACCAGATGTAAACACACCTCACATGTGCCTCTTCACACGTCTCGTCGCCGTTTCTGGTATTGGCTACTGTTAAATTGCAAATCCTGCAGCCCTGAGTTAAGTAAATAAGAGCTTAAATATCGTCTGCTATGGTTTAATGAGGTTTAACGTAAATAATATCCATAATATCCTGTGAGTTAACCATTCAGTGACCTGTTAAATATTGGAGCTGGGGTCCAGTACTCCATGCCCACAGTTTTCTTGTGTGATTTCAACATTCCTGCTTCTCACAGTAATTGATTTGAATATTAAGTGTTCTACTAGTGTTATTGGTGAATTCAAATTCCAGAGAAGTAAGAAATAATTGTTTCTAGCAGTTTATTTTGCATAATAGAAATTTATTTTTGAGATTTCCATAGACATAGAACATAGAAAAATTTTGATATTTCTCCTGACCTGTGCCTGTGCCAGACCTGTACACATGTGCCTGTGTGCAATTTGTTTTTGATGAACCCATTTTTCATGCATTGCCACTTGTTGTGTTGAATCTTTTTAATGAAATTTTGTAGTTGCATTTTCCAGTTTTTATTCTAAATTGCTGTGCTTAGTCTGGTTTAACCCTCAAACCGCTAGGGGCCCAAATGGAATTCACACCCACAGGCGCAAAAAAACAAAACAAAAAATTCTTTCGTCTTATAGAATTGTTTTTGTTCCCTGATCACGGAAAAAATAACAAAAAAATCGTAGGTAGCATATTTTAGCCGCAGAAGGGTAGGGAAGTGTGGCAAAAAAGGGGCGTTGGCAGAGCCTTCGCCAGACGAGGTCTACTCCGCCCGAGCTGTCAGACGGCAGTTGCCACAAATATATTATTTCCTAATTATTTCAATGTCTCTGATTGATTTTTTCTTAGATTTTGCAGTAATATTATTCCATACAGTGAATTGTGGTATATTTATATTATAAAATGTGTGTGAACCATCGCTGTACTCAAAATTATGGTGTGCATATAAGTGATTCAATTATTATGTTCATAAAACAATAAACAAATAGTTTTGCTGTTGTTACACTATATACACAGGTTATATATAAGTATCTGCATGTTTTGTTCACCATAACGAACTACTAAGTTGGTCTTGTGAGTCAAAAAGCAACGAGGAGTGGCCGCCACACACCAGCGAGCCACTCACTGCCACGCCCTCCCTCAACACCACCTCACTCACCCTCATTTACCTCCCACAATACTGTTTTTGCATTTATTCACTATATACAGACGTTATATATACGTATTTACATGTTTTGTTCACCATAACTGTACATCTAAGCTTGTATGGTGAGTAAATGCACAAAGACGTAGCTACTCCACAGTCAGCTGATCGGCGGCCACCCTCAAGGCCACACGCACTATATTTCTCCTCCAACAATATTGGTTGTGGTGTTATTATGCTATATACACACATTATATATAAGTATCTACCTGTTTTATTCACCATACTTGTACAAATAAGCTGGTATGGTGCCCAAAGACCCTTTGTGGTCATAGGTAAACAACACGATAATTCCTGCAGACGACGCTCCTCTCACCAAAATGGCGGCTCCCAACCTACTCCTCTCGCTGTTATTTCACACTATACACACGTTATATGTAAGTATCTACATTTGTGTTCACCATAGCGAACCACTAAGCTGGTATGGTGAGTGCAGTCAATAAATGGTGGCCACACACAGTTAGAAGACAACGCCACAATCCTCCCTCCATTGAGCACAGCGCTAAATATCTCCACAATCAAGCTGTTATCAGAATCCTGGTCAGTTTTATCAAATTCAGGGGGCTTCAGTAATACTATCACTGCTAAATAATAGCAGTATCACTTATATTTTGGCATTTGTAGGCGATGCTGTGGTCACAAGCTGAACAGCGGTGCTGTGAGCTCGTGCTGCGTGCGCCAGCCTTGGTGGCTGGCACAATACTGACGTTCTCACTCTCAAGAATGTTGGGCTGGATTTTTTTTCTAGGTGGGATCTGGCAACTATCAGTCGTGGCTGTACTATAGCTGCCCCTATCCCGGGCGGGTGTTTAAATTATAGCGCTAGACACGAAATCATATATAAATGATGTGCGCGATTTCGGTTTTGTCATTGATATCATTATATATGATATGCGCGGTTTAAGGGTTAATTAATTTACATACATCTAATTCAGTCATTTTTAATGAAAGATTGCTAAAATTAATTCACAATTTGCTTGTTCTTAATTATTTTCTTGCTTAGCCCAATTTAATAATTTTATTTCTGCCAATTTTTTTACTTTAGCCAAGTTGATATCTTTTTGAGTGTTTATTTTGTGTATACTATCTCTGATGCCAGGTGCACTTAATTATAATCTGCGTTCAAATATTAATTCCACGGCTGTAACAATGCCTACCACTGTTGAAACTCCCTCAGACTTAACAGGAGCAGTTGCTCATCCCAATGGCCAGAGATCAGCTCAGGAAATGGCTATTCCTCTTTTTGCTGGCGAATCGCGCCTTTTAGAATCTTGGTTTAGTAAGGTTGAAGCGAAAACAGTTGCACGTTTTTCTAAGCCTACTGATGCCGAATACTTGGCAATTGCACGGTCAGCTGTAGACACAACCAAAGGTGATGCACGTTTTGTTGTTGATGAGAAAGCCATTGTTAGCCTCCAGTCTTGGTCTGAATTTAAAGATTTCTTTCGCCGTCGCTTTGTTAATAAAGGAGACCTTGACCCGTATAGGTTAGTCAAGAAAATTGCCAATGCCACCATGCAGCCTGGTGAGTCGTTTAATGCGTTTACTAGCCGTCTCGATCAGTATCTTTATGCCTTAGTGTCGGCTATGAATAATTCGACTTGGTTAGATAAAGACAATAATCTGTCCCCTGAGTCTATGGCTAAAATGATAGCGTTTGGTACTTTAATGCATTTTGCCCCCGAGCATACTAAACCGATCGTTGAGCAACAAAATTTTGGTGTTAAACATGAAATTGGTGAAGTATTTGAAGCCATTAACAATGCTGCCGATAAACTAGCTCCCTGAAGTGCTCAACTGTTGCCACCCTCTGATACTGTAAATGTAGTAACAAGCTCTCAGCATCCTCCCACAAATTCTCAAAACTCTTGGTCGCAGAACCGCACCCATGCTCGTAGCCCTCAGTCAAATTCAAATTCGCCGTCTCATAAATTGCCGAAACGCCATAGTCCACAACCATCCGCTTCCTCATGTTGGCATTGTGGTAAGAGTAACCACATTGCAAGGGACTGTTGGTCCGCCCCTAGATCATCACCTCCTAGACAATTCTCTCGGTCTCCTCGTCAATCTAATCATTCTAGGCTACCATATTGTAAGTACCATAAGCAAGTCGGTCACCACACTGCGGATTATAGAGCTAGGCAAAGGGCATCTCCACCTCGTAACTCCCACGGTCAGTCTTGGCGAGGCTCACAGCGTCCAAGACATTATCAGAACTCTCGTAATTACAACTCCCAGCCCAACTATAATGCAATTTCAAATTATAATACGCAGTCGCAGAATGCTGGAGTTCAGAATGTTCACTCCATGTCGTCGGGAAACCCCCAAGGCCATCCGCTAACCAATTCAAGCTAGCCAATCCTAATGCCCTCCCTGTGTATTCAGTAGCTACCCAAAACAGATTTGGACACTTGACAGAGGAGGACACTGACTCTAGACCAGTTGTAGATGTTGACGGAACCACAGTACATTTAACCCAGACAAGACGCAGATATCCCAGACAACATAAGTCAAAAGTAGTAACTTGTCCAGTCTCAAGTGATGGTCCCCTTGTATCAGCCATTGTACATGGTAGAGTTTTAAAAGTTTTTCTTGATTCAGGTGCAAAAATTAATATTGTCAAGCCTTCAGCTCTTAGAGACATTGAAAGTAAGCACCCAACTACTTTAAAACAGTCACACATACCTTTTCTAAGTGGTATTTCAGGAAATAAAGTAAAAGTTCAGGGTGAAATTGACCTCCCACTCAAGTTCAATGATGTCACATTGTCTATAACATGTTTAGTTGTTGACATTATTCATTTTCCTGGAGACATTCTCTTAGGTCTGTACACCATGATTGATGAAAATATTGCATTGTTTCCCCATCGTTGGAACATAAGTATCAAAGACCATATCATACCCTTGTGTAGCATGTATCGACAGGGCCATGAGTTCAATCTTCAATCGGACTACGTTAATTTCGTTGACACCCGCCTTGCTAGCGTAGGTTTGTCAGATCATTGTCGTGTTAGCATACCCGAGAAAATAGGCACTCGATTGAAGCATCGTAGTGGTGCAGTTGTTAAGGAGAGTGAGTATCGGGATCTTCTGGAAGGGGACGCCCTAACGGATTCTCGTTGTCTTGCTCGCCTGGCAGCTTCCATCTCTGAAGTCAGTGGTTCCACGGCTACTGACACTGTGCTGCACTCTCATTCTCTCACCAGAATAAGAGTTAAGGTTCAGGGAGTGCCTGAGTTGTCGGATGTGATTGCGGAAAGTGAAACGTGTAAAGTGAATGGTACGTTTGTTGAACCCTCCTGGCACACAGTGCAGGACGGTACTGTTACATTATTTATTGCAAACACTAGTAATGCCGACATCCATCTCCAGTCTGGTACCCATGTTGTAGATTTTGCCCATTACTCGTTACCGGTGCGAGTTGTGGATGATGTCTCCATGGATCATACTGTTTGTACTCTCACGCCAGGAGAACAGGGATCTCAGCCAGAGGTGCAAGCGCAACACCTCAGTCCTACTGATTTTCCTGACTCTGTGGCTCAGCTTTTGGAAATTTTGAACAGAAATAGAGCCGTTGTCGCCCTACCAGGAGAAAAGTTAGGTCTCACTCCTCTCATTACACATAAAATTCCACTTGAACAAGGAACTACTCCTATTTATGTACCAGCTTACCGTCTTCCCCATTCTCAGAGAGCAGAAGCCGATAGACTTATAGAGGAAATGCTACAGAGTGATGTAATCGAATCGAGTAATTCACCATGGAACGCTCCATTGATTCTTGTACCAAAGCGAGATGGGACTTGGAGACCTGTAATCGATTATCGAAAGCTTAACAGAGTAACAATACCTGATCGTTTCCCACTTCCAGTTCTAAATGATTTGTTGCAAAGTATTGGTCGAAATAAAGTATTCTCAACGTTAGATTTGTTGCAGGGATTCTGGCAAATCCCCCTTGATGAGGAAAGTAAACAATTGACAGCCTTTAGTACTCCCAATGGTCATTTTCATTTCAAAAGAATGCCATTTGGTTTGCGGAGTAGTCCAATAACTTTTTCACGGCTCATGACAAATCTATTTCGTCGATTGATAGGAAGTACACTTCTAGTTTACCTTGATGATCTCATAATCATGTCGCAAGATGTTCAGACTCATTTCCAGAACCTTGAAAAAGTACTTGCAAAGCTCGCTGAAGCTAATTTAAAAATAAAGCTTGCAAAATGTTCATTTTTAAAAGAGAAGATTAATTTCCTAGGTCATACAGTTACACCTTCAGGTATTACATTGAATGAATCAAAAATTATTGCTGCCCGTGATTTTCCAACGCCTCGTACCGCAGAAGCCGTAAGACAGTTCACAGGTCTTGTAGGATTTTATCGTTCATTTATTGCTGGATTCTCTATTATAGCCGCTCCACTTTACAAGTTGCAAAGAAAAGATGAACCCTTTGTTTGGGGAGAGGCCCAGGATCAGTCATTCAAAAAACTCAAAGCAGCCTTGATTTCGTCACCTGTCCTTAGGTACCCAGATTTTTCTAAACCTTTTACGTTGGTTACAGATGCTAGTGACATAGGTTTAGGTGCTGCATTACTTCAAACAGAAGGTCACAGAGATCACGCAATAGCTTATGCTAGCCGTACATTATCTAAAGAAGAGAAAAATTATAGCGCAACAGAACGAGAAGCCTTAGCAGTTGTCTGGGCACTTAAACATTTCAGAGATACAATTTATAATTACCCAGTTCATGTTCTTACAGATCACCAACCATTAATTCCCTTGTTCAAAAATAAGAATCCAGTTGGAAAGTTTGCTAGATATTTGCTCACAATTCAAGAATTCAATCCCACATTTGGATATATTCCAGGAAAGCAAAATGTTGTAGCCGATGCGTTTTCTCGACACGTAGCTGCGATTCAGTTAAATTACCCAGCATTAGATGCTACAGTAGTAGAAACGGAACAGAGACAAGACCCCATATGGGCACCCGTCATTAAATTTTTGACTAAGCAAGACACTCGCCCGATTCATAAACCGCCAGTACCATTGAAAGAATTAGTTATGTTAGACAATTTACTGTGTAGAGTAGTAAAGCTAGGGACAGCCCCGAGGAAATGTTGTCAGTTAGTTGTTCCAGCTGTCTTGGTACCAACTGTGTTAAAAATTATCCATGATGCTCCTGCAAATGCACATCCAGGAATCGTACACTCCAACAAGGTCGATTGAAGTATTTTTGGCCAAAAATGGCTACAGACTTTGCTCATTATGTTGACAGATGTTTAACCTGCTTACAGCACAAGGGACATGTTTCAGGACCTAATCCAATTCAGATGTACCCAACAACTAAAGCTCCTTGGGAACGAGTATCGATGGATTTATTGACAAATTTTGCGGAAACAGAAAAAGGGAACAAACATTTGCTTGTAATGGTCGATAATTTTTCACGATTTTGCGAACTAGTTCCTATCCCGAACAAAACAGCAGAAACTATAGCCAGTGCATTCCATGACCACATAATTTGTAGATATAGTATGCCTAAAGTAATCCTTTCAGATAATGGTCCAGAATTCAGTAATAGTATTTTAACTAGCTTGTGTGATTTATATAACATTAAAAAATGTAGTATCATGCCTTATCATCCGGCAAGTAACGGACTCGCTGAACGTACTAACAGAAAAGTTTTAGATGCCTTGAGAGTCACGTTGAATTTTGATAACAACAATTGGGATGATTTTATACCCTTAATTCAGTGTGCTATAAATTCTTCAATTAATGTTTCTACAGGAGACACACCTCACGCTATTCTTTATGGTACAGATAAGATCCTCCCTAATGAATTGATTAACGCACCTCCCTTATATAACGTAGATGATTTTGTTCAAGTAAAGCGTAGACAAATGCAACTAGTATTCAAGAAAATACGAGAACAATTGTCCAAAGCTACAGCCGAGTTCACTCGAGCAAGGAATGAACGAGCTAAACCCAGTAAAATAACTATTGGATCTGTAGTAATGATACTTAACCAACACAGGTCTGGTCCTATGTATAAGTTAACTAAGAAATTTTGGGTCCATATAAGGTAATCGAGCTTATCAAAGGTAACAAGTATAGATTGAAAAATTAGTATCAGGGGAGTATATAAATGAGCATTTAGACCATATGAAGTTAGCTAAAATGACTGTTGACGACACTGATGAGGAAGATGACAATGAACTTACCCAGACAGATCCTCCTATTGGGACACCACCTTCTGTGGTTGACAGACCACTTGATGTTCAGCAACCCCATACTAGCACTTATAATCTTAGATCTAGACCTCTCGTTTCAACCGTGCACTCACCACATGTCCATTGGCTAGATGATAACGAGGTTATCTCTCAAGATGATAGTTTGTCACATGCAGTTTCATCTGTTCCTGATCCTCAGTCAGAGCCAGAGTTGTATAGTGCTCTGGATGAGCTAGGTGTAGATATCCGCAGAATTTACAATTAAGTGCACTCTGCAGTTATTCTGTTTTGGTTGCAAAATTCATTTGCAGTATTTCCACCACATGTGTCTTATTATTACCAATATATATATATAGTATGATCATGTTTTCTCAATTTTATTTTGTTAAAATTAAATGCCATTGTTAAGTCTACTGCCATTTGTAATTTTTTTTACAGTGCTTGTCATAAAGATTTCATTAATGTTCTAGCAACCACATTGAGGCCAGTGAATCCTGACTGCTATCACGCAGATGTTAGTCTTCTTGTTCCAGGTCTTGTATATAACTTGTAAATATATTGCAAATTAAATATATTGTACATTGGTCTTGTAAATATATATTGTACATTGAAAAAAAAAGAAAAAAAAATCATTATCTAATCTTAAAATTCATTTGTGGTTGTTAGGTCAGAATTTTGTTCATTAATGTAATAATTGTTTAATTTTGTATTGTTTTCAAGCACATGCCATTGACACATGTTAATAATTTTGTTTAGGCAATACCTTGAGTTGTATTGTTCATATCTGACAAGTAGACATACACATGTTCTTCATACTCTGGTTGAATCAAAGCATTGTTACCATGATTTTCACTATTATGTTCAAAATTTTTTTGGTGCATATGCCAAGATGCTAGTATTACGCACACCTGATCTTTTTCAATGTTTTATTATGCAATTTTCACATGTAAGCCATTATTGAATGCCACCGAGGTCCTTTCAGTATCATTGTAACTTATAGCTAGCCAGAGCTTGTCGACAAGGGACGTCGACTTGGTAGCGTGTCCGAGCGGTGTTATATTCAAATTCCCCGCCAGTTGGAACATAACCAATCACAGCGAGTAGGCCTCTGACGTCATGCCAGAACAGGAGCTCCAGCCATGCTTGCGGTAGTCAGTCATCTCCACAGACCCACAGTAGTAGGACCTCGGCTGGCCAGATATATATCTTGTTGCTTAGCCAATAAATCTACGAAGCAAATCTGTGTCTACATTCAACCCCCACAAGGCAAAGAATACATGA
>WNGS01164858.1:1814911-1849071 GCA_020271785.1 Procambarus virginalis | reverse complement strand
TTAAATGTTTCATTTGTTTAGAAACTCAGTTTCACTATTAGTAGATTTTCTTGTGGTAGAGTTGACCCTGAGCACCGTGGAGTGCGGACGTGTCCCTCCGTGACTGCTAGGTTAGTTAGCCGTTTGGTCGCCAGGTGGCGGGGCGTAGCTGCCCCCCCCCCCCCCCAGTGTTGTTGCCTGGTTGGCTGGAGTGCAGACGTGGCAGGTGTTGGGCTTACCATGGGTGGTCCCCTTCCAGCGATTAAGCGCGTGAACTCCGTGGGCCTGGAGTTCTCTGGGCGTGCTGGTTATCCGGAAGTAGCAGTAGTTCTGTGCGACTTGCTTCATGTCCTGTGCTGGACGTCGACGGCATTGAGCTGGTGACTGCTCATCGTGTTGTCATCAAGCTGCGACGGAGGAGGTGTACCGTGATTTCCTCGTCGGTACGAGGGACGCTCGTGTTGTTGTCGGGCCGGGGGCCGGCTCAGTCTCATATCAGACCGGAGTGGTGCGCTGACCTATGTCAGTGTGCATGGGGCGCCCTGGAGTTTCCCGAGGAGCTTCTGCGGCGTTACTTCCAGCGCTTTGGGCCAGTCATCAGTGTGAGGGTCACACGATATCCTCTGGAGATATGCCGGGAGGCGGACGAACATTCGCACCTTGGGATGCGCCTGCGGTCGGATATTCCCTCTTCGGTCCGGCTTCTGGGTGCTACATACGGGTGTACTATGCCCGACAGCCTCGGACCTGTTTCCGGTGGGCTTGCTGGGGCATCAGGCTGCCGGTGCGAGGCGGCCCGGTTGCCCTGTCAACCTCTTTAGGGAAGAAGATTTCCCCCGCTTTCCCCTGGACGAGGACTCCGGGGATGCGGAGACAGTCCAGCTCGTTGTTGCGGCTCCCCCTTGTCCCCTGACGTTTCCCCGGATGTCGCCGGCCGTCCTCCTGCTGTTGCGAGGCTCTCGGTGGACCTCCTGCTCCTGTCCCTCTGCTCCGGTGGGCCTGTCTGCTGCGCCCTCCTCACCGCCTGTTCACCTGTCTTCAGTTGCTGCGCCTGGCCCTGCCTCATCGCCGCGGATCCCGCTGTGCTGGGGCTGAAGTGGCTGTGGGTCCCCGGTTGTGTGTGTCCGTCCCCCTGCGGTTGAGGCTGCTGCAGTCATGAGACGGGCGTTGGTACGCGCGGCTTGTGATGCCCGTGGGTCTGGGTCAGCTTCAGGCTCTGAGGATGTGCGCCCGGTGCCAAGCGGTCCAGGCGTTCGTCTACTGCATGGGCTGATGTGGAGGATTTTGACGCTGATGGGTTCTCGGGAGTTGAGGTGGTGGACGCTGACGTCCATGTACCTGCTGATGCCAAGGAATGTGTGTATGATTCACCTCCTGTGTCTTCTGTCGGCGGTTCCCCGCAGTGGGGGGTGGTTGCTCCTCCGGATGTTGGTGAGGGGGGTGCGGGTGCAGGCCGGGACCTAGTGTTGGTACTCAAGAAGGATGTTCGGCGAGAGGAGCCCCTGCAGGTGTCCCGTCCGGTGGTTGCTGCGAAGCCCTGTGGGGCTGCCGAGGTTACAAGTGCGCTGCCCGTTGCCCGCGCCTGTAAGGGGAAGCCCGTCCCGTTCATCTTGGCCAACGGTGTGGAGTATGATTCGAAGACCAACCCTATAAATATTAGCTTTACTAGGCGAGTGATGCCTATTCCGTGGTGCCCCACGACTGTCTGGGTTCCAGAGGACAAGATTTTTGTTGAAGGTGTGCCGATTTCGATGCCCGATCCTCGGACGACCCTTCGTCCCCCTATTACGGACGAAATCCTGGTGATGTGGGAGGCATATTGTACTCTTTTCCCGGCTGCAGAGTGGCCGGAAAAGTATGCGCAGTCCTGATAGTCCGTGTGCTTGCTGTGTGTATCGAGTGTGTCTTGGACTTTGGTCTGTTCTGTGATGTTTCTTGTGCGCCCTTCAGGCCGATGTCGTCTTTGTTTTCTACATGTCCCTGTTTCTTGTAATTTAGGCTATACCTTTTCATGTATTATGTCTCTTTGATTTGTTGTATTATGTGCCCTTCTGGCTATGATGTTCGCTCTCTGTTCTTAATTTATTATATTTATTTTTTCTTGTTCTACTCTGTTTTCTTTGTGTATTGAGGCTTGGTTTCTGTGTTATTGTATTTTGGGTATTGGTCCTTCAGGCCGGTGTTTGGTTTGTTTGTTGTGTACCGATGGTTTTGTACTGTTTGATATGCGCCTGTGTTTTTGTTATTTTTCATTTGTTTATCCTTTGTACTGCATTTGTTTATCCTTTGTACTGCATGTGTTTACCTTTTGTACTGTACTTTCAATGCCTTTTTGAGTTTTGTACTTTTATTATGCTGTACTGTCGGCCCTTCTGGCTGATGGGTTTTCTTTGTTTCTCTTTGGTTTGTAATGTGTTTCGCCTTGTTTTTTATTGTATTTAATTTGCATGTGTGCATGTAAAAATAAAAATAAAAAAAAAATTTTGTTTTAGAAACTCAGTTTCACTAATTAGTAGGATTTTCTTGCCCTTATCCTCCCACAGTGAGTACCGGGTACAAGATTTCCTGCGACCTTAATCATTTACCATCTTGAATTAACTTTAATTGTTAACAATTCCACAGGATAGGTACCAGTTGCCACGTTTTCCTGTTTCTGACATTCACCATATCACCACAGTATATTCGTGTCACATTTATTTGCTAATTTCACCATGTTTCGTATCCAAGCTTTCCGTTCAGATCCAGCAGGTGAAATAGAGAACTTACGTCATGCCAAGAGGATCGAATTGATAACTCTTGCACATGAGTATCACCTAGATGTTCCTCATGGAGCCAACAAGCATGAAGTACATAACATACTCTTGGATCACTTTCTAGATGAAGGGATTATAGACTCTGACACTCACTAACAATACACTATTTCAGATCAGCATGATCTGACGGCAATGAAACTCAAAATCGAGCTCGCAAAGCTCGAGAAGGAGCAACAGCAAGCCGCCATACAGCAACAAAAGGAAGCAGCTGCCATCAGGAAGGAAGAACAAGAAAGAGAAATCCGCCTCAAGGAGCGAGAGGCCGCCCTGAGGAAGGAAGAAAGAGACCGAGAGGCCTTCCTCCTCCAAGGACAGCAAGAACGTGAGTTGGTCCTATTAAGAGAGCGTGAAGAAGTACAACTTGAAGCAAAACAACGTCACCTGGAGATGCAGCACAAGCATGACAAGAAATAAGCGGATCTGGCTCTAGAGTGTCGTCAAAAAGAACTCACGTTGGACACTACACACCAAGCTCAACGCCAGCAAGCTATAGCCAGTCTTCCTCCAAGTTTCAATGTCTTCCATGCAAGTAAGTTAATGCCACCGTTCGTAGAGTCGGAGGTTGATGTCTTTTTTACAACTTTTGAGACCTTTGCTAATCAACTTAGTTGGCCTGTCGACCAATGGGCTACCCTTCTCCGAGTACATCTTACAGGTAGAGCAGCAGTCACACTCAGCACTTTGGCGTCTGAGAATGACTACCCAACCCTGAAGCAAGCCGTGTTGGACGCCTACCTTCTCTCCACCGAAAGCTACCGACGAAAATTCCGTGACTACATAAAGGCAAGTACCACCACCTTCTTAGAATTTGCCAACACCAAACGGAGATATTTTATGAAATGGCTGGAGGCAGCACATGTCTCTACTTTTCCAGAACTCGTCAACCTTATGTTAGTTGAAGAATTCTTAAGGCGTGTACCTCCTCCTGTCCGTCTATATTTAGCAGATAAGGATGAGACCGACCTAGTGAAATGCGCGAAGTCGGCTGACACTTACAGCCTCATCCACCGGCTGACACCAGAACCACCTACCAGTAAGAAGTCTTGGTACAGTTACGAGAAAGTGAGCCCAGATCAAGGTACCTCGCAACTGTACTGTAAGTATTGTAGACTCTATGGACATACCATAGAAAAATGTGGTAAGTCTCCATATAAAGGTAACACTGAATCCACCAAACCCAAACAAACTCCTCCTAAGTCCGGTAAGCCTGTAATGAATGTTGGTGTTCATGTTAATGATCTCTCTCTCTTCAGCAAACATCTGTATCCTGGAACTATCACTACCAACGGTTCAGATTCTGAGGGACGTTTTGGACTTAAGATCTTGAGGGACACAGCGGCTCTTCAATCAATAGTCTTTAAATCAGCTGTGCCCAACGTCGCCTACACAGGAGAGACTGTCTTCATCACTGACCTCACTGCTACTACTCTTTATCCTCTCGCCAGAGTCCACCTGGATTGTCCCTTCGTGACCGGTGAAGTCCAAGTCGCCGTCAGGGAAAAGCCTTTTCCCATGCCTGGAGTGCAACTTCTCCTGGGCAACGACTTGGCAGAAGACCTGCAACCGACCAACCTGATCGTCAAGGACAAACCCCAGGTGTGTACCTCTGTAATGGATAATCCGATTTTTGAGCATGTTCCAGCAAAGGTTCAAGAGAGTGATGAAGTTTCTCCTCCTGTTTTGGTGACCACCCGTGCACAAGCTGCACGACCGCAACCAGCTGACTCTACTGCTACCGCTGTCCCTCAAGACCCTCTGAAACTACCCCCAAATCTGACCGCTTTGGAGTTCCGTAAGTTACAGAGGGAAGATCTTACCTTGACACCATTATTCTTTCAGGCTGAGACTCAATCCGACAGTATTCCTGGGTTCTTCCTAGAGAACGAGTTGCTCTATCGCAGATACAGACCCAGTAAACTGAAGGAGGAGGACGATTGGGCCAACATTGAACAACTAGTGATTCCTACCAGCCTGCGGCCCACTATTCTACACCTGGCCCACGGAGCTCTGTCACACTACGGTTTTAACAAGACTTACCATGGGATTCGACAAGACTACTACTGGCCAGGTATGGTTAATGATGTCAAACAACACACCAAAAATTGTCATGTATGTCAGATGGCAGGTAAACCGAACGTTTCTATCCCCAGAGCACCACTGACACCCATCCAGGTGCCTGCGGAACCTTTCCACAGACTTATTATTGACTGTGTTGGTCCTTTACCTCGGACCAGTTCCGGCAACGCCTATATCTTAACCATCCTGTGTCCTACCACCAGATTCCCCATAGCAGTTCCAGTAAAGAACATTACGGCTGCTACAGTGGTGAAAAATTTGCTGAAGATCTTCACCCAGTATGGATTTCCGAGGGAGATTCAGAGCGACTGTGGCACCAACTTCACCAGTGATCTCTTCAAACGGACACTGGAGGAGTTCAACATCAAACAGGTACTGTCCAGCCCCTATCATCCTGCTTCACAGGGTTCTCTTGAGCGTAGTCATCAGACTATCAAAGCACTCCTAAAAAAGTTTTGTAATGAGACCTCTAAGGATTGGGATAAGCAACTTGATCTCATCATGTGTATTTTCAGAAGTCTTCCCAATGAGTCACTAGGAGTATCTCCTTATGAGATGCTCTACGGACGTAAATGCCGTACTCCTCTCAAGGCTTTCAAGGACTCTCTACGTGATGCCACCTTCAGTGAGCATCAGAATGTGCCCCAGTTTCTTCAAAACCTCCAACACATTCTCGAGAGGGTGCATTCCTTTGCCAGAAACAACCTACTGAAAGCCCAGGAGAGGATGAAGACTCATTACGACCAGCACAGCCAAGTAAGGAAATTTAAACAGGGAGACTTCGTTCTAGCTTATTTCCCTATCCCAGGTTCTCCTTTACAAAACAGGTTTTCAGGACCCTACCGTGTCAAGGAGTGCAGAAATAATCACAACTACGTTCTCGAGACCCCCGATAGGCGGCGGAAGACCCAGTTGTGCCACGTCAACCTGCTGAAGCTATATCATGGTACTCCTCCCACTGTGCTAATCAACTACTCCACCTTTACAGGTCCATACAGCCACAGTGAGACCTTCCCTGCTTCTCCTCCCAAAGCACTGACACTCAGGCAGCGCTTTCAAACTCGGAAATCCTTACTGATATCCATAATTACTTTCAGAACGATAATAGTGCTTCACTCATCAAATTCCTGCTCTGTTCTAATCCTATTCTCGCCTCGCCAGATACCACGAAGCCTTTCATCCTCCATGTCGACGCCAGTGGTACCGGCATCGGGGGTGTCCTAATGCAGCAGCGAGGCGAGGAGGTTCTACCTGTCAGCTACTACAGCTACAAGTTGAAGCCTCACCAGAAAAACTACAGCACTATAGAGAAGGAACTCCTCTCCATCGTCCTGAACTTGCAACACTTTGCACCATACCTGCAAGGTGCTCGGTCCACCACCATCTACTCGGACCACAATCCTCCACGCTTCCTACATCAAGCCCAATTCAATAACCAACCTCTGCTGCAATGGGCTTTATATCTACAAGGCTTCAATCTGAAAATCTGTTACATCAAGGGGCCTGATAACATCATCGCCGACGCCCTCTCCAGAGTTCATGAGGTAGAGGCAGCTCCACCTACCACTCTACCTCCCGAGAACGTGACTTCTTCTAGAACCACAGGCTTCGGGGGAGAGTTGTGATGATAATCTCTTTCAAGAGAGATTGAACCTGCTCTTCCCTTCATCGTCACGTTCATGGCTACATTCAAGATACGATCAGCAGTAGCAAAACGTTTGTCAAGGCAGCCACGCACCTGCATACCCCCCCACTCTTGCACCCCCCACACTTCTCACCGGCTCAGCGCGACACTTCAACGAGCTAACGACCAGTGTCGGCCTGCCTGCATTCTGATTGGTTGGTCAAGCTCATACCACTTCTGCTTCGCACCATGCACGCCATCTACCCAAGTCAACGTCTAGGTCATACCAAGAGACCTTCCTCAGAATATTCTTGTGCTCTAAGCTGTGAACATCTAATTGATATACCTCGTGTATCAAGTAGCGGTTCTTAGCTTGCGCTAATATTCCCAGCACCACTTTATCTTTGCATTCCTGTTAACGTAACCAGTCTCTTAATCATTTTTGTTATATGTTAATTTCACTTGTTATTTTTTGCACTATTTCAGTGCCAAGGAATTGTCTTTATTTAAATTTGTTTTCTAGAGTAATTAAATTTCATTGTTCATACTTTGTGTTTTGTGTGTCTTCCCCTACCTTACCACAGACTATCAGGCAAGCAGTCATTCTTTTTTTTACGATATATGTGACCTGGCTTTGACACCTGCCATTGGAGGACTGCCGAACACCATACTCCAACACTTTACCGTCACAGGTTACTGAGTGCATGTGGCACGGCCGGGTCAAGCGGACCCCGTTTTCTATACAGGTAGGCGAGGCGGGTCCTTGTCTAGACTATTCTCTTCTGGTAAGTGAGGAATTTCTTCAGTCACCGGGCCACATGTGGCTATCTGTTCAGGTCTTGAGCAGGCACTATGGTCGGACGTAGCTCCAGGTCTGGGTCGGCTCAACGCCTCGAAACCCTGAGTGGCGCTAGTCTGTCCACTGCCTCTCTCCACCTGTGTCATGCCTGAAACATCAGAGACACACTGGGAACCAGTGTCCGGTGATTTGCGTTGCATTTCCTCGCTCATGTCTCCCTCGTTCGACGTCTCGTTAATCACCCCTGACCTACTCAACCAGTCAGCACCTACGTTGTCGGCTCCGTTTATGTAAACCACGCGGAATGTGAACTGTTGAAGGAACAACACCCAGCGCATTATTCTAGGGTTTGCGTTTTTAAGCGTACCAATGTGGCTGAGAGGTTGGTGATCTACTTGAAACGTGAAACGCTTACCATAGAGATACTGGTAGAATTTCCTTACTCCCACCACAGCAGCAAGGAGTTCCTTTTCTACAGTGGAGTACTTCTGCTCAGCATCGCTCAATTTACGACTGGAGTACGCAACTGGCCAGATTTCACCGTCGTACACTTGCATGAGTACAGCACCAATACCTGCATTTGAGGCATCTGTCCGAAGGATGTACTCCCTGGTAGAATCTGGTAGTCTAAGGATGGGTGCTTCAGTCAGCTTCTTCTTGAGCGTCAAGAATGCTGAGTTCTCCATTTCTGTCCAACGTACTCTAACAGGTGCATTCTTCTTGGTTAGATTAGTTAGCGGAGTTGCTATGGACGTGAAATTGGGAATGAAAGTTCTGTAGTACCCTGCAAGTCCCAGGAATGACTTAACCTGAGTCTTGGTGGCGGGTGGAGCGGCTTCACTGATCTTGGTGATCTTCTCAGGCAGCGGCCCGGTGAACCCTCCTCCTATCACGTGACCAAGGTACCTGACCTCCTTGCACCCCAACTCACACTTAGTGGGTTTTGCAACCATTCCTACGTCTTGTAGTTTTGCCAACACTTGCCTTAGCAAGGTCAGATGTTCTTCCCACGTAGCAGAGTGGATGAGCACATCGTCCACGAACACTTCTACTCCAGTAATTCCCCCCAAGACCTTGCGCATAGTTCTGTTGAACACGGCTGGGGCGTTCACCAGTCCAAACAGAAGAACTGTGAACTGGAAGAGACCTTCGCTTGTCATGAAGGCAGTGAAGCGCTTACTGTCTTCATCTAATGGAATCTGCCAAAATCCTTTTGTCAGATCAAGCTTGGAGAAATAGCAGCTGGAAGCTAACCTCGAGAAGATCTCATTTTGATTGAACATCGGTTCAGCATCAAACTCTATGATGGAGTTCAACTTCCTGAAGTCGAGGCAGATGCGCACACCTCCCCCAGGCTTCTTCACTAACACCATCGGGCTTGAGTATGGTGAGGTCGACTTCTCTATTACTCCCGTATTAATCATAGATGCCAGTTCTTCTCTCACCTGTGGTACAAGGTGATGAGGAACAGGATATGATTTTGATCGCTTGCTGCTCTAGCAAAGGTATGCAGTAACCCTCTACCTTTGCTACTTTAGTGACGTCAGAGAGTACCTCCTTGTACTCTGCTACCAGTCGAGTAACCTGGTCGACTTGATCTTCAGACAGCTGATCATCAACCTTAACATCTCGGTGTGTCTCCTGCTGCTGTTGATTGAAGAGACCTGGCTGACCTTCCTCCTCGTCGGCGGTTATCACTGAGACACCGGCGATCGTTGCTGAAAGCAGTGGGTGGTCGATCGGCCCTGTCGATGTCGAGCCCCGCGGTTCTCTCCTGTGCTTACGTCTTACATGCTTCTTCGGCTTTGTGGATCCATCTACAGGAGGGTCCTCGTAACGTTGGAGCATGTTGCGTTCTTTTGCTTGTTTCACCTTTGTAGACACTCCCTGAATGTCTCGTAATTTCAAAGGTCTTTCTGGGCGAGTCGGCTTGTTGCTGTCTGACCTTGTAATGACAGCTGCCACGAGCGAGTTACCTGTTAATGGAGTTGCTGTCGCTTCAACCAGAGGTTTTGCTTCTTTCTCCATTACTTCACAGCTTACCTTCTCTCCCTTATTCTTCAGCTGGGTGAGGGTGTGGTCACTCCCTGTGACGTCATCCCCAGGCGAGTCACCCGTGGCATCAGCTGACTTATTATTATTAACATCTTTATTGACAAAATTAATTACAATTTTGCCTAATCTGAGGATTTTAATAGTCTGATTAAAGTGAGGATAATTCTAGTATTCACTGTCACGCAGGACAGAGAGTCATACATACGACAATAGGTCTAAACTATAGGCTGAAGCACATATATATCATGGTTACAATCAATGTTTTAATATATGGATATGTGAAAACAACTTTCTACTGTGCACTGCCACACAAGGGCAGGGATGGGTTCATAAGTGATGCAGCTTAGAAGTAATATAGATAAAAATTGTTCTTCATTCTTTAAAATGGACAAGCAAATTTTGGGTAAATTGTTAGGATGTCGTCCAGAACACCTGAGTCAATAAAATAGTTACACAGTTGGTGGTACAAGAGGCCAGGAGGTCTAAAGTCCTTTACGGTTTCACATTCATCAATGTAGTGTTCTAGTGAATGCATTAAAGGTTTATCACAGAGTTTACAATCTGAGTATTCTGGTAGTGGCTGCCTGAGGGCGGCTGCACACAGCTGAGGCAGCGTCCTCACGCTCCCCCGTTTTCTTCGAGGGTGGACTCGGGCAATCAGAGACTCCCGGAACATTTCCCAATAAAAGTCCATATGCAGCACATTCCTGTTGAATGGCACGAATTTTACCTTTGACGTAAGGTGTGTCGACCCACACATACACCTCCACCATCTCTTTAGTATAGCCATTTGAGAATTTGACATAGATATGTCTACCTGTCTCAGATCCTGGCTTTACTAGTTTTTTTCGTGCCATGTGAGTAGTGGCGCCTTTGTCACGGAAGATTTTCGCCGATTTTCCGTTAACATTTCCGTCCACCACCTCAAGGGTCCAAGCTAGTGGATCCTTTCCAACGTTGGGATGTTTCTTGCCACTGGAGCTCACACCTGCTATGTAACCTGATTTCGGTTTTACCTTGCAATCAGCTGCACGATGACCTGGCTTACCACAGGTGTAGCACTTGTGCACATGCTTGTTGGAGGAGTTTCCCTGCTCCCCCGACACACCAGTCTTAGGCTTAGCTCCTTCGCCAGTACCTGTAGCATGATGCTTCTCGTGCGGCTTCACCCCTTTCACCTGTCTCCTGGCCCCAGCCCACAGATCAGCTTGCTTGGCCATAGACAGATTTGACACAATCTCTTGCTCTTTGAGCTTGACACGCAGAGACGATTCGCATGCTTCTAAGAACTGTTCACGAATCATCAGTTGATAGAACTCCCTGCTCCCAGGAGCAGTCTCCATGAGTTCACAGTAACGGTTTAGACTCGATTCTAACCGCTGTAACATTAGCACATATGTCTCTCCTTTTTGCAATTGAGCCCTACGGAAATTCTCTAGCATCCGGTCTGCAGTGATGCCAAAACCGTTCAGCAGCGCTGTTGTCAATGCCTCGTAATCTCCGCGCTGGTGCGGACCCAGACTGTGGTAGATAGTTAGTGCCCTACCCTTTAACAATGCACTAAGAGCGAGTGCCCACTTTGATCTTTCCCACCCGCAGTCAGCGGTGTGACCTTCGAAACGCTTGATGTATGCATCCATCGAGTTGTCCCTTTCATCAAAGTTAGCTAGTTTAGGTAGTTTGACAGTTACCTGTCAAACCTTGTTCAATGTTAGTCTCCGTTGAACGACCACTTGTCTGGTCATCCTGCCTTGCTTGCAACTGCATGCGAGCTATGCGTTCAGTACTTTCTCGGTTCTGCTGATCAGTCCAGCGTTTGTTTTCTCTCTCTTGCTGATCAGTCCACAGTTTACTTTCTCTGTCCTGCTGCTCAGTCCAGAGTTTCAAAGCTTGCTCTGCTACTTTATTCCCTTCGAATCCCAACTCCCTAACTTGGTTACGGTATTCCTCTAAGGTGAATAATTGCGAGCCTGTAATACCTACTCTTTGAGTTGGTATCGTCCACAAGGACCTTTTGGGCTGATATTCTTCCCCATAGAATCCTCAACGGAGTATTTAAAGGGCTAGATTCCCGTGTGACTCCGTTTTCTTCCGCAGCGCGCGTGATTCTAGTGACATCATTCTCGGTGACGTCACCACAGGGGTCTCTACTCCAAGTTGTCTCTCACTGGGGTCTCTCCCACTGTGTTATCTCTCACCGGGGTCTCACCTCCAATGGCCTCATCCAGTATGATGAGACTCGTGCATGCCACCTCAGTACTACACTGCATGTGTGCTTGTAGCAACACCTCTTCCACGGCCCTCATGTGCTGTTCCACTCGTTCCTTACACGCTTGCTCACTAAGAGTGCCGTAGTCGTCAGGTCTACAAGCAGCCAAGGCCAGGCGAAGATGCAGGTAGCGCTGTTTGTACTCTACACACTCAGACATACTGGTGGTGTGTGTACCTAACAGGGTGTTAAACATCCTCTGAATACTGCTCGTCACTTTTGAATTTTCAGGGAAAATTTAAGTGCGAAATTTTAGTGTACAACCTAGCTCATAGGTTGCTGGGACCGATTAAAGAGCCTAAATCTGTATTCCCTTGAGCGCAGGCGGGAGAGTTACATAATAATTTACACGTGGAAAATAATTGAGGGGCTGGTCCCAAACCTGCACACGGAAATAACATCACATGAGACCAGAAGACATGGCAGGATGTGCAGAATACCCCCGTTGAAAAGCAGAGGTGCAACAGGTACTCAGAGAACTCTTTCAACATCAGAGGCCCGAGACTGTTCAACACTCTTCCACTATACATAAGGGGCATAACTGGCAAACCCCTCACAGTGTTCAAGAGAGAACTGGATAAGCACCTCCAAAGGATACCTGATCATCCAGGCTGTGACTCATACGTCAAGCTGCGAGCAGCCGCGTCTAACAGCCTGGTTGATCAGTCCAGCAATCAGGAGGCCTGGTCGACGACCGGGCCGTGGGGACGCTAAGCCCCGGAAGCACCTCAAGGTAACCTCAAGGTAGGTTCCAACTAAGCCAATCACGTTGGGCGCCAGATGTGGAGGTTTTCTTTTTTGCTCTCACGACAGCAATGCGTACGTCGCCAATGTACATGTGGCAGACGCTTCACGAAACTGTCGGAATTAGCAGAATAGAAAATACGAGAGCAACCGTACAGGGCCTGGGAGCAAGGTCGAGTTAGAGTCCTTGAGGGTCTCTTCTCAGACTAACCTCACCTGGTCCTGCTCCACGTTGATCGTTGGAATCTCCTCAATGATGTAACACTTTAAGGGACTCCTAGGGTCCTCATCAAATTTACAGTTTAGTGAATTAGGCAACTCGGTGTTGAAGACACCTGGAGCTGAAGGCTTCAGTAATTGATTGGCAGTATTCAGAAGTGGTTCAACGGAAACACCGCATAAAGCTTAACAGTAGTTTATTTACTAACTTAACCACTAATACACAGGGTGCTTGATTTACTTTAGATTGGCGTCAGCAAAGCTATGGTTGCATCAGCGAGACTCTTGACGTCTGGCTAATCGACTCGTATCCACTCGTGGAGAAACACCTAACTTAACACAGTTGACAGCCAATCATTAACACGGCAACCTAACTGCCGGTATGCAAAGGGATCACAAGAGTTCCAACCGGATACTCGGTAATGATGATATGCAATAAATCACAAATACACTGTCAATGGGACAGGCAATAACATGCACAAAAATAATGTCACACAATAACTAAATGTGTGGTGTATGTGAAGCTCACATTCACAGACGAGTGAAATGCAGTGATACCACACAGATAACCACGCATTCACCGTCGATTCACCTATAACCTGCGACAGGTATGAGAAGGCGAGAACTGTGGTTGATACCTCAGATCAACACAGACACAATAAAACAATGACAAGATCTTGTACTTACAGATAAGGTACCTTTCCTTACTCACTCAGGCACATTTATACAAGCACTCGTAGGTGGCCTGATAGCTGGTTTCGCTCGTAGACACGGAGGGTACTTGCAGTAGGGCGTGCTGTATGCTTAACAGACAGACACACGCACACACACTGGCACTGGCGGTGAGTAAGATGCAGACGTCACGTAGTAGTGAGGGTGGCGGCGGGCGCTCGAGGCATCACGCTCGAGACAGAGTGGCGGCTGCAGGTTATATGGTACCATGCACTACACTGTACACTGTGGTACAGGTACACTGTGGTAAAGTCACACACAGATTACTTAGGCGGCGGCACTGCCTTAGTTCACTCTAAGTCACTCACAACGATCTTTGTCACCAGGGGTTACCTGATACCAGTCTGTTTCGCTCTGGTGATTTGTCACTACTAGGCTTCTGAACAATATATTCACACTCGTGATTCCGGGCGAGTGTTGGTATATCGAAAAGATGCTGAGTTTAACTTGACGGTGAGGAATGGACTGTCTATTCGGCCTATTGGCCGAATAGACAGAACAGAACACGTCCTCTGTGTATGGGCTCCCTCACTTGAATGCTTTACAAGGGCTGCCGGGCATCTCGTGGCACACAGCACAAAAGAGTTACAATTTGACGAATAGCATTGCAGCAAATGAGCGGGAACCAATCATATTGAACGTTCGATGATCAGTAGGAGAGGTGACCTCATGAACACATCACGACCACGTCATAGCTGTTATTCTTCATCGCCCTGGTTGACCCCAGAGGTCAGACGGTCGTTGGCATCTCCCCTCTACTCTCACGCTGCACCAGCCAATGTACTCACTGTTATATTTACTCCTGTAAATATAACTGATATCAACACGAGCGCACTTAACTTTGAAAGAGAAATTGAAAACATGGCCATGCACTCGGCCCCAGGTCCAGACTCATGGAATTCAACATTTATAAAGAAACGCAAAGTGCTGGTAGCACAGGCACTCAGTATAGTGTGGAGGAAGAGCTTGAACACGGGGGAGATACCAGATGCACTTAAAGTAGCAGACATAGCCCCTCTACACATGGGAGGGAGCAAAGCATTGGCAGAGAATTATAAACCAGTTGCATTAACATTGCACATAATAAAAGTATTTGAGAGAGTGATTAGGAGTCAGGTCACCAATTTCATGGAGACCTTCACAACCCAGGCCAACATGGATTTCGAGCGGGAAGAGCGTGCCTCTCACAGCTACTTGAGCACTACGACAGTCACTGAGGCATTAGACGAAAAACAGAATGGTGATGTGATATACACGGACTTCGCAAAGGCTTTCGATAAATGTGACCATGGCCATGTGAGGGAGCCGGTCGGCCGAGCGGACAGCACGCTGGGCTTGTGATCCTGTGGTCCCAGGTTCGATCCCGGGCGCCGGCGAGAAACAATGGGCAGAGTTTCTTCCACCCTATGCCCCTGTTACCTAGCAGTAAATAGGTACCTGGGTGTTAGTCAGCTGTCACGGGCTGCTTCCTGGGGGTGGAGGCCTGGTCGAGGACCGGGCCGCGGGGACACTAAAGCCCCGAAATCATCTCAAGATAACCTCAAGATAACCCATAGTAGGAAAAGAGCATGTAAAGGATTTGGGAATAATGATGTCTGACGACTTAACGTTTAGGAAGCATAACCAAGCAAATATTGCGACAGCCAGAAAATTGATAGGATGGATTACGAGAACTTTCAAATCCAGGGATCCCATCACAATGGTTGTACTCTTCAAGTCACTTGTGTTGTCCCGTCTTGAGTACTGCTCAGTACTCACTTACCCCTTCAGAGCAGGAGAGATTGCTGAAATAGAGGGAATACAGAGAACATATACGGCACGCATAGACGCGATAAAGCACCTAAATTATTGGGATCGTCTCAAAGCCCTCCAAATTTACTCACTAGAAAGAAGACGAGAGATATCAAATAATATACACCTGGAAGATACTGGAGGGCCAAGTACCAAATCTACACAGTAAAATAACAACGTACTGAAGTGAACGATATGGAAGAAAATGCAGAATAGAACCAGTGAAGAGCATGGGTGCCATAGGCACAATCAGAGAACACTGTATGAACATCAGAGGTCCACGGTTGTTCAACACCCTCCCAGCAAGAATAAGAAATATTGCCGGAACAACCGTGGACACCTTCAAGAGGAAACTAGATTTATTCCTCCAAGGAGTGCCGGACCAACGGGCTGTGGTGGGTATGTGGGCATGCAGGCCGCTCCAAGCAACAGCCTGGTGGACCAAACTCTCACAAGTCAAGCCTGGCCTCGGGCCGGGCTTGGGGAGTAGAACTCCCAGAACCCCATCAACCAGGCATTAGAAAGTTGTTTTCACATATCCATACATTGATTGTAACCATGATATATATGTGCTTCCGCCTACAGTTTAGACCTATTGTCTTATGTATGACCCTCTGTCCTGCGTGACAGTGAATACCAGCATTATCCTCACTTTAATAAGATTTAATTGAAATCCTCAGATTAGGCAAAATTGTAATTAATTTTGTCAATAAAGATGTTAATAATAATAATCTGTCTTTCGAATCTACAGCTCCCCGAGTATTTATCTGGGACCAACTAGCTAACTTTGTCCGCAAGTAAATAGCCCCAGGCACTCTGCCAAGCCACACCTAAAACGTCGGCTTGTTTGATGGACCTACCCGG
Organism: Procambarus virginalis; assembly: GCA_020271785.1. NCBI lineage: Eukaryota > Metazoa > Arthropoda > Malacostraca > Decapoda > Cambaridae > Procambarus > Procambarus virginalis. The sequence continues at coordinate 1,833,106 of WNGS01164858.1, read as the reverse complement.
ATACCCGGCTACAATTATGAGCTATCAGAAACTAGGTCAACTTCACACAACCTGACCTTGGTTACTTGGTGGTCATTAACACTTAAAGAGGTGCGAGTTTCAGGCCGACAGAATGGTGCCTCTCAAATCTTGTCTGGCTTGACTCATGTACTATATATACATTAGATTAAACTAAACAAAACAACTTTACGGTGTTACAACAGGCTGCTCGATAGGAACCTCCCAACTATCATTGCAGGAGAGCTGAATGCTCACCACCAGACCTTATTCAACGCTCCTGTCAGAGTAGACCTCAAGGGCAGACAGCTCTTCAATTTAATGCAAAACAGGGACCTCTCCTTCCAAGGCCCCCCACTTTAAGACGTTCTTTGCGGGCAACCAGAGGGGCACCCCTGACATAGTGATGACCAACAGAGACTGTGACCTGTTCCACTGCAGAGTAACCCCAGGCAAGAACGTGGGGTCGAACCACATCCCTGTGGTCACAACCCTCCATGCCACCCCCTTCAGGCATGTGGCACCTCCCAGGCCCAGACTGGAAACCATGCGAGCCCGGGACTATGACACCTTCCGGGCTGACGCCCCCATCATTGAGTTCGAAACCCTCCCAACCCAAACAATAGATCAAGCAGTAACCACCATCCACAACCGCATCCAGCCCGCAACTGAGGCCACCTATGAAAGATCCACCACAAGGACTTACCACCAATATAAACCGACCCGAGAAATCAGAGGCAAAATGAATGAGTACCAACGAGCCTGCCAAAGCCGCTACCAAACTGGCCAGCCACCAGCGTTGACCCTACAAACACTCAGAAGGGAAACCAGACCTAACGCTGACTCACAAGAGCCACATTTGGGGAACCCTTGAGAGACAGGCCAACCAGTACAAAAGGGAGCCGAGAGCCTTCTGGCGTACACCATCTGGTCACCATTTGGTCCGGGAGACATCTCCCGTCACGCAGGGTGCAGTCGCGCCTCCACAGATCTCCAGTATCAGCTCTTGATGCTGGTAATGGCTCAAAAGGGCCACCACTTACGGGCTATTCATGCCCGTGCCACCTCTTTGGTGGCTTAATCTTCATCAATCAATCAATCTTCTGGCGTAAGATCAGACAGCTCTTGGGATTGGTTAACCCCAGCCTCACCTACCTCGTACATACGTTCCTTGACGAAGATGACAAAGAACAACAAGGAAAAAATAGAAGACCCACAAGACCAGGCTGACCTCATGGGCGCAGTATGGAAAAACACGGCTTCAAACAGCAGAGCCTTCAACATTCACTTTGACCGTGTCACCCAATGGACAACAGAAAACGCCGCCTCCCTTCACAGCACCCCTCTGATAGACCTGACAACCCTAGAAGACAACCACCCTCTAACAAGACCCATAACTATGGTAGAGATGAGAGGAGTCATTAAAAGCATCCGAGAAAAGGCCCCAGGAGCATCGGGGATCAAAGCAAAGCAGATCAAACTCCAACCAGGCAATCTTCTGCAATCCCTACTCAACATTCAACGCCATGCTAGCATCTGGTCACATTCCTGTAGCTTTCAAGTCGGCCAAGATGATATTCATTCCCAAATCCAAGAAAGACCCCCACCAGCCTGGCATCTACCGTCCAATCTCCCTCTTGAACACAATAGGCAAGTGCTTTGAAAAAATCATGTCCAACCGTCTCAACTACTACATGAGAGTACAACAACCTCTTCACACGAAAGCAGTTCGGCTTTAGAGCACAAAGGTCAACCAAGCACGCAATAATCATCTACGATGCTGTAAGCTCAATTCGCAAGCAAAAACAGGTAGCCCTGATTGCGACGGAGAGACGTACCCAAGGCCTTCGACAGCCTATAGCACGATGGTCTCTTGTACAAATTAGCAGATTTACCAGTGCAAAACTGGGCCGTCCTCAGGCTGATCAGAAATTTCCTAAATAACAGGCAAGTTACTCCCAGCTTCAAGGCGAAAGAGGCAGCAGCCTTCACCCCAACAGCTGGAGTCCTCCAAAGGGTCGTGCTTGAGCCCGGTCCTCTCAATATTTTTGTAAATGACCTGCCCCAACCAAAGTATAGGGACACCATTATCGTTCAATTTGCGGACGACGTAACACGTAATATCTAACCCAAGCAGCCAAGCCTGCAACTGTAACCCGTAAGGGAAACGTTGAACTAGCCAAGACTGCTAACTGGGAAAGAAAATGGAGGATCACCACTAACCCAGAAAATATCCAATTACGCACTATCGGCTGTATGGCCTTCTCAATCGCAAACGAGGGGGGAATAAGGATCAGGGGTGAACCCATAGCCATCTCAAACTCAACACAGTGCTCGGATACAACTTCAACAGGCTACTCAACTCCACCCAGTACGTATTCCAGAAGACAGCGATGGCTAGGGGTTTCCTGTCGAGGCTCTTCCGCTTCAGGCAAGCCCCATCCGCCATCAAACTCCACCTACACAGAATGATCATAAGGCCTAGCCTGGACTACCCTTACGTCCCCCTGAATCTCGCCAACATGCTGAAGATCCAACGGGTACAAAATAAAGCACTTCGCTTTGCGGAGGGCCTGTCGCTGATGGACAGGGTAAGAACAGACCAAATCCACGAGTCACTAAACATGATGGCAATGAACAAGTTCGGCTTGTATAGGGATCTAGATGAAGTAAAGTGTAAAGTGTGTGGACAAAGACGGACACACACTCGAACACTATCTTGGATTGTAGTAAAATTGAGCCTTTTAGAGATAAATCTAAGCTCACTCTGTATGATATGGCAACCTATCTTATTACCATGGAAAAATTACCTGAAATCCTTGCACTGTACCCACATTTCGCTTTCAGTAGATGAACGACATGAGAGATTCAGAAACAAGTAGTGTATTGTGAAGACTAATAATAAACAGAAGCTCCCCTATGACTAATATCCCCATTGGTCAAACTATTATGTATTAGCGATAAGACCTACCATTAATGTATGACGACTTACTGTAAATATATAGCTCTTGTAATAGCACTTTCTCTAACTAGCTGACATGGTAACTAAGGTGTGAAGGATAGATGAAATTGTTTATGTAATAATCTAAGATGTCTGATAAAAGACCTTTTGTGCCTTCTGTAATGCTTTTGCGCTACCGCTCATAGGATGAGTATGGGGTGCACAATAAACTAGCCGCCTTCGGCGGCAACAATCAATCAAGCTCAGCTACCTGGCCAGAAGGCAGCGTTGTACCGCATGAAGCACATGTATATCCCAGACCCCGAAGATTCCCACGAAGCAGTAAACGCCACCACCGACTACGAGATCCATGAACCACCACCACAGAACCAGATGAATCATTCTCCAACAAAAAGTGAGTTCACGGTCAGGCCTTCCCAAGATCTCAAATACAAAGCGGCCTGCCAGACGACCCAGATGAGTGGCCCATCCCGGACCCGATCTACACCTAAGAATAAAAATGAAATAAAATAAAAAAAAAAAAAAAAATTTTTTGCTACCAAAAATGTAACTACCCTGATGTTGCGAAGATTAATCTCCTGCAGCCAACTCCATGGGCTTAGGGCTTCAAGACAAGCTAGGACAACCCCCCCCCCCCGACAACCGAACCTAACACACGCAAACGACGTCAATCCATGTTGGACAGGCCACCAAACTTTCAAACCTCTACACCCGCATCCTCTTCCTGAATGTCACCTCCCCAATACTTTCCAAACCCTTTGGACATCAAAGCACAAAGAAGTATATCTGAAGCCTGCTGGGTTCTTATGCACCGTATCATACCAACAGCAGCAGACAGGGTGAGGGAAGGGGGGGGGGGTATGCAGGCTACTGCAAGATCGACAATTTGCAAATGAATAGGCAGACATCAGCCTAATGTAATTTACAGCTGTGCCCTCAACAAAACCAACTTTTGTGAATAGTCTGCAACTGCTTTATCATTGTATGACAAACTTGATCAAGTCACATTGATAGGCCAAGATACTACAAGCGCACACTAGTTGTGTTAGGCACATTAATTCTAACCTTCAAGAAAAGGTTTTCGGTACATTAAAAAAAAAAAAACTACAATTCTCGAGAATTTAAACTAGTTTCAGTTCTGCTTTAAGTTTTCCACGAAAGGAATTAGTTATGCCAAAATGGTAAACCATGTAAACAAAAAGTCAACTTCCTCCCGCTTTATTGTAATCACAGTAACATTATATAGTAAATAAAACCTTATTATATATCTATGGTATGTGGGTCATGTGATTACAGCTTGTCCAGGTAGTTGGTGAGGTCCGGTAGGCCTTCCTTCAAGCCTTTCCTCTTCCTGGTTTCCATAACAATGTTGTAGGGCTTGCTGTTGGCTGTTGCATCCATGGGGTTGCCAGGCATTTCTTGCCAATGATCAAACACACATTGAGGGAATGCCTGACCACCAGTATTTGAACGAAGGTCGGCAGTAAATCCAAAGGACTCATTGACGGGAAGATGAGCCTTGACAACAAACATTGGTGTACCCATCACTTGCATTTCTTCGAATACAACACCACGCCTCCTGTTTAATACACCATAGATGCCACCTACAGCAGCTTCAGGGCACTGAATCTCACAGAGATACACTGGTTCTTGTAGGCGGGGCTCTGCTGTAAGAACAGAAGCATAAAGCACACGGCGAGTAGTAGGAATGATCTGGCCACCACCACGATGAATAGCATCAGCATGTAGAGTTACGTCATGAAGGTTGAAGCGAACAGCACGCATGTTCTCATCACAGAGTACACCTTCCTTTGTAGCCCACTGGAAACCAGCTACACATGAATCTTTGATCTCATTAAGGTACTGTACGCCCTTTGTCACATCGACAAGAATATTGGCGCCAGTCGATTCTGGTCCAAATGTCCAGATCTTCATAGCATCAGTGGCATCAAATTTATGGTTTTCACAAAGGAACGTCTTCCTGGCCTTGGGATCATCACGTGGAGTAACTTTACCATTCTCAATATCATCAGCCAAGCCATCAGGCATAGGAAGAGCCTTCATATACAAACGGTTGTGCTTGTTAGGTGATTTTGACAAACACAATTCTGTCGATTCTGCTGAAACGGTTTCCCTGTATGATACCACAGGATCAGTCTTCTTTAGGGGAATGCAAGCATGGTCTTCTTCTAGATCCTGTAAAATATTAAACGTCAGAATGAACCAAAGGCCCTTCAAGTTTATCAATTCCCTCTGAACCCATAACATTAATAACCTCCCTGCCCCCACAAACAAAAGTGATGTTGCATCATTAACAATTATTCCAGCAAATATGTAGGTAGCAATATTGTCAGGACATGCAGAAATACTTAAATGTTTAAGACCAAAAAACTGAAACCTAATAATGTAGCTACAGAATAAGACTAATATAGTACAATCTAAACAATTTTTATTTTTACCTTTAGGCAAATTTCAAGATGCAATTCACCAGCTCCTGCTACAATGTGTTCTCCAGACTCTTCAATGATACACTGTACCATGGGATCCGACTTGGAAAGACTGCAGAGTAGAAATTTTTTTTAACAAATATGACAATTATAAATCTCAAAAGTTTTTTCCTTAATTAATCTTGTTCAACATTGGCAAAAATTATTCAACAGGTTGTTGAATAAAATTCAGACAATGTAAATTTTTTTCTTCTTCCTATGGAAAACCGAACAGGAACACCTCCTGGCCAGTGGCAAATTGGAAGATTCACAAACAAGACTACTTTCCCTGAAGGGAAGGATTATAAATTCTTTTAGTCCAACCAATCAAGGACAGCATGTCTAGGACCTTAAGGTATGCATCTTAATATTAAAAACCTTGCCATGAATCTTATTAAAATACCCCTCCTCTGATTTACTTTCCACATACACAATTTATAAGAGCAAGGGAGTGTGAATGTATGGTGAACAGTAGGTTTGGGACGGTACAAGCGTATAGATAAAGTGCAAACTCAAATTGCTAAATTGTGCCATTCTTTTGTGACAGATATGACTTTATAGATGGTTTATTTAAACTTTTTATACAGAGTTTATACAGTTCAGGCACTATGAATTTACCATTTATGAGAAGGCAAAATTACTGAAATGCTAACATTGAATGCCCAAAGCCTCAAGAGCTCAAACACAAAACAGAGTGGAAGTAACAAAGCAAGCATATGCAAAATGATCTTTTATAAGATTAGGTTATTCAAAGTAAAGTTTGTTTTTTGGGGTAATTATTACTCTAGCTACCATCCTGCGCATCAAGCATAAATACTATGTATGAAGATACGGACCTAATGTCGCCCTGCATTTGTACACATGAATAAACTGCAAGATGTTAAATACATGATTACCTTAACATTGCACATCTACTGTGCATTTACACTGCCTAGCAAATTATAATCCACAAGTTACTTGCTAAACAGGCTATGTAGATTAAATTGTTAAGGCATGTACTTTAATGAATTCTACAAATTAACCTTCAACAATAAAGGAGGACGTTTTATTTTGTTCAAAGTGAGTTGCACCGACTTTCACTAGAAATAAAATATGGAAATTCAATTCTGCCTTGAAATCTTAATTAGCAAGATCTGACATACGATTACCTAATAGTAATAAACCTCATGCATAAAATTAAGAATGAGCATGCAGCACCATTATACTCAAATATATTTGTCAATTTCTTTATCTTTCCAAGATTTAAAATTACATTGCAATGACCAAAATTACAGCAGCATTATACAGTAACATTTTAAAATGTATAATTCCTTTAATGAGTATTTCATTAATTTACAACTATGGTGAATCATGGTTGAAAATCAAACTAAATATGCTGGACTACCAATTTGAATATTTAATTTCTTAAAAAGAAATTAACAGCACTATCAAGTTGTTTAATAAAATGACAATTTATTCTAACAAAGTGAAATCTTAAAAAGCTATAGTGTAAAGCTAGGTATAGTGTAGAGGAATATCTTTGACACAAGGGAGATACCAGATGCGCTTAAATCAGTAGACACAGCCACTACACAAGGCAAGGAGCTAAGCATTGACAAAGAATTATAGACCAGTTGCACTAACATCCCACATAAAAGTTTTGAGAGTGATCAGGAGTCAGGTCACCAATTTCATAGAGACCAATGACCTTCACAACCTAGGCCAACATGGATTTAGTGTGGGAAGATCATGCCTCAGCTACTTACCACTACAGCAAAATCACAGGCATTTGAAGAAAACAGAATGCAGATGTGGTAAACACAGACTTCGCAATGGCATTTGATAAATGTGACCAATAGTAATCACACACTGATGTCTATGGGAATAACTGGTAAAGTAGGACAGTGGATACTATTCTGTTCGACAGAAAATTAACAGTAGACCATATAAAATAGAATGCAAGCGCAGTTAAAAGCATTGTACGTCAGGGTACAGTCCTTACACCACTGATTTTCCTTATTCTTATATCAGATAGACAAAAGTTACAGCTTCATATCCTTTGCAGATGAGAATCGGCATGAAAATTACCTCTGCTGAAGACATTGAAAAACTACACGCAGAAACTGGTCAGCAAGTTTTTGACTGATCAGCAGAAACTTAACTGTTGAAGTGATAAACTCCAGGTACTCAAGTACAGTAAAAATGAACACTTAAATGCAATACAGGGTACAAAATCAAATTGCACATAGTAGGAAAGCAGCATGTAAAAGATTTGGGAATAATGATATTTGACAACCAAACGTTTACGGAGCATATCCAAGCATATATTGCATCAGCCAGCATCAAATCCAGGGATCCCATCACAATGGTTGAACTATTCAAATCACTTGTGCTGTCCCATCTTTAACTGCTCAGTACTCGCTTCCCCATTCAGAGCAAGAGATTGCTGGAACAGAGGGAATACAGAGAACATATACAGCATGCATAGATGCGATAAAGCTAAATTATTGGGAGCGTCTCAAAGCTCTCCAAATGTACTCGCTAAAAAGGAGACCAAGAGATACTAGTTTATCAAATAATAAACATGGAAAATACTAGACGTCCAGGTACTAAATCTACACAGTAAAACATACTGGAGTGGACAATATGGAAGAAAATGCAAAATAGACCTACTGAAGAGCAGGAGTGCCATTAGCACAATCAAAGAAAACTCTTTCAACATCAGAGGTCCACAGTTGTTCAACAGCCTCCCAGAAGTATAAGAAATATTGTCAGAACAACCGTGTAAATCTTAAGAGAAACCTAGATTTTTTTCTTCAATAAGTGCCACACAAACCAGGCTGTGGTGGATATGTGGGAATGCAGGCCACTTCAAGCAACTGCCTGTTGGACCAAGTTCTAGTCGAGCCTGGCTTGGGGAGTAAAAACTCGCAGAACCCCAACACACATCAAGCTGGAATATTCTTCAGAATATCCTAGCCAATAAAGGAAAATAGGTTCACATTTAAAATATACAATTTAAGCTTTACAAATCAAGAACCAAGATAAAATACTAACCGTTTAAGACCTTCAACAAGCTTGGGGAGGTCAGATGGATTCTTTGGCTCTACAGCCACACGCACAACAGGCGACACGCTGAATTTCATAACTTTCATGTTGTGGGCATCCTTACTTGTTGTAATGGTACCGGTCTTCACTAGATATTGATCAACACCAACTAGACCACAAATGTTTCCTGCTGGGACGTCTTCGATGGCTTCAACGAAGCGACCCATCATCAAGATTGACCTCTGGATAGATTTTTCATAAAGATCTTCCTTCTTGCCAGGGACAAAGTTAGGTCCCATGATGCGCACTTTCTGACCACTGCCAACCTTTCCAGAAAACACACGACCAAAGGCATAGAAGCGGCCTTTGTCTGATGTTGGCACCATCTTTGATATGTACATCATAAGTGGGGCCTCTGCATCACAATTGCGAATGCCTGTGCAACAGGCATCATCAGATGGTCCTTCATAAAGCATCTCGGCACGATATTTCTGGGCAGTTACTGGAGAAGGCAGATGGATGGTAATCATATGGAAGAGGGTATCACCAGCTGGTAGCCAAGTGCGCATTACTACCTTAAGTAGAGGCTTTCCTTCCTTATCCCTGTCCTCACTAGCCAACTTGATTTTCAAAGTTTCCAAGAGCTTCGTAGTTTCGTCTTTCTGCAATAATTTAAAAACTCAAATTCTGAGAACTCAACCACAAAGAAAAAATGTGCATCAATGTAGTCCTTATCTAGTTGACTTAAGTAATGGAGGGTAAACGGAAATAAGCCTCTGGAAATTGAAGAGGTAAATGCCTCTTAATAATTACTAATATTTAATATTAATTACTAATATTCCTCAAAATTGAACTACTAACCACATGCAAGAATACATACCTTAAAGTTCATTATAGCATCAAATAACTTGAAGATGGGGTCAAGGATGTAGGTGTTGAAGGCACGCTCATTGTCGGAACTCTTGGTTGTTGACCACTTCTTTGTCTTCTTGTTAAAGAAGTTCTCACCCCACAACCTGCAGGGAGAAAGTTAATCCAATTTATATTAGACTATTCTTTTAACAGTCTAAATGCCAATTAAGGCTCCACACTATTTACTATAGTCACTTTTATATACCCTGCAGCCCGCTTGGCTGCAGTTAACACTTTCGGGTGTCCGGCGTTCTGAAAAAAAAAAACTTTCCTATGTGCTTTCGGCGTTTCGCGCGCCTAAGAGGTAAGACCGAAAAGTGTATACTCTTGACTGTCCCGACACTAATTGTAGGCGTACGTATTTGAATTTGGTATCACTGTTCGCAATAGAATTGTCTAAGAACATACCTATAAAATGCCACCAAATCATAAGGCATATCAACACCTAATAAAAAACTATTGACATCACTTGCCAAGAGCGCCAAATAGCAACAAAATGTTTCCACTCTTAATGGTTGTGAAGCCCACAGTTGTCCTACATCGTTAATGTTGGTATCATTGGAATCGCAATAAAATTCTCTATACGGACATGTTCACAAATATAGAATCAATGTCGCAACCGACCCACAAGAGTGGGGGAAGCGGCTGAAGTGTTACCCGCGGCGGCATATCGGCCAAACCGCATCGAAAAGTGTATATTCAATTCACTGTCCTGACATTATTTTTCGATGTATGTATTTAATTTTTGTACCAATGTGTTCGCAATAATGTTCTAGAAGAACATAAGTATAAACCGTCACATAAGGATGCGTTCGACCGGCAACAAATATAAAAACTACATCATACTCGTCGTGTCAATAATACAATTGTTTTACCACGATGATTCACTGCCATGCCGTTTTCTCTACTAAGCTCTTCGGTTATTAGAGAAAACGTAAATTTCATGGCAAACATTTCTAAACTATCCCCAACAAAATCGGATAGAAAATGGAATTTATACAAATATTTGTTCGTGACTCCAGGAGTCGTCATACCAGCGTAACCGTAAGAAAAATATTGGACGACCGGGATCGGGCCAATGCACGAAAGTGTTAAGGGGCCAAGAGGGTTCGAAGATGAAAGTTGTTCAATGTTAATCAAAATTTTTGACTAGTTGTACATGAAAAGGGCTGCAATTGGTCCAAGTTTCTGTACTGTAACCAAAATAGAAAGGGAGATTTAATTTTTTTTTCAACGAATATTATACATTTTCAAACGAGTTCAAACCCTTCACCTTTTCAGATAACCATTCTACTACTTTTCCGACACATTATCATAATAAAGGATATGGAGGAAGGGATTTTCCAAAACATCTTTAGTTTTCCTAATACAAATAGTTAAATTTCCCCCAAAAATTATGCAAATGTCATGTTTATTGCCATTTATAAAATCAATAAATGAACTTGGGGAAAAAGGGCTTCCTTCAGATTTTAGAGACAAACTTTACATATAAGATGTAAAAGTTCATGTAAATTAATAAAAATTAATGAGTACCAACTCATTACTTGAAAAATAATTATATACTAAAATCTAAGGTGCTGCCATCTGTAGCTGAGGTGACAACTAATTTCCTGGCCCCCTTGGCACCCTTACAGATAGGCTTACGTGCCATCAGGTGTACAAGTTTCATGCAAACCATCCGATAAATAAAATAAAATAAAAAAAAATTTTAACTTAATTTTTTAAAACTTTTTTTAATACATGCTATTGCGATAGCCGAGTCAGACATGTTTTCAGTTGACACTTATTTGATAATCTTTTTGACCATTTTTGAAAATTTTTGACAATTCAATATTTTTCTCCCTATTTGTGTAACGATGCTGAGACTTGGACCAGATGAACCCCTTTTCATATACAACTCTTCAAAAAAGTTTGATTGAAATCGAACCAGTTTTCAATTTATGGCATATTTGACTCTTGGGCCCCTTAAAGTTAATGCCAATTCTTCCTCTAATTGGCAGGGCCCAAAGATGCAGTCATGAACTTTAACAGTATGGTCTATAGTCTATGCTATAATCTGAAGCACATGAATCCCTTTGTTTACTTTTGTATATAAACAAAAAAATCGGCCTTTTCCCAAAAAAATATGAATTAATTTTGCTAAATTCAGATTAACCTGAAGATTCAGGTTACCAAAATTTAAATTACCAACATCTTATAGTATGCTAATGTGTAACAGCCAAGAAACCATATTAGAATAATTTAACCCTTTATTCCAGCATTTGTTTTGATGTGATTTGTAGCCTGGGTGAACATGTGGCCAAAAACTACTTGCAAATTAAAAATGTGCAACGGAAGGTTGATGGGGGGGGGGGGGAGAAAGTCACAAGATAAAAAGTAACATTACTAGGGCCAATGTGTTCAAGAGAACATTACTACACATTAGGACTACATATTTATTCAAAATCAGAATGCCACATTCCAAATACAGTACATGTAACATACTATGACATCAATCCCAATCAGTATCTCTAACACTACTTAGTTGTTTAACAAGCATTTTTTCCTTCAGAAGTTAATGTGAACCTAGCTATAAATATTAATATAGTGTTAAGAGCAGGTAACTTGCTAAAAATGTGTTTACCCATACTAGACAAATGCCAGTGAAATAACTAGGTATAAAAGCATAATTCAGCTGTCTACACAAATTATTCACACACTAGCCAAACCTTCAAAACATTTAAAATGGTTCCAAATGTCAACTTACTTGTTCATAAGCTTGGCAGCGGGAACTTTGAACATGCTGGCATAGATATCGGCAAACTCCTTGACAGAGAAAGCCCAACCATGAAGGCCAGAGCCAAAGCCAACAGAGCCCTTGCTAGGGTCCACACGCATCTCTCCCATAGGGCCAGAATCATCATTGTAAGTGGCAATGATCACGTTCACATTCTCCACAATACGCTGCGGGGTAACAAAATTGCATTGTCATTAAAAAATAATTACAGTTAAAGACCAAAAAATATTTGTAAATCATTGTTTTTATCAAGGATGAAATTTTAAAGAACTACAATTTGACTGTTCTGCCACCCTATCAGCCTAAGAAATGGCACAAGAATAACTACTTTGCAATGACTGTCATCTTAGATCCCAACCAAGATAAAAGCTTTTACAAAGCTCAGATATCAGTGAACACCTTGCTGGTTACAATGTTCACAGGAGGAGAGACATACAGCCAAAGTTTCGTTCATCTTATGAAATAACAGTTCATTTTCAAAAACTTTTGGGAAATAATTTATGATTAATGATAGGAAGTGGATAATGGTATTAATTCTATATTTAACGCTGCACGTAGTATATTAGAAGCATTTTGCTGCACTAGACATCAGTCTGCTTGTATTGTGTGGCTATGCTGTGCTCCAATTTCTTTATCACATCCACAAGAACTGTTTATTGGTTCGTTAAGGTGCATAAAATGTACACATTGTGTAATTACAAATATAGTTTTTTGTCCAAAGAATATAATATCGGGCAAGTGAAAATGTGCACGTTTTATGATAATTAACATTGAAAGCCCAATGCACCACTGAAATCATTAGAATGTTCTATGCATGCTACAATTTTACGGAAAATGTGGAACTACTGTACGCTGAAATTTGATATCTTAAGTTATTATACCCACCAAAACTGCTTATTATTTTGTGCATATAAATGTAGATATGATTATGTAATGCAATAACTGCAAAAAAACGGGTTTTATTGTGTTTAAGAGTACCTACTGTGATGATTGTCAATAGTCAGATTTCGTTCGTTCTTAGCTTTTAGATAGCAGTATACCAGGTTAAGGATTTTTTTTTAAATAAAGATAAACATATATTCCTAGGCCTAGTATAACGTACTATATTAGGCCTTGGATATCGTGTATTAGGCCTAAGCAGGTTAGGATAGGTTTAGTTTGTAAATGCAACAAAAAAAAATTCCGTTTGCCCAACTCAGTACTTCACATTTCAACATTTTAATTTCATTGTACATCAGTATATATACTATGGTCCTCATCATTACTACTAGTAGTACCAAAACAATAGGATGGGCTGGCTAAGCATATAATATTAACACTTCCGCGCACCGTGCGCGCGACCTCTCCACTATCCCAAAGTGCACCGAGCGTTTCAAGGGAGTGCGCGGAATTTCTGAAATGTGTATACTCTGTTCAACTTTGTCACTTTAATTTTCGTCATACGATATTCAATTTGGTATCTATGTGTTCGCAATAGAATTCTCTACAGGACTAAATGCATATAAACTCCGAAAGCCCTGCATACCATCCGCAACTAACAGAGAAAGTGAGAGAAAGTTACCCAGGAGCGCGCAAGAGTGATAAAATGTTTACACTCTTTTCAGTTTTGTCAACTCAATTCTCGTCCTAGGTCTTTCATTTTGTTATCAATGTGTTCGCAATAGAATTCCCAACAGGCCTATATGCATATATCATCAAAAACAGCAGCGATCTCCACCCGCCGACATGATGAAAACAGGTCGCGGTTACAACAGCGCTGCGCCATCCCAAGGCGCTTCTCATTCTGAAAAGTATATATTCTTTTGAACTTTGTCATCTCAATTCTCATCCTAGGTTTTTCAATTTGGTATCAATGTTTCGCAAAAGAATTCTCTACAGGACTAAATGCATATAAACTCCAAAAGCCCGGCTTACCATTCGCAACTAACAGAGAAAGTGAGAGAAAGTTACCCGGGAGCGCGCAAGTGATAAAATGTTTACACTCTTCACTTTGGACATCTCAATTCTCATCTTAAGTCTTTCATTTTGGTATCATTGTGTTCGCAATAGAATTCCCTACAGGAGTATGCAAATATAAAGTCCAAAAGCCCTGCGTACCATCCACAACAAGCACGGAAAGTGAGTTACCCGCCTTGAGCGCTAATAAAGAGCAATAAAATGGGTATTCTGTTTTCAACTTTGTTACCTCAATTCTGGTCCTAGGACTTTCATTTGGGTATCAATGTATTCGCAATGAAATTCCCTACAAGAGTATATGCATATAATGTCCAAAGCCACAGCAAGACCGTCCCGAAAACGCCACTAAAGTTGCCGCACTGAGGACTCAATGCCGAGTCGTCGCCGGACTTGCCCCTGTTTTACGGAGGACTCAATGCTGAGTCCTCGCCCCGCAAAAGTGTTAAGAGCATACAAGTTGCAATTGAGCATGCCAATGTTTCACACATTTTTATGTGTGAATTTCTCAAATGACCATTGAATATTACTGGAAAAACTAGAAAATACTAATCTAACACAGAAATAAATGTATCTTCATGGCAACTTCTGCCCCTACATTGGGGCTGGCTCTAATGCCCTTGGGGTAACCGTTTCACTTTTAAATCTAGAGACTTCTCGGCTCCACCACAGCCAAAATAATTTCCTGCCCCCTCCATTTCAATTAGAAGAAAAAATGGAATAATTTTGTTTTTCCCCCACACTATCAAATGCTAGGGGTAACCCCTTAACCCAAAGGTTAAGCATGAAGCCCAACCACTCCATACAACTCCACACAAGAGTAAAACAGTGATCACATTTACTTCAAGGAATCTGTTCAGTTCTTTCCATTAATAATATTTACTAGATCCTGGTATTGTCCTCCTCCACTTACACCTGAGGAATAAGGGGTTTACACCATATTCAATTTTGAGTTACTCAAGCCCAGCCTGGGAATGTCTTGCGAGGTAGTGACAATGACAAGATATTATGGAAGTATTAGGGGTTATCAATACAATAGCCATTTTACCTTACCAGGATACAAATTGCACGAGAAATGTATTCCATCGATACAATTGGTCAACTTTCCTCGATAAACAATTGTCTAAAATTTGACAATTAACATAGCATTATACTAAACTACTTTCTCTAATTGGGGAAGCTTGTAGATTATACACACAGATCATGCACCCTTTATCATTTTGGCAAGACTTTGCATGAAATTTAGACTATGCTTCACATTGAGACCAATTAACATCTACTCTGCTCCAAACTTATGCATTTCTAGCAATACACTAGTTATAGTAACATACCTGGAAAGTTTGATAAAGTTCCTCTTGCTCTAGTTGCAATTCAAGTAGGGCACGGTCCATCTTGTTCATGAACAACACAGGCTTAATACGTTCAGCAATAGCCTGACGGAGAACAGTTTCAGTCTGCACACAGACACCTAGAGAAGAAAGTTTAACCTTTAGAAACCACAATTACTAATTTAAGTCACACCATAAGTTGATCAGGATACAAGATGGCAGTTAATACATTGACAAATTTCAGCATTCAGGGATAAGGTCCACATTATGATTACACAGCAATTTCCAAACTGTTTCCTTAAAAGTCCTGTTGCACCCATAAGGAAATGACTAACATTCTCACCAACACTTGCATGCAAATCCCCATAATACATAATTACCACATTTCCAACATTAGCTGGGAAAGCATTGGGCCAAAGAAATTGTAAAAATGTAAAATGCCTAAAACACTACAGTACAGCCATAATTAAAAGGGCCAGAGACTTCTGCCATCATTATTATCCTCTGTTACACCAAAACTTACCTAGCAACCATAACATCCATCTGGAGACCTGAAAATACTTTAAAAATGTCTTCAAATTTGATTAAAAGTAGCCTCATGTATAGTGAATCACCATGGAGCCACCTTCATCAGTAGTGCCTATAACAGACTTCTCTTGTTTAGCTAATGAGAGCAAGCATCCAACATGCCTTCCCTATCCAGGGCAGTTGCGAGCCAATGACAGGCCAAACCTAGCTCGACAATTTGTAAGTCTTTCGAACTGAACTGGGCACAAAAGCTGACAAATTTGAACGGCATCATTTTTTTGCCAGTTTGAAGCTTTTATTAAATTGGCTAAGAAAAGTGCCAACATGAACCAAAATCTCAAGCCCCATCGCTACCCACAAGACGGAGAATTGGTTAAAGGCAGAGAGAAGTATAATCGGTCAAAGCCAAACCAAAGGAATTTGAGCCCTGCTCCAGAAGTGTGATTTGGGAGATAAATTTATTCCCAACCCCAAAGTTGTGGTGGAAGTTTGCTGAGTTGCTAATTAATGCTACACATGCTACTACAGCACATTTGGAAAGTTATCCATGACTAGGTAACAATCACAGGACATCCAACTGATACAAGTATTACACACCTGTAATGAGGCAGCAGACAAAGTGCCAGAGGTACCAAAATACATGCAGTACTTTTGCTAATGTCTTTTGTAGTTTGGTTGCCAATATCGGGTAATTTCTCCTTGCACAAAACATGATGGGTTATTAGTATTCCACACTTATACATCCTCATTTAATCAAGATTTGTATACTATAAATGCACACATGTTCCAGGAGAGAATAGTAGTAAACTTGCAGGTCTATACAAATGGCCATCCTTCAATTTTAAGATAATCCCATAGGGAAGGCTAAAGTTTGACAACACGACTCATTTCACTGCAAAGATATTTGTAGAGTCTGAAATATGATACAATTATGGAATTGTATCCCTGCACATACGAGAGTTTACTTAACACTTTTGCTCGGGCATGACGCAGCATTGCGTCATCCGTTTACTGGCGGTGCTGCCGGGCATGACGCAGCATTGCGTCATCCACTTTAAATAATCGCCAAAAATCAGGTTTATCAGATTTTTTGGGACTGGTTTTAAAATGCGCACCTATGTCTTCCCTACACGCCTATGTCATGTTCAACACACAATAGTACTAAACATTTGTGGGCAGGAATTGGGAGTGTAGCTGGAAGGCGTCTGGGCGCTCACTCGCGGCTAACATGGCCCGTCTTCAACTCGTCGGCTGTTGGAGCATTACCAGGTTTTTTATTTTATATGCTAATGCTCCTCTAGACAATTATATTGCGAACCCATTGATATCAAAATGAAAGACCTAGGACGAAAATTGAGGTGACCAGAGTGAAAATAGTGAACACATTTTATCGCTTTTGCGTGCTCCTGGGTAACTCGTTCGCACTTTCTGTTTTCTGCGGGTAATTAGCCGGGCTTTTGGAGTTTATATGCATTTAGTGCTGTAGAGAATTCTATTGCGAACACAATGATACCAAATTTAATCTTGTAGGACGAGAATTAAGGTGACAAAGTTGAAGAGTATACACTTTTCAGAATTAACGCACGCTCCCGTGAAACCCTGGACCCAAATCGCACAGTTGAAGGGTGGCGCGGGGGGCAGGCCAAAGTGTTAATATGAACACTAATGAATTATCTAGATAACTGAAGCAAAAGCAAAATTATTTACAATAGCTAATGTGTTAGTGATCAATATAAACATTAAATCTTCACGATAATTGGACACGTACGTTTCAGTGTCAAGTGCATGTATTAATTTCATTACTTTGCCATTTTATCAACAGGTATTGCTCACTGTAATTTATTAAATATATTTTTAAGCAAGTTATTCATAAGATTGCATTACCAATGCTTCATTAAAAATCAGTATCAAGTTCAATCTTTGTTAGTTTGTGTAATTGCTCACGAGCCAAATAAATTTATCACTTACAGTTATCTAGTGATTGCCATAGTATTTATACAAAATCTCCAAAAGAAACTTTTTAAATTACCCACTCAACCTTCTGACATTCTTGTTTGTGCCAAAATAAAAAAATTTTATATCCGACCTTTGATCATTCAAAAAACAGACATCATATCCAAGTCCTTATTATGTACATTTGCCAGGCAAGCTATGTATAGACTTCACTCACTGTGGTGTAAAGCCAAATAATTTATCACTTACAGTTATCTAGTGATTGCCATAGTA
>WNGS01164858.1:1804062-1814886 GCA_020271785.1 Procambarus virginalis | reverse complement strand
ACAATATCAATTTAACCAAAAAGCAAATCTTCCCATGCTTAACTATAGAAGTGTCTTCAGATTATAACTTAAGACATTAGATTAACTAGCTGCTTGCTCCTGTTCCCCTCAAGACACACCAGAGCTGCTCCTGTTACCCGTGGGAGCTTTCATGTGCCTTGTAACATTATTAAAAAATGCTAAAGACTGTGGAAGTCCTTCAACATCAACACTGCAATCATTGCCACAGTGGAAAAATAATACTGTTCTGAAAGCTTTAGCAGTCTTATTGGGCATAAAAAAAAGTGTGCACGCACTACTTTTAATTATAAATATAAGTGTTCTTACAGTCTTAGCTATTCGTCTTAGCTAGCACTTGGGGTAGGTCCTCAATCTTACTATTCCCCAGAATATGACGCATCAAATCATTTTAACCACGTACCCATTCACTGCTGGTGAACAGAGGTTACAGTTCACACTATCCCTCTCGGTCAACTCGTACCAGTCAAAAATTTATCAAGTCCTAACGGTCGACTCGTACTTGCGTTAATTATTTTAAACCATGTTAAAAATTTAAATTTATCCGATCAATCTGGGAGTAGTTTCAAAATGAGCGCCTTTAGCTTGCACAATTTAATACCACAATTACGATTTAGCGAGACAACTGAGGTTAGAACACTGGAAAGATTATAATGAATACTTTTGTGGTCCCAAATTCAAAGTATTTGTTAAAATTTCATTTATTGTTCTATTATTATGGGACTTTTTAAAATGTGCACCTTTAGGTTGCAAACAATTTGATACTAAAATGCAAGACTGAACACAAAAATTGATGTCAGAACACAGGAAAAAAATTGTGATGAGCGTCCCAAATTTAAATTTTTAAAAATTCTATTTGTTCTATTATGGGACTAGTTTTAAAATACACGCCTTTATACTGCGAACAATTTGACAATATGAAATGAAAGATGTAACATGATTATTGAGGTTATCAAACTGAACGAGTACACACATTAGGTTGCAGTGTGCCAATTGGTGCTCGATCACATGTAACTTGGCCAACTTTAGGCTTCGCTGCGGGAAGTCCACTGGCCTTTTGGACCTCATATGCATATATCCCTGTAGGGAATTAAATTGCAAACACATTGATACCAAAATGTAACGACGTAGCACAAGAATCAAGGCGAGTAAACTGAAATGAGTTTACCACATTTCGGTGTCGCCGCACGCTCGCCCGCACCGCCGGGAGCATGACGGCAAAGTCTGCGGCACGCAAAGTGTTAAGGGGCCGGTACTAGTTATGTAGAAAAATTTTTTATACAAAATCTCCAAAAGAAACTTTTTAAATTACCCACTCAACCTTCTGACATTCTTGTTTGTGCCAAATAAAAAAATTTTTATATCCGACCTTTGATCACACACAAAAACAGACATCATATCCAAGTCCTTATTATGTACATTTGCCAGGCAAGCTATGTATAGACTTCACTCACTGGTGTAAACAATTCAATTTAACCAATAAGCATAATCTTTCCCATGCTTAACTATAGAAGTGTCTTCAGATTATAACTTAAGACATTAGATTAACTAGCTGCTTGCTCCTGTTCCCCTCAAGACACACCAGAGCTGCTCCTGTTACCCGTGGGAGCTTTCATGTGCCTTGTAACATTATTAAAAAATGCTAAAGACTGTGGAAGTCCTTCAACATCAACGACTGGCAATCATTTGCCACAGTGGAAAAATAATACTGTTCTGAAAGCTTTAGCAGTCTTATTGGGCATAAAAAAAAGTGTGCACGCACTACTTTTAATTATAAATATAAGTGTTCTTACAGTCTTAGCTATTCGTCTTAGCTAGCACTTGGGGTAGGTTCTCAATCTTACTATTCCCCAGAATATGACGCATCAAATCATTTTAACCACGTACCCATTCACTGCTGTGTGAACAGAGGTTACAGTTCACACTATCCCTCTCGGTCAACTCGTACCAGTCAAAATTTATCAAGTCCTAACGGTCGACTCGTACTTGCGTTAATTATTTTAAACCATGTTAAAAATTTAAATTATATCCGATCAATCTGGGAGTAGTTTCAAAATGAGCGCCTTTAGCTTGCACAATTTAATACACAATTACGATTTAGCGAGACAACTGAGGTTAGAACACTGGAAAGATTATAATGATACTTTTGTGGTCCCAATTCAAAGTATTTGTTAAAATTTCATTTATTGTTCTATTATTATGGGACTTTTAAAATGTGCACCTTTAGGTTGCAAACAATTTGATACTAAAATGCAAGACTGAACACAAAAATTGATGTCAGAACACAGGAAAAAAATTGTGATGAGCGTCCCAAATTTAAATTTTTAAAAATTCTATTTGTTCTATTATGGGACTAGTTTTAAAATACACGCCTTTATACTGCGAACAATTTGACAATATGAAATGAAAGATGTAACATGATTATTGAGGTTATCAAACTGAACGAGTACACACATTAGGTTGCAGTGTGCCAATTGGTGCTCGATCACATGTAACACTTGGCCAACTTTAGGCTTCGCTGCGGGAGTCACACTGGCCTTTTGGACCTCATATGCATATATCCCTGTAGGGAATTAAATTGCAAACACATGATACCAAAATGAACGACGTAGCACAAGAATCAAGGCGAGTAAACTGAAATGAGTTTACACATTTCGGTGTCGCCGCACGCTCGCCCGCACCGCCGGGAGCATGACGGCAAAGTCTGCGGCACGCAAAGTGTTAAGGGCCGGTCTAGTTATGTAGAAAAATTTGTTCAATGTCAACCAATATTATTTGACTAGTTGTATATGAAAAGTGCTGAAATTGTCCCAAGTTTCAGTACTGCAGCGTAAATAGAAAAAGATTTTTTTTTTTTTTTTCAACGTTTTTTACACATTTTCAAGTCTACACTTCTTCACACACGTTTCAGATATAATTATTCTGTGACACTTTTCTGACACATTAGCATATAATAATGATTGTATGATTTAGGATTTCCAAAACATCTTTAGTTTTCCTAATACAAATGTTCAAAGTTCCACCCAAAAATTATGCAAAAATGGCATGTTTATTGCTATTATAAAATCAATAAATGAACTTAGAGAAAAGTGAAATCTTGCACATGTAGAGACATGCCCTCCACATATACTGTGTAAGTTTCATGTAAATTGAATAAAAAATTATTCAGTTTTGTAAACATTTGTGTCAATTGAAAAAAAAACAGAAATTAATGAAGTCTAAGGTTCTAAAATCTGTGGCTGAGGTTGACATCAACCAATTTTCTCCAAATTGGCATCCTTACAGATAGGTATACGTACAGTAAGGTGTGTAAGTTTGATGCAAATCGTCCGAAAAAAAAATTGAAAAAAAAAAATTGAAAAAAAAAAAAAAAAAAAAAAAATTTTTTTTTTTCTTAAATTTTTTTTCCAATTAAACTAATTATAATATTTGTTTAATATATGCTATTGTGATAGCAAAGAGTCATAGCTATGATTTCAGTTGACACTTTTGATTCATAATCGATTTTGACCATTTTGGCATAATTTTCACAACTTCATTATTTTTTTTCTCCCTTCCTATTTATGCTACGATGCTGAAACTTGGACCAGATGAAACACTTTTCATATAGAACTTGTCAAAAAAGTTTGATTGAAATCGAACGAGTTTTCATTTTTGCATTTTTGGAGCCAAACTGGATTGGACCGCCCCCTTAAGGATTGGTACCCAGTCAATCCTCCCCAGCCAGGATACGAACCCAGTTTAACACATTCATGAAGCGCTGGGAGAGTGCTTTACCACTACAGCATGGAGACCATGTGTATCATTAACATGTGATAATGGTTAATGAACATTAATTTATTATGCACACCAAGGGAAAAGTGAAGGCTAACAAGTCTAATAAACATATCTGCACCAGCTATGTGGGTGGTTTCAATATTACTCTTAAGCACTATGGAATACAATAGAACTAGGGGAAATTTATAGGATTATGTTTATCTAGGCATTTCAACTATTGAGTTTTTTTTTTTACCTTGCATGGGCACTTTGTCAAAGGCCTCTAAAGGCTCACTTCAGCATTAAATTCTGGAAATTCTGACCAGCAGAATTATTGCCACGACTTTATAGCATTTCTTATTCGCTATTACATTCAATATAAGTTTACATGCCAATAAAACAAAAATGCTAAAGTAAAAGAATTTTTTTAATTCCAGCTGCTATAATTAGCCTACCTGAACCCCCCTTCTTCAAGATGGTTATTTGCAAAGTTTTTTCCATGTCATGAAATTTTTTTTTTACTCTAATTTTATAGTCTGCAAGTGTTAATATCCAGTTACAGAAGTACCAATAATGAAGGCAAGTTCAAAATAATATTTTAATCCTTGTACCAAATAAACTGAATTCTTTAGTTTACAATACTACAACATATGTGACTATATTCTTATCATATGATCCATTGTGTATCTATTAGGCAAATCTAACATTCAACTGAATGATACTGTCTTTAAAAATCCCTAGACATACATCAATAAAAAATACTAAATGAAAGCAAGAACATGCATCAGTCATTTACACAAGTCTAATAACCATGACTGGCTAAAAATATTAGTAAGAGCTTTCCCAGAAGTAGACACCTGCATACAGTCAAGTAATCATTTGCACAAACTTAGCATAGTTTATAGAAAATACAGCTTCTATATTAATCAATTTTGGTTATTAAACAAATCTGAATAATATTTACCAGACACACAGTCCACCACAACAAGAGCACCATCAGTAACTCGCAGGGCAGCCGTCACCTCCGATGAGAAGTCCACGTGACCAGGCGAATCGATGAGGTTGACAAGGAAACCACTCTCCCCCTTCTCCCTTTGGTCAGGGCTAGTAATTAAAGCCATGTTCTCTTCGCCTAGCTTGAAGTACATCGAGATGGCGCTGTAGGAAAACACATGCTAATTAAACTGCATAAATGTGTACACAATTTCTGTAAATAATCATAAAAATCAGGTGTCATTAGTCGAATCTGCGTGATTCACTAATCACTCATGCGAACGAGTTGTTCATCACTATAACTTCTTAAAAATGCTGTCAATCTCCAAATAGGTACCATACCGATTTAACAAGTTAATCCTTCAAACAAATTAATGTTACGAAAAACAAATTATACTAAGCATTAATTTTATTTTATGGTTGCTTGGCCTTAGTTTCATTGCAGGATTATAAATGAAGGTATTCTTTGACAAAACCTAAGATTCTAAAAGGTATTTACTACAATTTTGTAGTAAATACCTTTTACTCGCTGGTATGTAGTTTCATAGCCTATGGTTAGAAAACTTCGTCACAGCAACCCACAGGTGATTTAAGCACAATGCAAAATTTCTGTAACTGTTCCTAATACAAATAGTCAAAGTTCTCCCCAAAATTATGCAAATGTTTTATTGCTATTATAAAATCAATAAATGAACTCTGGGAAAAAATGCTTCCTTAAGATTTTAGAGAACTTTACATACAAGGTGTAAGTTTCATGTAAATTGAATAAAAATGAAAGATATATATTTTCAAGTAACAAACGTTCAAGTAAAAAATAAAGACTAAGGTGCTGCCATCTGTGGCTGGAGTTGACATCAACCAATTTCCTCCAAAATTGGCACCCTTACAGATAGGCTTACGTGCAGTCAAGTGTACAAGTTTCATGCAAATTGCCCTATAAACAAAAAGATAATTAAAACAAAAAAATTTAACTAAATTTTTAATAAAACTAATTATAATTTGTTTTTAATATATGCTATTGTGACACCCGAGAGTCAGGCACGATTTCAGTTGACATTTTTGCTTGATATTCATTTTTGACCATTTTTTAAAATTTCTCATAATGCCATATTTTTTTTCTCCCTTGTTATGCTACAATGCTGAGACTTGGCCCAGATGAAACCCTTTTCATATACAACTTGTCAAAAAAGTTTGATTGAAATCTAAGGAGTTTTTCATTTATTGCACATTTGGTCAAATTTGGAAGTAACTGCCCCTTAACCTAACTTGCCTATTACTACATACACTTATTTTTAGGCAAAGTTCTCATTTTATACAACTGTTCACAGCTGTTAAGGGTCAAGATACTAGTGTAGACCAATACGCAAGGAACACTAAGAGATAATACACAGAAAAATTGTGTGACTACAGTATTTGTAGTGCTCTTCATCAGGCCTAGTTTCCCAACAGCAGGAAAATGTGTGCGTGTGAAATTAGTGTGAAATTAGCCTAATTTAAGATCCCGTTTCTAAGGATGAAAATGCTTGTTCAAAACCAGAGAATGAAAACCAAATTACTATAAGCTTTAAATGCACTTATTTTCTATCATACTAGTTTTGACTAAACCAAAATAATTAGTATTCACAATCTATAAAGCAATAACTGTTCTTGCAATACTAGTACTTACGTAGACTTGATGGTAATACAACGTTCTTGCTCATCTTTGCGGGTATCTGTAAACCGGGTTTCACCGGCACGAGAAGAAGCAATGATACCCGCTTTCGAAACAAGAGAGTCCGTGAGAGTAGATTTTCCATGATCCACATGAGCAATTACGGACATGTTACGAATATTTTTCTTTTTGTCCATCAACTCACGGATCTCTTCCACTGTGAAGTTCACCTGTTATAAAATAAATTGGACTCAATATAACCTAGGCCAGCAAATCAGGACAGTGTTATGCAACTAGTACATTAGGAAATATGCCAAGTTTTTGTTGGTGCAATTAACCTGCAGCAGAGGTAGTAATTGTGGTTGGAAGACATTGCATGGAAGGTCAAGTAGGCTAGCTATGCAAGTTTACTCAAAGCTCAAAAGGGTCCTGGAGGAAAGATATGCCAGTTTATATAACTTCAGATTCTAGAGGGCTAGAAAATAGGTTATACAAAATTAAAAGAAATTTTGAAGCGGTCTAAATACATAATTATATTATCAGAAAGGGACCACTTCCAACCACTGCACCTACTAATAATTAAATCTTAAAATAACTTACTTTAAGACATGCCTTAATATAAAATGATTGCTTGTTGGGAAAGTGTAAGGAGGTGCTCTTGTACATCAACAAGGCACCGAAGGCTTTTCCCCATTATTATACCTCCTTTATCATTCACAAACAGCTATGAAAAAGCTGTCTGTGCCAAGAAAGAGGATTAAAATGAGTTACTTAGAAAGACTTACCCTCCATAGCTGGACACCACAAAGTAGTTGCAGCATAATTAAGCTAACTGCACTATGCATGTTACTTCACTTTCTTATTAGTTACAAACTAACCAAGTTTACACGCTCTAGAGCTGGTTTTAAACGTGCTCACCACTTTCACAATGGCAGCAGCTCACCAACATGTAGATTGTGAAAACAATAACCAGTTTTACACACTACTCCACCTGGTCAAGGATTAATAAACCAATAAAATGCAAAAGTAGATAAAATTTAGGATTTAAAGGTTACAAATTTTTAATGGGTAGCAAAGTCCTTATGCTAGGCAGTATACATTTGTTTACCCTTCAAGTGTCATGTACTTGACACTATTTATGACATGGGAGATTGTTTTTGTTGTGTTTATATTTTATGCTAAAATATTCCAAGTGCTGGTGTGATGGGTGCATAGATCGAGTCTTAGGGACAGTGGACAGGAAGGAATACTAGGGCCCACTTTCAATGATAATTTGATGTGAACAAATCCATGTCCTGGTAGTCTGGTTTGTTCTGGATGCACATCGAGGATCCCAGGTTCAAATCTCGGGAAGGAGGGAAATGGTTGGGTAAATTTCTTATCAATGCACCTGTTCCCCTAGCAGTAAGCAAACATTCAGGAGTTAGTCAGCTTGCTGTGGAATTGCATCCTGGGCAAGGCCAAATTCAACTTTGGGGGGGGGGGCAAATTAAGCCTAACATGTATGAATACACTGGCTACCTGTCCCCCCAACAATGGATTATGAAATTACTTAAATTGGCATTTAGATCCAGCAGCCTTAAGATTTAGTAAGTGAAGGATTTGAACATTTTAGAAATTGAGTGTCAAAAGAATAACATCAGCAGCCTATGCGAGGCTGGCTAACATCAGGACTGCTTTCAGAAACCTGTGTAAAGAATCCTTCAGAACCTTGTATACCACATATGTAAGACCAATCATGGAGTATGCAGGCCCAGCATGGAGCCCGTACCTAATCAAGCACAAAGACGAAGCTGGAAAAAGTTCAGAGGTATGCCACTAGGCTAGTCCCAGACCCAAGAGGCATGAGTTATGAGGAAAGGCTGCATGAACTGCACCTCATGTTGCTGGAAGACAAGAGCACCACATACAAAATTCTCAGGGGAATTGACAGGTAGACAAAGATGTATTATTTAACATGGGTGGTACATGCACAAGGGGGGACAGGTGGAAGTCGAGTACACAAATGAGCCACAGACATTAGAAAGAACTTTGTGTCAATAGTTAGTAAATGGAATGCACTAGGGAGTGATGTGGTGGAGGCTGACTCCACAGTTTCAAATGTAGATATGATAAGAGACCAGTAGGCTCAGGAATCTGTACACCAGTTGATTGACAGTAGAGGAAGGACCAAAGAGCCAAAGCTCAACCCCCGCAAGCACAACTAAGAGTACATGGATCAACAGGAGCAGGAATGTAACCACTTGTGTAAAAGTTTGAATCACAAAGGATTCCTCAAGTATCACACCAGCAAACTTATGCAATACTGAACAAGTTGTATTTAGGTAGCTCCTAATATACATCATATTTACCCAAGTTAAATTAACAAAACAAGTGACTAGGTAGGCTGGTAGAGGGAAGAGGTTGTGCCATACGAGTGCAGCGTTTAGATATAAAACCACAGTACAGTATGCATATTGAAAGTATAGGGGAAGGTGAAAAAATTAAAACTAGTGCTTAAGCTTCTAATATGGCAACTTTTTTTTTTGTGCTAATCCACTAAATCCCCAAACTGCACAGAAAAATAATTAAATCTAGGTTCCCTTTTAATACTAGAGATTAGTTTGTCCAACCAAAAAATTCAGTTGTCTCAATACCACTTTAATATTCAGGTGTCAAAACTTGCCAGTATATTTGCAACATGCATGTCAAATACGAACTTGAAATTTACAAGTACAGTATTTGTCCTTGGTCCACCTTAGCATGGTCAAAGTAATGGCTACAAACATTTCATTTAGTTTCAACCTGAACTGTACAAATAATAGCTCAATACAAACTCCTTAATAACACTTTAGCGCTTTCGGAGCAGCGTAAAAAACGACAGCGAACCTGTGCTTTGGGCGTCGCGCGCTTAAGCGGTAGGAGCGAAAAGTGTATACTCTTTTTACTGTCATGACACTAATTGTAGACCTACGTATTTAAATTTGGTATCACTGTGTTCGCAATAGAATTCTCTATAAGAACATACATATAAAATACTGCCAAACAGAAACTGTTTGAAACAGTTCAAACAGAAACAGAAGCTCTCGCCAAACTGTTTGGCGAGAGCGCCAAACAGCAACAAATGTTTCCACTCTCTTAATGATTGCGATGACCACATTTATCCTACATCATTGATTATGGTATCATTGGAACCGCAATAAAATTCTCTATACGGACATATGCATATAAATATAGAATCAATGTCGCAACCAACCCACAAGACGGTTGGAAGTGGCTGAAGTGTTACCCGCGGCGGCATATCGGCGCCATACAATTGTTATACCAAGATGAATCACTGCCATGCCGTTTTCTTTAATAAGCTCTTTGGTTATTAGAAAAAACGTAAATTTCATGGTGAACATTTTGAGACTAACTAAAATAAAATCGCATAATAAATAAAATTTATATAATTATTTAACCATTGGACGCCAGCCGGCGTCCAGAGGGCAGAATCAGGTGAAAAAGATTGGACGCTAACGATCGGCCGCTAAGCGCGAAAGTGTTAATAAATAAACCCAAAACTTTCCGAAAACATTGATGTTATATGAAATTTTCAGCCCGTATTGTCTGCTGTACAGGTTTGAACTGTAAGCTTGATTTTGTCAAAAGTTTAGGAAAAAGAATACTATGCACCCTGCAAGATCCTTAAAATCTGAAAGCCCCTGAAACTTTTGTCACTTTAATAATAGTATTAGAAGGCACCAACCCTTGAATATTTGACAACTAAATATTGTGACAGGAACCGTTCTTTAAGCCACCACTAATTTTTAGCATTTCTTTTTCCAACAAAAAATTTACTGAAAAATGAATAGGATAGTCAACTAACAAGAGTAAATGGTCCTTTGAATTCACACACGGGTAGTGAAATATGCAATTGTGCATAAATGTAGAGTATAGGGGGTGGTGGAAATACTGCTGCAATATGGTGACATCTCAGTGATTGTCAAGTGTAGAATAAAGCATGATTGTATAGGGCATCACCAATATTTCCAAATTACTTTTTTGCATATACACAATTAAGAGCAACTCACAAGCCATACCAACTAATTCACTGTCAAAATAGGCAGGGGGGTCCAGCAAGCAAAGCTACCAAGCAAAGTTAAACACTAATCCCCAGTTGCAGAGAATACTAGTCAAGAAGTTAACACCACAGGACACAACCAATTGTACCTAATACTTTTGGGTGCAATTTACTTTAAAAATGAGCAAGGTGACAGAAGTATTCTAGTTTAAGATCCTTAAATTAAGGTTAACCAACTACTAGTACACAACTTTCTATATACAGTATATGGAAAACTAATTGCATTGCATGGACTTCTAATAAAAAGTTTTTGCACAGTGGTTTACATATAAGAGGGTTTACATATTTTATTCGACAAATTCCA
>WNGS01164858.1:1768985-1781014 GCA_020271785.1 Procambarus virginalis | reverse complement strand
ATATATATATAATATATATATATATATGCATTGACGATCACAAAACACTGATCATTTATGCGGAAAATCCACAGAGAAAAATGAAAGGAGGTAACGTTTCGACTTGTTAAGCCTTTCAAACCAGACTGACAAGAAGAGATGGAATTGGGAGGATATATAGGCCGACACCTGACCAACCCCAACCCTAGGGAAAGGAATTAACCAGAGACAGGTAAAGCTTAGCTTAGAATGGTCAAAGAGGATTAAGCGGTCAGAGAAAAAGGATGAAAGATTAATAAAAAGCCATGAACATGCAATAAATGAATATATAAATATAAAATTATAATGAGACATTGTAAGCCTCTTTAACAATTACAGTTTTTTTCTTAAACTGTTGTGCAATATATAACTTAAAAATGGATCAAGTTTGTACATTCCAGTACTAACATTAAGATTTGGACACTGACTGATTAGAGCAGACTCAATCAAATTCCGTTCCACGAAATCCCCACAATTGGTAATGCTTTTTGCACCATTCCAGTTAATATTGTGATCGCATAAATTCGTATGTAGATACAATGCATTAGACGTTTGGGCAGTTCTAATACTATAAGCATGTTGTGACAACCGCAATTGTAAGGACTTTCCTGTTTGTCCAAGGTACACAGAATCACAATCATTGCAGGGAATTGAATACACGCAACCTGCTGTATCAGGGGAGTTTTTTTAAATGGATTTGATCGTACTATTAGTGAACACCAAATTTATATTAAGTTTCTTAAAAATCAAAGACAATTTTTTCAAGTCCACTCGCATAAGGTACAACCAATGAGTTAATAATTTCTGGTTTCGCCTTAGGATGTGATTATAAAACGTACGCTTGGCTTGTTCAAGAGAAATCCAAAACCTCTTAGGATATTGTAAACTCTTCCCGATTTCATATATTATAGCTCTCTTCATCAAAAAACTCAGGGCTGCACACCCTCAAAGCTCGTAGAAACATTCCTGAAAATACTGCCCGTTTAACTTTACTATGATGATTCGAATAAAAATGAACATACGACCCCACGTTGGTAGGTTTCCTATACACATAAATTTGAACTTTCTAGTGACTCTATGAATCATAATGTCCAAAAACGGAAGCATACCATTCACCTCAGTCTCACAAGTGAATTTTATTGAAGGTACCAAAGAATTGAGTTCATTAAGAAAAACTATATGGTCTTTGTCACACGGCCATAAACACAAAATATCATCAACATACCTAAAACCAAACTACATTAGCCGGATAATACTGGATAAGATTTTTGTTTCGAAGAATTCCATATACAAATTACTTAAAACGGGGGAAAGAGGATTGCCCATCGCCATTCCAAATGTTTGTTGAAAAATTTTCCATTAAAACTAAATAATTTCTTTATACACAATTTGATAAGTTCTAATACTTTATTGGTCTGCAAGTTCAAATTATATTTAGGTATTCCTCACGTAAAATTCTAACAGGTAAAAGTTTCGATGTGACCTCTTTATTCACTAAATACCCGTTATGACCTGTTAGAATTTCTACGTGATGAACTACCTAAATATAATTTGAACTTGCAGACCAATAAAGTATTAGAACTTATCAAATTGTGTATAAAAGACAATTATTTTAGTTTTAATGGAAAATTTTTCAAACAAACATTTGGAATGGCGATGGGCAATCCTCTTTCCCCCGTTTTAAGTAATTGTATATGGAATTCTTCGAAAAAAAATCTTATCCAGTATTATCCCGGCTAATGTAGTTTGGTTTAGGTATGTTGATGATATTTTGTGTTTATGGCCGTGTGACAAAGACCATATAGTTTTTCTTAATGAACTCAATTCTTTGGTACCTTCAATAAAATTCACTTGTGAGACTGAGGTGAATGTATGCTTCCGTTTTTGGAATTATGATTCATAGAGTCACTAGAAAGTTCAAATTTAATGTGTATAGGAAACCTACCAACGTGGGGTCGTATGTTCATTTTATTCGAATCATCATAGTAAAGTTAAACGGGCAGTATTTTCAGGAATGTTTCTACGAGCTTTGAGGGTGTGCAGCCCTGAGTTTTTTGATGAAGAGATTGCTATAATATATGAATCGGGAAGAGTTTACAATATCCTAAGAGGTTTTTGGATTTCTCGTTTGAACAAGCCAAGCGTACGTTTTATAATCACATCCCTAAGCGAAACCAGAAATTATTAACTCATTGGTTGTACCTTATGCGAGTGGACTTGAAAAATTGTCTTTGATTTTTAAGAAACTTAATATAAATTTGGTGTTCACTAATAGTACGATCAAATCCAATTTAATAAAAAACTCCCCTGATACAGCAGGTTGCGTGTATTCAATTCCCTGCAATGATTGTGATTCTGTGTACCTTGGACAAACAGGAAAGTCCTTACAATTGCGGTTGTCACAACATGCTTTAGTATTAGAACTGCCCAAACGTCTAATGCATTGTATCTACATACGAATTTATGCGATCACAATATTAACTGGAATGGTGCAAAAAGCATTACCAATTGTGGGGATTTCGTGGAACGGAATTTGATTGAGTCTGCTCTAATCAGTCAGTGTCCAAATCTTCTTAATGTTAGTACTGGAATGTACAAACTTGATCCATTTTTAAGTTATAATATTGCACAACAGTTTAAGAAAAACTGTAATTGTTAAAGAGGCTTACAATGTCTCATTATAATTTTATATTTATATATTCATTTATTGCATGTTCATGAGGCTTTTCTTTAATCTTTCATCCTTTTCTCTGACCGCTTAATCCTCTTTGACCATTCTAAGCTAAGCTTTACTGTCTCTGGTTAATTCTTTCCCTAGGGTTGGGTTGGTCAGTGTCGGCCTATATATCCTCCCAATTCCCATCTCTTCTTGTCAGTCTGGTTTGACAAAGGCTTTAACCAAGTCGAAACGTTACTCCTTTCATTTTTCTCTGTGGATTTTCCGCATATATATATAGATATATATATAATATATATTATAATATATAATAAACCAGGAATTTCTTAAGTACTTTCGTATATTAATACATCTTCATATTCGTATATTAAATACATAAAGCAGATCAATTAGTTTCTGTTATGGTGCTCTTTTTTAAAAGCACCATAACGAAACATAATGTCTGCTTGATACAGATTCAACAAAAGAAAGTATTTGAACATTAGCAGTGGTCTATATAACTTAAATCCATTTTTAATAGATCAATTAAAGGCGATTTAAGTAGGATCATTGGAAACACATTTGTCTCACTAATTCATTGAATATATTTTACTATTTTATCTATACTTACCAGTTGTTGGCCTGGTGTGCGTGTTGCATCAGATGGGCCGTCTACAAGGTCCACGTCATCACTAGGCCGTCTGCAGTGTCCACGTATTGTAACTCACCTCACTCCAACCATTCTCTCTTGCCTATTTAGTCCAGTTCTCGATCTGTTAAGTCACTCCTTCTGAAGATGTATTAATATACGAAAGTACTTAAGGAAATTCCTGTTTCATTTTTCCTCCGTGGTCTGACATTGTCACATTTTAAATCACGTGTTTCATTTCGTGATACACACACACCACACACACACACACACACCCACACACACACACATATATATATATTATATAATTATATATATATATATATATATTATATATATATAATATATATCTTATATATATATATGAACATGTCAGACCACGAGGAAGAATTGAAACAGGAATTTTCCTTAATAATTTCGTATTTAATAAACATCTTCAGAAGGATGGATTTACAAGTTCGTAGTTTTGGACACATATAGGCAGAAGAGGTGAAGTGAGGTACAATGACAAATATATGAATGGGATTGGGTGGATATACATGAGCTGCATCATATGGACCAATACCCATACGTGGAAATAATAGCATAAGATAGTGGATATTAACAGTATTCGTGAGAAAAAGTTTATCTGATCCTACTCAAATCGCCCTATAACTGATCAATCAAATGAATCTAAATTATACAGACCACTGCTAATGTTTAAATTACATGATTTTGTAACCTGTATCGAAGCAATCATTATAGGTTTCTAAAATCCAGTTCTTTTCTCAGCGTGAGATCTACAGATATGGAAGTCTAAAGGAAATTTAAGAAATTGCAGATCATTTTGAATTACTGTATCTGAAATTAGTTTTTTTAACTGATAAAAATTATAATATTAATCATCTTTTTTGTTTTCCTTAAATGCTGTATAATTAACTTGCTGACGTTTTCTGTATATATTTCAGTAAGTAATGGTAAGGACATCTAGAGAGGCAGCAACAAGTCGTGGTCACACAAGGCCGCCACCACCCCCTGCATGGTCGAGTACAATGGATGATCAGTAATGCAGTGGTCCTTGAAGAGGTAAAGTAACGTCTAGTACAGGCAGCCACGGGCTCCGTGCTACACTCAAGGAACGTCACGGGCTCCGTGCCGACCCCATTTTTGTTTTAAACATGGTTTCGGAAATATTGCTGGAACAAAGGTGGACGCCTTCCAGAAAACTGTAGTTTTCTTTAGGAAGTGTCAGACCAATCAGGCTGTGGTGGCCTGCGGGCCGCTCCAAGCAACAGCCTGTGGACCAGGATCTCACAAGTCCGGCCTGACCTCGGCCAGACTAGCGGAGTAGAAGAATTCCCAGAAAACCCCAATCTAAGTCCAGTGTTTACCTTATATTTACAAGTATATACTAGTAATACCTCAATCGACTTGATAATGGTCCAAGATGGACTGGAAAACGCGTTTGTGCTGTGGTCATCATATATTCATCGACGTTGTTGTAACTGATCGTGTGCATCAGTAATACCTCACACTGTGTGGCCACCGTTGAACACAGCCTTACAGCAACACTGCTAAACATAATGGGTATCGATCAGTTTTTCCGCATGTGTCCAGAATGTGTTACAATAGCCTACACACACTTTTTTTTTTTTTACCACAAACGTGGCCACACATTTACAATGCTAACCATCATATATACATTTTCTTCTGTCCTCTTGGACAGGGTTAGAGATGTGTTAAACCATATAGTCAAGGTTTATTGACAAATCAACCACAGAGGTGATTCGGTACTTTTAAAATGCTAAGCTAACCTACATACGTAAATACATAGATACACAGATTTACGTATGCCAACATAAAGGGTGTTCGATGTGTCTTTTACATAGTGTCATTATGTGCTTTTACAAGGTGAAATGTAATTCTGATCAGCTTCCATAAAAACACTCTTCGAAGTAAATGTGCGTTAGTGACGTAGTTATCTTAATGACTTGCTCCACACGCTCAGGGTAATAAGGGGCTTTGGTGACATTGTATTACACTTCAACTACAGTGTTTACACCCTCCTAGTACACTGCAGGGATATCTTGCAAATAAAAAGTTAGGTTATCATTAACTACTCAAGTGGAAGCACGTGTACCCCGCGATATTTCTAATACAGCTCACACCTTCCACTAGAGAATAGCAAAAGAGCAATCATTCAAGAATCACACCATCACACGCAATACTTTTTGAATCGTTCATCAGGAGTCGGTAACAATACACTAGTAGTGAAAGGTTTCGACATTCATATCGCCATCCTCGTCATTCTCTCCTATTTTTGTTTATGAAATGTTAATATGCATAAATATTTAAGTAAAGATGCCCGTTACAAAGTTACGAACTTTACGTTACAAACTGTTATTGGGTTGGGAGGTGTTCCATGTGCTAGCTTAAGAATAATTTTCCGTATTTGTTTGACACTTTTAACACTTAATAATGATGGCAAAGGAAAGATCCTTTCATTAATGGGTCACGTATTCCTCTGTAGGTCGGTTCTTTAGAATCGAAAGCTTCGTTGGGGGAATTTTGATCTTGAGGAATATATATTAGCAAAATAGAAGTATAATAGTTAAAAAAAATATAATTGGAGTAAAAATTTATTTTCACCCCTACCTTCATTCCAGGAGTTACTCGCAACAGTTCCTAGTTTGAATTCTTGCAATAAGAAACTTTCGTTAAAGCCACTTGGCTGAGCTAGGTATCTACATTTTTTTTATTAATACATGAGGTAAATCTGCATTAGTGCAGCTACCCTAGACTATATGAAGGGGAGTACAGTGTGTCAAAAAAGCTAACTAGGTGATGCTAAAAAATCCCCATCACACAGGATGGTTAGTCATACAGAGGCACGTGATAGGCAGTCTGCACTGGCAGACTCCGGTTGCATTTTTAAGATATCAACACAAGAGTGAATAAGGCAGCAGTGGTAATACAAGTCCCCATCTCGCAGGATGGTTACTCATACAGGGCCATATGTTTAGTAGCCTGCACTGGCAAATTTTGGGTACACTGTGAGGAAATATTCAAGAATACGAGAGTGAGTAAAGTAATTGCAAAGCTCCAGGTACCTCATGCCAACTGGTATCTACAAACCTGTGTGTAAGAGTGTTGTGTGGCGCTGAAGCCTAGTACGCCGCCTCATCCTTCCTGAAAATGTTGTGGGATCATTACAGTAATCCTTTGTGTAAATTAAATTTCCTGCGTTTAATTATATTAGATAATGTCCCTGTTTGATACAGGTATTGACCCCGAGTGTCAGGCAGAATAGATATTAGTTTAGGAGGAAAGCATGAACGCTTTATCAAGTGTCGTAGAGGTCGTTACTTTTGTGAATATCAGACGAGGTAGATGAATGAAGGCATTCTAGTGAAGATATAA
Source organism: Procambarus virginalis (assembly GCA_020271785.1). Lineage (NCBI taxonomy): Eukaryota > Metazoa > Arthropoda > Malacostraca > Decapoda > Cambaridae > Procambarus > Procambarus virginalis. Next base: position 1,774,292 of record WNGS01164858.1, on the reverse strand, counting down.
TGTTATAATATTATATTTAATATTTAATATTCTGGTGAAGATTTAATGTAACAATTCCTGCAAACTACTGTAGTATGTCACTGTATGTAAACAATCACTGGCATCACTGTAATATATCGTATTCATCACTAAAATGATGAAGTTGGCTCTGCCCCCCCCCCCCCCATAAAATATTCCAAGTGATTGTAACGCGATGCTCTGTGTAGCATTTCCTTCGTATGGTTATCTTGAGGTTATCTTGAGATGATTTCGGGGCTTTTTAGTGTCCCCGCGGCCCGGTCCTCGACCAGGCCTCCACCCCCAGGAAGCAGCCCGTGACAGCTGACTAACACCCAGGTACCTATTTACTGCTAGGTAACAGGAGCATAGGGTGAAAGAAACGGTCCATTGTTTTTCACCGGCGCCCGGGATCGAACCCGGGACCACAGAATCACAAGTCCAGCATGCTGTCCGCTGGGCCGACCGGCTCCCTGAGCAACAGATATTTTCAAGTTCACTTTATTATTTACTCTTAGTTCCTCTAGGAACTTGAGCATCCTCTTGAGACAGATGACACACATTCCACTCTCCCACGTGTCGGGGTCTATGATGTTGCATCTTTTCCCCCTTGGCTTGTTTGATGAAGCAGCTGGATGCTCTGATATTTTGTCGATTTCTCCTAAATGTTTTATATATGATATATAGGTTTCCATGACGTGCTTGTAGCGGTCGCATCTCTGACATTACGGGAAGATTTGGGCAGCGTGTTATAGTCCACGTTATGTGGATCCGTGCCTAGAAGGGCTATATTATACTCGCCTATTTCACCAGCTATTTTAGGACGAATGAACACACTTCCCCGACGCCCGACGTGGACTAGAGAGAGACTACGGCTCTGCCTGGTTGGTCTTTGACATCATATAGGACTCTTTTTGTCAATATACGCACAACCGCATTTATGAGGCTACGCCAAACTAGGTAAAACTAGGTAAAACTAGGTAAAAGAGTTACATAGTTCCTGTCAAGGCCTACAGCTGCTGGGTACTAAGATCCCAATCTCGCAGGACGGTTTATCAAATAAGGACATGCACAAGGTTGGCCAGGTATGCCCAGCTTTTGATAGTTTATGAAAATATCCACAAGAACATGGTGATGGATAAAATATATGTAACGCTGTAGGTATATCATATCGGCAGGGACCATGGTTTGATTAGGGCATGGTCAATAATGTCATGTTGGAACGATTCGGTTCCTGTTAATAGAATTTACATCTAGTTACCCTTTGCCAGATACAAGTAGTCCAACCTGATTCCGACATTTACTTGTCACACAAGTAACGTTCAATGTGAAGATGAACGTTTCGGCTGTTTAAAGCCGTTGTCAACACCAGACTGATCAGTCTATATATATATATATATATATATATATATATATATATATATATATATATATATGTTATAATAATAATATGTGTGTGTGTCAACTCTTAAGTAAATATGATGTTGACACTGGTGCTTTCCGAGAGAAGAATTTGAAATGTCCATTTCAAATTCACACTTGTTTCATGCTAGTTTAGCCTGTGTATCTGGGTCATCATATGAGTTCCATTTGTGATATATTTAACCCCATGAGCTCCTGACGGTTCGCTCAGTAGTGTGTGTGGTGTCTGGGTGGTGGTCCTGGGATGCCAGCTGGATCCTTCCGTGGAGCATCAATATTTCCTCATATCCTGAAACCTTTATTCTATGCAGCGAGCAGGTCATTGGCGATGGCTACACTTGTCGTGCAGGAGAAAGTTAAAAGTGCGCGAAGAGCAGACTCTGGTTCACATAAAATGACTCTTCAGGCTAAAGAATTCAACCTTGTTCGGAGTGTTGCCAACCCGTCCACAGGCAAGCTTTGTATTCCTTCTAAGGAATACATTTGAGGCAGTGCCCGCAGGGTTCACCTTGCCTTTACCGCGCGAGTGGAGTCTATGGTGGTTTACAGTGAGCTTTTCCTTTCTTTTATTGAGAACACAGATCAGTGTTTTCTGGGTGCGGCCTGAGTTACTGTGAGGAGTGCATGACCCCACGACTTTACGCTCTGGAGACTGGGCAACGACTATGGCGTGTGGTGGAACAGTGGCAGGTGTGTGGCGATGGGGCACAGCAGAGGTAGGTGTGTAGCGAGGGGCACAGCAGAGGTAGGTGTGTAGCGAGGGGCACAGCAGAGGTAGGTATGTAGCGAGGGGCACAGCAGAGGTAGGTGTGTGGCGAGAGAGACAGCAGAGATGTGTGTAGCGAGAGACACAGCAGAAGTAGGTGTGTGTAGCGAGAGACACATCAGAGGTAGGTGTGTGTAGCGAGAGAGACAGCAGAGGTAGGTGTGTGTCGCGAGAGACACAGCAAAGGTAGGTGTGTGTAGCGAGAGGCACAGCAGAAGTGAGGTAGGTGTGTGTAGCGGGAGACACAGCAAAGGTAGGTGTGTGTAGCGAGAGACACAGCAGAGGTAGGTGTGTGTAGCGAGAGACACAGCAGAGGTAGGTGTGTAGCAAGAGACACAGCAGAAGTAGGTGTGTAGCAAGAGACACAGCAGAGGTAGGTGTGTAGCGAGAGACACAGCAGAGGTAGGTGTGTGTAGCGAGAGACACAGCAGAGGTAGGTGTGTGTAGCGAGAGACACAGCAGAGGTAGGTGTGTGTCGCGAGAAACACAGCAGAGGTAGGTGTGTGTAGCGAGAGACACAGCAGAGGTAGGTGTGTAGCAAGAGACACAGCAGAGGTAGGTGTGTGTAGCGAGAGACACAGCAGAGGTAGGTGTGTGTAGCGAGAGACACAGCAGAGGTAGGTGTGGCAAGATGCACAGCAGAGGTAGGTCCTCTGCTGTAGACCTGCCTAAAACAAAGTCCAGACCCCAGGGATAAGGGGGAGATAAGCACCTGATATTGACCAGTATAGGTCTGGAGCACCAACAACAACTGGGGATTATATACCACACTCGCTACGTATAGTTTCTCGGCCTCGTCTGTGGGAGATAATGGCTAGACTCCGGCAACGTGTAAACGAAACTAATTGCACGTTTCGTGAAGGTAGTTGTGATTTACGAACCAGTCGCCCGTCGGGGTTTGCGCTCTCTTCGTTATGGGGTTGGGGGCGCAGGCGCTCTGCAGCTAGAGCTCTTGGGAGGAGCAGCAACAGGTTAAAAAGCAAAGACAGAGACACAGACACAGACAGACAGCGAGCGAACATGAGTGACTAAGGTGAAGTGTGTTGAGATGTCAGTCCTCACCTATGGGTGCCTACGGGGCAGGTGCCGAGGTCTTGCTCTCCACCTCGCCCCTGCTAGTCGTGGTGTACCTGTTGCCTTGCAATTTATCTGTTCTAACGTCCGCATTCTTTGTCGAATCCGGCCTTAAAGTTGTGGATGGAGGTGGCTGCCACAACCTCTTCCTTCAGTGTATTCCACTTGATCACCCCTGCAGAGTGTCAGTATTTTCTTGCATTCCTTCGGCTCAATTGCGTTTCCAGCTTCCCCCTGACGCCCTCTTGACCTACTTTCTATCAGTTTGAAGAGGCTGTCCTTGTCCACCTTGTCAATTCCCCCCTCAGTATCTTATATGTTGTGATTATATCTCCCTCTGTTTCTTTTTGGCTTCTAGGGTTGTGAGATTGTTCCATTAGCCTATCCTCGTAGCTTAACCCTCTTGGCTCTGGCTCTTGTTGTGAACCTCTATACTTTTTGGTCTGTTGCTTCACAAGGCGGGGATTCCTTACGAAACAAGGGTAGAATCTTCCTGATTGCAGAACTCCGAGGAAGGCAAGGTGTTGGATCGAGGACCAGATAAACACAGTGGAGACTGTCTCTGTACCTCCGGCGCCTCGCTCTATACTCTAAAACGAAGACACGAGCCAAGATTACCACGACCAGGAACGCTGAGCGACTGCTACTCTTCTACGACCTATTAACACACCAAGCTCCCGAGTATGAAGGGCAACATTTATCAAACAATAAATTTCCAAGAGGCCCGTCCAGGTCTACTGAATCTAGAGCATTGCGCAGCTGGTCGAAGATTTATAGGCATCCATCTACCAAAACAGGAAATAATATGCGAACACTGCATAGAATACAAAAAGTGCTTTTGGGAGCATCCAATGTGCAGGTTCGAATGCTCGCCGTGACTCCTACTGAATTTCTCACAGGAAAGAAGAGAGTGGGTGGTGGTGGTGTGGGTGAGAGTGGGTGGTGGTGGTGTGGGTGAGAGTGGGTGGTGGTGGTGTGTGAGAGAGTGGGTGTGGGTGAGAGTGGGTGACCACACCCTCACCGCCGCCCCGACACAATATAGTCTGCACCAGACGACTGCCGGCCCGCGCAAGTTGCAACTCTGAGAGTTAATCATACTCAAATTTGAAGCAGGCGCGTGGGGTACATGACCTGGTGTGACTCCTAGTGAGGTTCCATTCCCTTGGATTGGTTGGTAAAGCGACGCCCTCGCCTTTTTTGCAGGGTCAGTGTTCGATCCCCGGTGGTACCAAATGGTACCACCGGGGATCGAACCATCAAATGGTACCGTCCGGTGGTACCGGACGGCATGGGTGCGGCCCGTGCATGCGCCAGAATTTGATGAAAAACTGTACCCAAATGGATCCATGAGTGTCTTCGGGGGTTGGTCAGTCAGGGAGCTTAGTTAATAAGCGCCATGACTGACCAATCCTTATAGACGATCATTGGTGCGGTGGTCACGGTACTGTGTACGTTTAGGGGTGATCCTGGACGGCATGGGTTCGAATCCTGGCCGGGTCAAAGAGTTCTTAGTGATATATGGCTTGCGCGTTAATGCAGCTTTCTCACACATGTGTGTATATATATATATATATATATATATATATATATATATATATATATATATATATATATAGCGATTCGAACCCGGGTCAGGCAGTGATCTTTGTTTTGTTTTAACAGAATTCGTTAGAGACGGGTCAACCGGCCCCTGGTGTCCGGCCCCCCCCACCTTGGTGTCCGGCCCCCCCCCCACCTTGGTGTCCGGCCCCCCCCACCTTGGTGTCCGCCCCCCCCCCACCACCTTGGTGTCCGGCAACCCCCACCTTGGTGTCCGCCCCCCCCCCACCTTGGTGTCAGGGCCCCCCCACTTTGGTGTCCGGCCCCCCCACCTTGGTGTCCGGCCCCTTCCCCACCTTAGTGTCCGGCCCCCCCCACCTTGGTGTCCGACCACCCCCACCATGGTGTCCTCCCCCCCACCTTGGTGTCCTGTCCCCTCCCCCACCTTGGTGTCCGCCCCCCCCCACCTTGGTGTCCTGCCCCTCCCCACCTTGGTGTCCGGCCCCCCC
>WNGS01164858.1:1688419-1713806 GCA_020271785.1 Procambarus virginalis | reverse complement strand
CACATATACTTTAGTCCTCAGCATAGTTCAGGACTACAGTAACTCGGTGCACGTACACCAACATGCTGGGTGGGCCTCTTGGTATACACTCCACTGTTATTTATACTTTACATAAATACATCAATTACATTTCAATGTGTGATCTGAAGAACTTTCCAGTACAAAATATATGCCGCTTTGAACGGAGGATTTGTTCTTTAACTGAACATGAATTTTGAGATATAATAAGTACTGTGCAACTTTTTGTCAGTTAATTTAAATATAGTAAAGCTGGTAGAATTAGTTGAATGTATCGGTGGTCTGTCTGCCTCCCTGCCACTGATTGTTGCAGGGAGACTGTGTGTGTGTGTGTGTGTGTGTGTGTGTGTGTGTGTGTGGTGTGTGTGTGTGTGTGTGTGTGGTGTGTGTGTGTGTGAGTGTGAGAGAGTAAGAATAAAGAGACGGTTTGTAATTATCTCACTATCATACGCCAGATCTTATCTTTCTCTGATTATAATACAGAGTCCCGGTTATGTGCCACTAACCCAAATGGAGAAATGCAGCTCCTAAAAATGCAGTAGAATTTCTTATTGTTGAGGTACACACTCGCTTAGATCTGTGAAGTCGGTAACTGTATTGGTAGAGGGTGAAAAGACGGATTTTGCTGTATTTTATGTAAGAGAATCAGGAATACAGTGTTTTTACTAGCATGTGTTTTCCTTATACCTTGTGATTATTTGACTTAAATAGAAATTACTAGTAAAACTCGCTTGTTACAGACTGGGAGCCACAGACTGTTGAAGGGTTCAGGAATTGGGACCCCAATTTTCCATACGCTAAGTGAATTGTATATGCTGTAAATAAATTACATGCACTTATGTGTTACAATGCACCTCGCTCCCTTCCAGTGGAAGGGTCATTATCACCAACAATGGTCACCATAACCTCCCAGCGATCAGATCAGATTGTCTTCAGCTGTGCTCTGCTGTTTTCCTGTAATATATTCCCAACATAGACACAAACATAATGGTATAGCAGAGGCTAAAATTGTTGCTAAAATTACTAACACTTTGTTAAACTGAAGCATTGGCGATATCACTGTTCATAGACAAGGAGTCTTCTTTATGTGTCTGCTCTTATTAGACAATGTGTCCGTTATATCTAGAGTCTCAATAATGCCTCTTCATCACAGTGACTTGAAACCTAACTACTTTAGTTTATAAAAGAAAAGTCTAAATGTTATTGACAGTGTCGACCTTCGCATTCTGTATAGCTGAGTCATTATTGAACAGTGTCTACCCTCGCAGTTCTGTATAGCTGAGTCATTATTGAACAGTGTCGACCCTCGCAGTTCTGTATAGCTAGTCATTATTGAACAGTGTCGACCTTCGCAGTTCTGTATAGCTGAGTCATTATTGAACAGTGTCGACCTTCGCAGTTCTGTATAGCCGAGTCATTATTGAACAGTGTCGACCTTCGCAGTTCTGTATAGCTGAGTCATTATTGAACAGTGTCGACCTTCGCAGTTCTGTATAGCTGAGTCATTATTGAACAGTGTCGACCTTCGCAGTTCTGTATAGCTGAGTCATTATTGAACAGTGTCGACCTTCGCAGTTCTGTATAGCTGAGTCATTATTGAACAGTGTCTACCCTCGCAGTTCTGTATAGCTGAGTCGAGGTTGGGTCAATCAGAGGAACCACGGATATCTTCCTTGATCAACTGTGGTCAAAATCTACCTGTACTTTCTCCTCATTATTCTAATTATCCATTATACTCCTAAACTCATTATATTCTGTAGTCATTATGTTCCTTATGCTCTTGTTCTTCGAACTTACTATACTACCTTGAACTCATTATACTCCTTAAGCTTAGTATGCTCCTCTACTCGTATTTACTGAGCACACAGTATTTACTAAAACTTCAATCAATATGCTTCTGAACTCTCCTTTTACTATTTGTGCTCATTATAACCTGTAACCTCATAATAATCAATAGATTCAATATAATCTCTGAAATCATATCTGCATGCATTGTAATACAGTACCTATTATACTCACTGTAGTCTGTGTTCTGTAATCCACACTCTTTTTCTTTATATGCATTGAACTCCTTGTATACATTATACTCACCCAGTCATTATTCTCTTTTATTTAATAATATACTCTCTGTATTCATTACGTTATGTCCATGATGACGACGACGACTACTACTTCAAGTACAACTACGACTACTACCTGGTTGATACCTGGTTGATGGGGTTCTGGGAGTTCTTCTACTCCCCAAGCCCGGCCCGAGGCCAGGCTCGACTTGTGAGAACTTGGTCCACCAGGCTGTTGCTTGGAGCGGCCCGCAGGCCCACATACCCACCACAGCCCGGCTGGTCCGGAACTTCTCTTAGAAAACAGTCCAGTTTTCTCTTAAAGAAAGTCCACGGTTGTTCCGGCAATATTTATGCCCGAAACTCTTTGCGTAATAGTGGCTTTAGGCATTGTATGTACTAGCCCTATCTATAACTCCATCACTCTGTACAATCACTTTTATGTATGTACCTTACCTAAATAAACATTTTGATTTTTTTTTTTTTTTTGATATTTCTTATAGTCGCTGGGAGGATGTTGAACAACCGCGGACCTCTGATGTTTATACAGTGCTCTCTGATTGTGCCTATGGCACCTCTGCCTTCACTGGATCAATCTTGCATTTTCTTCCATATCGTTCACTCCAGTACATTGTTATTTTACTGTGTAGATTTGGGACCTGGCCCTCCAGTATTTTCCATGTGTATATTATTTGGTATCTCTCTTGTCTCCTTTCTAGAGAGTACATTTGGAGAGCTTTGAGACGATCCCAATAATTTAGGTGTTTTATCTCGTCTATGCGTGCCGTATATGTTCTCTGTATTCCCTCTATTTCAGCAATCTCTCCTGCTCTGAAGGGGGAAGTGAGTACTGAGCAGTACTCGAGACGGGACAACACAAGTAACTTGAAGAGTACAACCATTGTGATGGGATCCCTGGATTTGAAAGTTCTCGTAATCCATCCGATCATTTTTCTGGCTGACGCAATATTTGCTTGGTTATGCTCCCTAAACGTTAGATCGTCTGACATCATTATTCCCAAATCCTTGACATGCTGTTTTTCTACTATGGGAAGATTCGATTGTGTTTTGTACCCTGTATTATGTTTCAGATCCTCATTTTTGCCGTACCTGAGTACCTGAAATTTATCACTGTTAAACATCATGTTATTTTCTGCTGCCCAATCGAAAACTTTGTTGACATCTGCTTGTAGTTTTTCAATGTCTTCAGCAGAGATAATTTTCATGCTGATTTTTGTGTCATCTGTAAAGGACGACACGAAGCTGTGACGTGTATTTTTGTCTATATCAGATATGAGAATAAGGAACAGTAGTGTGCAAGGACTGTACCTTGAGGTACAGAGCTTTTAACATCGCTTGGACTCGATTTTATCTGATTGACTGTTACTCTTTGTGTTCTGTTCGACAGGAAATTGAGTATCCAGCGTCCTACTTTTCCAGTTTTTCCCATTGACCTCATTTTGTGAGCTATCACCCCATGGTCACATTTGTCGAACGCCTTTGCAAAGTCTGTGTATACAACATCAGCATTTTGCTTTTCTTCTAGGGCTTCTGTGATTTTGTCATAGTGGTTGAGTAACTGTGACAGACAGGATCTTCCCGCTCTAAATCCATGTTGTCCTGGGTTGTGCAATTCATTGTTTTCCATAAAACTAGAAATTTGATTCCTAATCACTCTTTCAAACACTTTTATTATGTGTGATGTTAGTGCAACTGGCCTATAATTTTTTGCCAAGGCTTTACTCCCCCCCTTGTGCAACGGAGCTATATCTGCAGATTTAAGTGCTGCTGGTATCTCCCCTGTATCCAGGCTCTTTCTCCATATTACGCTGAGTGCTCTCGCTACTGGTACTTTACATTTCTTTATGAATATTGAATTCCATGAGTCAGGCCCCGGAGCTGAGTGCATAGGCATATTGTCAATTTCTCTTTCAAAGTCTTCCGAGTTTGTGGTAATATCCGTTATATTATCTGTACTTTATATTATCTGTACTATCTTATATTATCTTATCTGTCCGTTATATTACTAGTACTACTTGTTGTTGTTAAAGATTCGCTACCTGAAACAAAGTTCCAAGTAGCACGGGCTATGGTGAGCCCGTAGTTACTACTACTACTAACCCCTGAACTATATGTTTAACACATCTCTAACCCTGTCCATGGATGACAGAAGAAAATGTATATATGCTGGTTAGCATTGTAAATGTGTGGCCACGTCTGTGGTAGAAAATAATAATAATAATAATAATAATAAACTACTACTATTATTATTGATTACGTATAAATGCAGTGAGAATTGCCAAAAGCCAACCCGGCCTTTCATTGTTGTTGTTGTTAAAGATTCGCTACTTGGAACAAAAAGTTCCAAGTAGCACAGGCTATGGTGAGCCCGTAGTGGATAATGTCTTTCAACTAATACGTTTCATTGTGTACATTATTGTTATAATTTGGCAAGAAGAGAACGATCGTGTGATCCACATGGAAACCGTTCATTCAACAACCACAAACAATGACGTCACTGGGTATAGGTGCCATGAATACATATGAACATCGGATCTTAACATTACAAACCTAATCTTAAATGACCCTAATCCAACACATTCCTTAATCCTAACATTCCTTCCCTTGTAATTTAACTCTACCACTACAGGTTAAGTCTATCAGGCAGTCGTATGACTCTTCCTGATTTTCTCACCTGGTGCTCCAGACCTGTTACTTCTGGGGAACCTTTTTCTGAATTACTAACTGCCGAGTCCCTAGGGTTAGCTGTATCCACATTCCCCTCTGTTGCCCCTTGCTGTGCCTCCCTGTCTCCTGCATGTGCTGCTACCCCTTCATTATTAGGATGGGTATCACTAGTTGCCCCATCACCACCTGAAGGGTCTTCAAAATTCCCCGTGAACCTTGGCATGAGTTGACCTGCATGTCTTTTCCAATTAATGTTCCCAAAACTCTGTACTTGCACCGTGAAATTTCTACGGCCCAGGACTTCCATAATTTTCCCTTCTACCCAAGGCTTACTATTTCCAAAATTCCTTACATATACTGCATCCCCTTCTTTAATAAACAACACTTCCTCTCTCTGAGCCAACTGATTGGCCAAGCTAGTTACAGATTTCTCTTTATTTGCATTTGTCTCAACTGCTTCCCTGTGCACTCTGAGGTGCCTATTAAACAGTAATTTAGGAGGATATTTATCAGTGGTAGAATGAACAGTTTTTCTTTGATTATACAGAAATCATCAAAGTCGTGTATTAATGGAGCGCCTCCCTGCTCCTTATTATCCAACCTGCATTGTCCCCCCACCTCCCTTACAGTTGTGCATATCCTTGTTGAAGTCATGCAGTCACGTGCATGTAACTTGCTTCCCGACTGTCCCTCGCGGTCCCTTGTCCTTCGATAGAACCCTTGGTGGATCGGATATCTTTGATATTGTTCGACTTATGCTCTTTTGTTCCCGTATTGGCATCCTTAGTGATATTTAGCACCTTTTGAATATCCTGCACCTTTGATGGTGCTACAAAATCTTCTCAGCTTGGCGCCTTATTTTGATAATTACTCACTAGTCACCTGGAGCTGCTCCGTGTTTAGTTGTTATAGTCATGCCTTTTATCCCCCTTCATAATGGGGGACCACAGTGCTGTAATTACAGTCTAACAAGCATGATTCTCTCATGCATTGTTTTGTACCATGTTATTTGTACCATCTGTTTGGCCCTGTTATTTGGCCTAAATATGTTGATATTTGTCACAATGACCCCCACCTACTCTGATGATTTACGCAAACCTCATTGACACTGTGGATACTCACGTTACCTTTAACCCATCCCATACAAGTATACACCCAGTTGCTGCCTCTTCTAAAGTGGCAGCTGATTGCTTAGCTGCTTTGTCCTACACTGGTGACACCCGCGGGGGTTCGGGGCCAAAAATGTCCAATTAAAGGCCAGCATCTGCACAGTCATTCTCCTGCACCATGTTGCAAGCGGGGACAAGGAACTTAACAACTGATGTGAAGACATTAAATACATCCTTAAAGCCCAAAGTTATTCTAAGCTATCCTCAAATAGAATACCGTTCACTCGACTATTCTGATGGTCGTAGTTGTCAACCCCTTAGAGCAGTTAAGATTACTTAATGATAGGGGCCATTCGTCTTCCATAATTCTTGTTGGTGCTAGATGTCAGGAAATTGAATTTCACGGTTGTTTTAAGAGTGCAATGTGAGTGCATGATGTGTGGTAGCCAGTGTGAAATCTCCAGAGTGCACATGTAACAGTGCACAATCATAAGTTCTTTGGTCCAGGACTGTGGTCTGTCTTGTTGGGTATCTCTGGATAACCCCTTGGATAAGAATATCAGTGGTCACAGAGAGCCATCACACTAATGTGATATATCAGTGAGAAAATCCGCAGGAGCCAGGGAGGGAGGGAGCCGGCCGGCCGAGCGGACAGCACGCTGGACTTGTGATCCTGTGGTCCTGGGTTCGATCCCAGGCGCCGGCGAGAAACAATGGGTAGAGTTTCTTTCACCCTATGCCCCTGTTACCTAGCAGTAAAATCGGTACCTGGGTGTTAGTCAGCTGACGCAGGCTGCTTCCTGGGGGTGAAGGCCTGGTCGAGGATCGGGCCGCGGGGACACTAAAAAGCCCGAAATCATCTCAAGATAACCTCAAGATAGCCATGACGAGGATTCGAACCTATGGGATAAGTATTGCCAGGCACATGCCCCAGACAACCAGGTCACAACATGTTCAAAAAGATTGCAACCTGAGGTTCTACTGAGCCCACGAGGATTCCTGAGGCTTCCACTGAAGTTGAAACAGGGTTTTACACAATCTGCCCATGCACTCTGGCCAGGTGGCAATCGTTACTCTAGAGTGCTTTCACCTATTGGAGTGGTACTGCGACTCAGTGACAGGCGGGAGTACCCGTGTGATGTTTGGGAGATTAGTGTATTGTGACACACTCTTTTACCATCACAGATATGGTGAACCTCGGCAGTTGCTCTCTCATACTTTAATTACTGCTACTGGTAACCTGTATGGTGACCACCGGTGAGGATGGTGACCACCGGTGAGGATGGTGACCACCGGTGAGGATGGTGACCACCGGTGAGGATGGTGACCACCGGTGTAGATGGTGACCACCTGTGAGGATGGTGACCACCAGTGAGGATGGTGACCACCGGTGAGGATGGTGACCACCGGTGTAGATGGTGACCATCGGTGAGGATGGTGACCATCGGTGAGGATGGTGACCACCGGTGTAGATGGTGACCATCAGTGAGGATGGTGACCACCAGTGAGGATGGTAACCACCAGTGAGGATGGTGACCACCAGTGAGGATGGTGACCACCAGTGAGGATGGTGACCACCAGTGAGGATGGTGACCATCGGTGTAGATGGTGACCACCGGTGAGGATGGTGACCACCGGTGAGGATGGTGACCACCGGTGTAGATGGTGACCACCGGTGAGGATGGTGACCATCGGTGTAGATGGTGACCACCGGTGAGGATGGTGACCACCAGTGAGGATGGTGACCACCAGTGAGGATGGTGACCACCAGTGAGGATGGTGACCACCAGTGAGGATGGTGACCATCGGTGTAGATGGTGACCACCGGTGAGGATGGTGACCACCAGTGAGGATGGTGACCACCAGTGAGGATGGTGACCACCTGGATATAGCTGCTGGATATATGGACATGTTCCTCAAAGTGCAGCAGTGAGATGTCTCTTTGTCCCTTACCCACAACCGTTTCCTGGCCTTACACCCGACACCTTCACTACCTCCCCCCACTCCTCAGTGATCTGGTAGAAAGTGTTCCACAAGTATCAACAACTGACATTTCCACTCTTCCCCTTCAAATTTTCTCTTACCTGCTGCATTTACAACACTTTTACACCTCATTTTTCTACATCCACTGTGACCTTCAACTGTCGGTCCCCATCTTCCTCCTCAGCCCTTTCCTCTGTCCTTTGGTCCTTGCCAGCAAATATTTACCCAAGCCATATCCATCCTCCTCCCAACTGTCCTCATATCATCCACTTGCATTCTTCATCCCTGCCTGAGACTGGAGTCTGTGACACAGTACATTGCTATTAGCACTCCTGTGTGTCTCAATCAGAAGTGTAAACCTGGTCCCTCTTCCCACTAACTCCCCAGTGGGTAAAAAAGGCCTTAGTTAATTCCCCTAGCTTTTTCCCTCTCCTTGTTTCTGCATCACCGCGCATCTCGGTGGTGTGTCGACTGACCTCCCTTTGGAACTTCTCTTCCCATTGTTTTTACCCCCCTGCTGATGCCCCTGCTGATGCCCCTGCTCATCCTCACTCGAGCTTGTTGTATGCTGTGATTGTTACTCCTCAGAAGGGCAATGTTTCCTCTCACCACCTTCCTTATCCAGTAAGGATGAGTCACCTGCATGATTTGCTCTCAGTTCACATGTAAAATGTTTCTGGTCATGTTATTCCAGCCTTGCCCCCATTGAGGGGTCCTACTTGTTAATGGCCTTAACCCATGGTGAAGGCTTATCCCCCTCCTCCTCCTCCTCCTGTTATGAAACTCCTTTTTCCTTGAACACTTTTCACACTCCATTGTACTATTCACGGGTGGTTCTTGGTCTGCGACTATGTTGACTATATTTTCTTCCTGGCCAAAACTGTATGCACTGAACAAATCCACAAGGGCCGTGACGAGGATTCGAACCTGCGTCCGGGAGCATCCCAGACACTGCCTTAATCGACTGAGCTACGACAGGGTAAAAGACTTGAAACCGAAGTTCTACTGAACTTACTGGATCCCGCAGCCTCTCCGAGGCACAAACCAGGATTTTACACAACTCGTTTGTGCGTCGGAGAGGCTGCGGGATCCAATAAGTTCAGTAGAACTTCGGTTTCAACTGTTTTACCCTGTCGTAGCTCAGTCGATTAAGGCAGTGTCTGGGATGCTCTTGGGCGCAGGTTCGAATCCTCGTCACGGCCCTTGTGGATTTGTTCATTTGATGCATCACGTTAGTGTGATCTCTGTGTGTACTATATGCGCTGCCTGCCCTAAGAGGCAAGCATCTTCATGGCAGAACTTTATGCAATTTTGCATGGTCTTCATCATCTATTTTTTCCGACATCAACGTTCCTTTGTTATTGTAGCTGATTCATTGCCCTTATGGCTCTGGCGTCAGTAACACTTTGTATCCCGTAGTGGTGCAAGTCCAATACTAAATGTTCTTTATCCTTAGCTGATTTAAGTCTAATTTGCGATTCAGTTTGCGAGCAATTCATATCAATCTTACATATTATGTACAACGGTTCCAGCTCTTGCGATACCATGATCCAGAAATTTGATTAACCTATTAATTTTAGAGTTATAGATTTTCAAATATACTGATGTATATTTGGGGGCTCATAACAATATATATATTTTTTGACTGCAAATAGATATATATTTTGAATATTTTTTAACATAACTCAAATGTTTATGCTATTAGGATAGCTTGGTGCAATAAATATAAAATCAGGTAAAATATGTATGTTATTTTTTATAGTTGCCAATTAAAAAAAAATACTATTTATCCACCCGTCCCCTTACAAATTATGTCACTTTTCGCTCGTATGCGCTACGGCCAAAAAAAAAATCGTAATTTGAAAATGAAAAATAATTGAAATTTTTGGGGGATTTTTTGTTCAAAACGGCAAGTTTTAAGGGTCCTTTGGTTGGTTAGGAGGGCGGGAAGTTCTCCTAATATTTCAAAACGTCATGAAAACCGTTATTGAATGTTTCCTCTCCTAACCTAACAGCCTAAGTCAGAGGACCCACAACAGAAAACGGAACAGCTCACTTTCGTGAGCTGATTTCATTTTAAATTACGTCATTATTTAGCCTGAGTGCACACATGAGCGAAAAGCGACGTAATTTGTAAGATGAAAAGTTGATTTATTTTAGGAAACAAACTTTTACCAGTAGATCTTAAAAATCAACCCGTCCTCTTAAAAAGAACGTCACTTTTGGCTCGTATGCGCGATATGGCCAAATTTGGACGTAATTTGAAATGAAATCGACTCACAAAAGTGACGTTCTGTTCCGTTTTCTATTTGAGTCGTCCGGCGTACGCGCAGAGGTTGTGAGAGGACACTTTAAATTAACGTTTTTCATAACGATTTTAAACTTTATGAGAATTTCCTGCCCACCTAACCTATCAGAGGACAATTAACTTACTGTTGTTGAAAAAAAAAATCCAAAATTTATTTTCATATTTTTTTAATTTTCAAATTACGTCCAAATTCGGCCATACGGGCAAACGGCCAAATGCGACGTTCTTTTTAAGAGGACAGGTTGACCAATGCCAGTTTGTTTAAAAAGTTTAATTATAAATTGACAAATAAATAAAAATCGCATCTTGCCTCTCCCTATGGCGTGTAATGTCCTGCTAGTACAGCCGGGTTCCTTCTCAACTCGCAGTCGAGAATTCCAAGTTCGAATCCCGGGTGGGGCAAAAATGGTTGGGTGCATTTCCTATCACCTCATGCCTCTGTTCAGCTTGTTGGGGGGTTGCATCCTGGGGAGGTTATCTTGAGATGATTTCGGGGCTTTGCGTCCCCGCGGCCCGGTCCTCGACCAGGCCTCCTTTTTGTTACACCCCCCCCCCCCCAGGAAGCAGCCGTAGCAGCTGTCTAACTCCCAGGTACCTATTTACTGGAAGGTAACAGGGGCATCAGGGTGAAAGAAACTCTGCCTATTTGTTTCCGCCTCCACCGGGGATTGAACCCGGAATCTCAGGACTACGAATCCAAAGCGCTGTCTACTCAGCTGTCAGGCCCTTGGGAGGGTCAGTAATTCGACCCTGTGG
The DNA here is from genome assembly GCA_020271785.1 of Procambarus virginalis. NCBI lineage: Eukaryota > Metazoa > Arthropoda > Malacostraca > Decapoda > Cambaridae > Procambarus > Procambarus virginalis. Next base: position 1,702,884 of record WNGS01164858.1, on the reverse strand, counting down.
AGTCGAATTACCAATATAAGTCTAACATGTACTGTATGTATAAACTGGCTGCCTGTCCCCGACACAATTAAATATTATTAATTATATTAAAATTTTCTTGCCTCTCCTCATATCTGTTGTGTTCATTTAGTACGGTATGTCTTTGTACCCTTGTCACTTAAAAGATGAGCGTCTTGGGATACGGGCAACATACAACTCTTTTATATTATTACTTTATTATATTTTTATATATATTTATATATATTATATTACTTTATTATATACTTTATTATATATTATATAATATTACAATTTCGGTCTCTTAAATGTTATGAAACATTTTTTGTACGCTTTTCTCCGTCCATATAATTAAATGTGATCCTGAAATTTGCTATCGTATAGTAGGCTTCTCTCACGACACCTTTGATGTGATGCTCTGATGACAGTTTACTCTCCAGAACCATCACTAGATCACTTGTTTTACTGGAGTTCTGTAGTGTGCATTCACATAATTGTGAATACTCACTCAACCACATAATTGAGGTTGGCTGTGGTCTGTTTGCCACTAATCCACATTCCATTGCATGTGATTTGTTGACACTGAATTCCATGACGTGTTGCTCTATTCACTATTTCGTTTAGGTCATCTTGAAGAGCATGGCAGTTATCCAATGCTTGAAGAGCATGGCAGTTATCCAATGCTTGAAGAGCATGGCAGTTATCCAATGCTTGAAGAGCATGGCAGTTATCCAATGCTTGAAGAGCATGGCAGTTATCCAATGCTTGAAGAGCATGGCAGTTATCTAATGCTTGAAGAGCATGGCAGTTATCTAATGCTTGAAGAGCATGGCAGTTATCCAATGCTTGAAAAGCATGGCAGTTATCTAATGCTTGAAGAGCATGGCAGTTATCTAAGTCTAATACTCTCCGCAGTAACTTAACATCATCTGCAAGCTTATATGTGTAACTAAATTCAATCTATTAGATCATTTATATAGGCAATGAACTTGTTAATGGAGTGAACCTTGTGCTGCTGCACTAGTGACATTTCTCCACTCTGATGCATTGCCTCTTATCACGGCTCTTACTTGTCTGTCAGTTACAAAAATGTTGATAAAAGTCAGTAATCCTTTGTGTTCTAGTTTCCAGAAGAGCCTCTTGTGGGGGACTGTCAAAGGCCTTTGTTAGGTTCTAGTAGAGGCAGTCGACTCCCCTCCCCCCCCCTCTCGCTCTCTCTCTCTCTCTCTCTCTCCTCTCTCTCTCTCTCTCTCTCTCTCTCTCTCTCTCTCTCTCTCTCTCTCTCTCTCTCTCTCTCTCTCTCTCTCTCTCTCTTTCTCTCATTTTGAGGAACCTTAGAACCTCTTTCATTTTGTACAAATACACTTTAGAATTGTTCATTTAGCATTTCACATATTTCTTTTTCAGTCTCAGTAGTCCTGGTTCCCCGTTCTAAATCTCTCGATTTTATTCTTTGCATGTAGCTTGCTTTTAATGAATATATAGAAAGGCCTGGATCTGTTTTACATTTGTCCGCTATACCTTCCTTAATGTTCCTTTCTGCCTCTCTCCTCAACGCTGTATTATTGTTTCTTGCTTGCTTGTATTGCTGGTATGTTTGCGGGTTAAGGCTCTTCCGATATTGAACCCATTTTGTTGTCATATCGTCTCTGGCCCTCTCGCAATTTGTGTTGAACCAATCCTGTTTCCTGGTCCTGCGTCTCTCTGTTTTGGTATGAATATTTGAGTTCCTTTATCGTATATTTTGCAAAATTTAGAATAACTCATTTGTTTCATTGCCTAGCGACAGGTTTGTCGCTAGGCAATGAAGTGTCCCCATAGTGTCCTCTCTTGAAATCGAGTTTATTGCCTGTTTCAATGTCCCCGTACTCTTCTAGATCATATCGCAGAGCATATATAATTTCCAACAGGACATGATCACTCTTTCCCAATGAAGGGAAGAAGGTACTGGATGTCAAATATATCTCCTTCTTTCTTGGTGAATATTAGATCCAGTATTGACGGAACATCCCCTTCCCTCATTCTTGTGACCTGCTTAACGTGTTGATACATGAATGTCTGCAGAATGAAGTTTACAAATCTGCCTGTCCAAAAGTCCTCTGTTCTTGTGTTGCTTGCTGGTGTTGCTTGCTGGTAGGCTGTAGGCATTTACGATTATCAGTTTATCATCCTGATTCCAGAACTGCAGTGCCATTATGTCAACTTCTCGAGGGTTGTCGATTGTTAACTATATTACCTTCATGTGTTCTTTCACCAGCACAGCCACTCCTCCCCCTTCCTAGTTTTCCTGTCACGTCTCCAAACTGAGTAGTCCCTTGGGAATGCGACCTCATTTAAGATATTTTCTTCAAGTTTCGTCTCTGTTAGTGCGAAAATATCTGGGACCTTAAGCTGAATTGTATCTTTTAGCTCTAGTATTTTTTATCGCACTCCATCTATGTTGATATGTACAATTTTCAGGAACCTGTTCCCTTTCCCTTTGTCATTTACTTCCCCCCTTTCCTTTAAAGATTTTGTTGCTTTGTTTTTATGTATCATTTCATTAGCTTTCTGGTCCCTAACACTTTGTAGAAAAAATCTTTCTTCTTCATTTCTATTCCCACTTTTAGACATTTCGCTTCATTGAAGTTTGTTTTCAAGTTTTCTCTGTCTTCCTTTGAAAAGGTCTTGTATTATTGACCAAAGTTTGCCTTCCTCAACACTGCAATTTCCTGAATTTCTAAGCCCTTCCATCATTTGTTTACCCCCATTAAATGTCCCCCTTTAAGGGGCGATTTTTGTCTTTCTCATATTTTCCTATCCTAAATCACTAAAATTTTTCATTGTATTGAGGCCTTCTCCTAAACCTACTATTTGCTCAATGATTCAATGATTTTCACCTCTTCTGCTGCTCTGTTCACCCTAGATGATATTTCCGGGTGTGTGTGTATTCACCTATTTCTGTTCACCTAGTTGTGCTTGCGGGGGTTGAGCTCTGACTCTTTCGGCCTGCCTATGAACTATCATTCAATGAACCTTTTTATTCATCATTTTACACATGATGGTTCATCATTTTACACATGATGAACCAGCAAGATGATGATGATGAACCAGCAAGACTCGGCCTAGTATTCACTCTGAACGATTCAGACATAAGGGAAATTGGTCTTGAAGCCCCCGTGGGTATGAGTGATCACAGTGTACTGTTGTTTGAATATCTGGTCGAAGATGGGTTAATGTAATCAAGGAAGGGACCAGAAAACAAGAGGCCGGCATTCCGGAAGGAAAACTATGAGGAGATGAGAAAATTCCTAACTGAAATAGCTTGGAAAACAGAGCTCAGAGGAAAGACGGTTCAAGACATGATGGACTACATCACACACAAGTGTAAGGAGGCAGCAGACAAGTACGTCCCAGTCCAAAAGGAAAAAAATGAAATGGAAATGAGAAACCCATGGTTTAATCAGAGTTGCAAGCTAGCAAAGCAGCTAAGTAGAAAGGCATGGAGAAACTATAGAAACAACAGAACACTAGAGAGCAGAGAAAGATACCAGAGCACCAGGAATGAATACGTCAGGGTGAGAAGAGAGGTAGAGAGGCAATATGAAAATGACATAGCGAGCAAGGCAAAGACTGAACCCAAACTGCTGCATAGCCACATCAGGAGGAAAACAACAGTGAAGGAACAAGTAATGAAACTGAGGATAGGGGCAGAAAGATTCACTACAAACGACAAGGAAGTGTGCAAGGAACTCAATAAGAAATTCCAGGAAGTCTTCACCTCAGAGCAAGGAGAAGTCCCAGAGATAAGGGAGGGAACACCAAACCAGACACCACTAGAGAAGTTTGAGATTACCAGTGGGGAGGTGAGGAAGCATCTGCTAGATTTGGACATGACAAAGGCTATAGGCCCAGATGAAATCTCACCATGGATCCTTAAGGAAGGAGCAGAGGCTCTGTGCCTACCACTTTCCATAGTGTACAACAAGTCACTGGTAACAGGCGAACTGCCAAAAATTTGGAAGACGGCCAATGTAGTCCCAATATACAAGAAGGGTGATAGGCAGGACGCACTGAACTACAGGCCAGTGTCCCTAACTTGCATTCCATGCAAGATGATGGAAAAGATTGTGCGAAAAAAGCTAGTGGAACATCTGGAGCAAAAGAACTTTGTAACACAGCATCAACATGGGTTCAGAGATGGCAAATCATGCCTAACAGGATTAATTGAGTTCTATGACCAGGCAACAAAAATCAGGCAAGAGAGAGGGCTGGGCAGACTGCATATTTCTGGACTGCCAGAAAGCTTTTGACACAGTACCACATAAGAGACTAGTGCACAAACTGGAGATGCAGGCAGGAGTGAAAGGGAAGGTACTCCACTGGATAAGAGAGTACCTAAGCAACAGGACACAGCGAGTCACCGTGAGAGGTGAGGTCTCGGAGTGGCGGGGAGTCACCAGTGGAGTCCCACAGGGATCAGTCCTTGGACCTATACTGTTTCTGATATACGTAAATGATCTTCCAGAAGGAATTGACTCGTTCCTCTCGATGTTTGCTGATGATGCGAAAATTATGAGGAGGATCAGGACAGAGGAGCATAGTATGAGGCTACAAGATGACCTAGACAAACTGAAGGAATGGTCCGACAAATGGCTACTAAAGTTCAACCCAAGTAAATGTAAGGTAATGAAACTAGGAGGAGGAACTAGGAGGCCAGTCACTGGATACCGAATGGGAGATGAAGTCCTTCACGAAACGAACAGAGAGAAAGATCTGGGTGTTGATATCACGCCAAACCTGTCTCCTGAAGCCCACATCAAAAGAATAACATCAGCGGCCTATGCGAGGCTGGCTAACATCAGAACTGCTTTCAGAAACCTGTGTAAGGAATCCTTCAGAACCTTGTATACCACATATGTAAGGCCAATCCTGGAGTATGCAGCCCCAGCAGTGGAGAGACGTACCAGGTATGCCACTAGGTTAGTCCCAGAACTAAGAGGCATGAGTTATGAGGACAGACTACGTGAATTGCACCTCACGTCGCTGGAAGACAAAAGAGCTAGGGGGGACATGATCACCACATGCAAAATTCTCAGGGGAATTGACAGGGTGGACAAGGATAGATTATTTAACACGGGTGGCACACGCACAAGGGGACACAGGTGGAAGCTGAGTACCCAAATGAGCCACAGAGACATTAGAAAGAACTTTTTCAGTGTCAGAGTAGTTAGTAAATGGAATGCACTAGGAAGTGATGTGGTGGAAGCTGACTCCATACACAGTTTCAAATGTAGATATGACAGAGCCCAGTAGGCTCAGGAACCTGTACATCAGTTGATTGATAGTTGAGAGGCGGGACCAAAGAGCCAGTACTCAATCCCCACAAGTACAACTAGGTGGGTACAAGTAGGTGAGTACACACATGAGGCAAACCAAGCAACCTTCGAGGAATTTGACCTCACCAGTGATGAGGTCAAAAGGAATCTGTTGGAGGTGACTGTGACAAAGGCTGTTGGGCCTGACAGAATCTCACCGTGGATAGTAAAAGAAGGTACAGACGCACTAAGTGTGCCACTCTCTATTGTGTAAAACAGGTCGCTGGAAACAGGAGACCTACCGGAAAGCTGGAAGCTCTTCGTATTAAATAGCCTGTCATTATCTACCCTATCAATTCCTTTGAGAATCTTGTGTGTGTGTGTGTGTGTGTACTCACCTAATTGTGCTTGCGGGGGTTGAGCTTTGGCTCTTTGGTCCCGCCTCTCAACTGTCAATCAACTGGTGTACAGATTCCTGAGCCTACTGGGCTCTATCATATCTACATTTGAAACTGTGTATGGAGTCAGCCTCCACCACATCACTTCCTAGTGCATTCCATTTACTAACTACTCTGACACTGAAAAAGTTCTTTCTAATGTCTCTGTGGCTCATTTGGGTACTCAGTTTCCACCTGTGTCCCCTTGTTCGCGCCCCTCCAGTGTTGAATAGTTCATCCTTGTTTACCCGGTCAATTCCCCTGAGGATTTTGTAGGTTGTGATCATGTCCCCTTACTCTTCTGTCTTCCAGTGTCGTAAGTTGCATTTCCCGCAGCCTTTCCTCATAACTCATACCTCTTAGTTCTGGGACTAGTCTAGTAGCATACCTTTGGACTTTTTCCAGCTTCGTCTTGTGCTTGACAAGGTACGGGCTCCATGCTGGGGCCGCGTACTCCAGGATTGGTCTTACATATGTGGTGTACAAGATTCTGAATGATTCCTTACACAGGTTCCTGAACGCCGTTCTGATGTTAGCCAGCCTCGCATATGCCGCAGACGTTATTCTCTTTATGTGGGCTTCAGGAGACAGGTTTGGTGTGATATCAACTCCTAGATCTTTCTCTCTGTCTGTTTCATTAAGTACTTCATCACCTATTCTGTATCCTGTGTCTGGCCTCCTTTTCCACTGCCTAGTTTCATTACTTTCATTTACTTGGGTTGAACTTCAACAGCCATTTGTTGGACCATTCACTCAGTCTATCTAGGTCATCTTGTAGCCTCCTACTATCATCCTCTGTTTCAATCCTCCTCATAATTTTTGCATCGTCGGCAAACATTGAGAGGAACGAATCTATACCCTCTGGGAGATCATTTACATATACCAGAAACAGTATAGGTCCAAGGACTGACCCCTGCGGGACTCCACTTGTAACGTCTCGCCAATCTGAGACTTCACCCCTCACACAGACTCGTTGTCTCCTGTTGCTTAGGTACTCCTCTATCCACCGGAGTACCTTCCCTTTCACTCCAGCCTGCATCTCCAACTTTCGCACTAGCCTCTTGTGTGGCACTGTATCAAAGGCTTTCTGACAATCCAAAAATATGCAGTCTGCCCACCCTTCTCTTTCTTGCCTTATTTTTGTTGCCTGGTCGTAGAATTCAAGTAACCCTGTGAGGCAGGACCTGCCATCCCTGAACCCATGTTGATGCTGTGTTACAAAGTTCCTTGGCTCCAGATGCTCCACTAGTTTTTTTCGCACAATCTTCTCCATCAGCTTGCATGGTATGCAGGTTAGGGACACTGGCCTGTAGTTCAGTGCCTCCTGTCTATCCCCTTTCTTGTATATCGGGACTGCGTTAGCTGCTTTCCAAATATCTGGCAGTTCCCCTGTTGCCAGTGATTTGTTATACACTATGGAGAGTGGTAGGCACAGTTCTCTTGCTCCTTCCTTTAGAACCCATGGGGAGATTCCATCTGGGCCTATAGCCTTTGTCACATCCAACTCTAGTAAACACTTCCTTACTTCCCTGCTGGTAATCTCAAAGTCTTCCAGTGGTTCCTGGTTAGCTATTCCCTCTCTTACCTCTGGAATTTCTCCTTGCTCGAAGGTGAAGACCTCCTGGAATTTCTTATTCAACTCCTCACACACTTCCTTGTCATTTGTAGTGAATCCTTCCGCCCCTATCCTCAGTTTCATAACCTGTTCCTTTACTGTTGTTTTTCTCCTGATGTGGCTATGCAACAATTTAGGCTGAGTCTTTGTGTGTGTGTGTGTGTGTGTGTGTGTGTGTGTGTGTGTGTGTGTGTGTGTGTGTGTGTGTGTGTGTGTGTGTGTGTGTGTGTGTGAATACTATTTAGGAGAATCTGGCTTTGCCCATCCCAGGTTTACACTTGTGTCAAGCATGGATGGGGAGGTGTCATGGAACGCTACAGGTTAGAATTATATTATGTAATAAATTACAATTTTATATACTTAAATATGTTTGAGTTATTAAATAAAATACCAGTGAATTTATATTTCTTTCTTTTAAGAGAGAGTGAGACATGGAAGGAATTTGTGTGGTATGAGAAGCGGTGCTGCGACTTGCTCCACCCGCCGTCTGTGCTGACCTGCACATCCTCGCTCGTCTCCACGTGAAGCTGTGTATATCACCACGTGAAGCTCTGCCCATCACCACGTGAAGCTGCGTCCATCCCACGTGATGTTGTGTCAGTTACCACGTGAATCTCTACCCATCTATTCCTCTTCGTCACATAATGTGCTGCCCGGCGCCCATCACCACGTGAAGCTGTGTCCGTCACTCCCACTCGCCATATGAGAGCCGTGCCCATCACCACAGCAACACTACAACTTCCATCATCAGGTAATTTAAGCGTTGCATATTGGACAAGATAACTTCGCCGGAGATGGCTGCTGCTCTTAGCAGTGATAGTGATATGGACGATGATGACTCTCAACTCTCTGATTCATTGTGTCTTCAACAAGTGCTGGAAACAGACAGCTTAGAAGTGCACAAACCACAACTTTCTAATCTAATAATAGAAGATCTAGAAACACTTAGTAGTAGTTATGAAAGTAAGAATACTGAACAAACTTGCTTAAGTGCCTTCAGAGGTAAGTGTGGCGGTTCACACTTACGGTCTTGTGAGACCAGTGTAAGTGCCCACGATGACAGTGCTGGGTGCCAAGAGTGTTCGTGGGCTCCACGCGTCACCGCCAACAGTGCCCAGGGTCACTCTTACATCAGTTGCCTGCCCAATGAAGTCTTGTTGTACATTTTTTCTTTCCTCAGTGTGCGTGAGTTGTGTGTGAGTGTGACCCCCGTGTGTACCTCATGGCGAGCCCTGGCCAGGGACCCCTCACTCTGGACACACCTAGTGTTTACCTCCAAACACAGACTAGAGAAGGAACAGATGGTGCGGTTACTGAGGGCGTCACCCTTGTTGCGCTCTCTGGAGCTGGAGAGAAGTGAGGATGAAGGAGACCTGTTGCTGCAGGCTGCTGCTCATTGCACCAAGCTCAGGAAAATAATAGTTAAATTTGGTGATGGATTAACGGAGACTGTTTTTAAAGCTTTAACGGAGAACTGCCCCAATGTACGTTATTTAAATGTGGAAGGTTCTGAAATCTGCAGTGTTGAATGTTATAATCAAATCGCTTGCTTCCGCCAGTTGCAATATCTGAATTTATCACACTGTAAGTTTTTGGAAAATTCAGGATTAATAACTATTGCTAGACAGTGTAACCAACTAGAATACCTTGACATTGATGGTATTACAGGTATAACTGACTCATCAGTGCTGGTTCTAACAACTAGGCTCAGTCACTCGCTAAAGAGTTTGTTACTGGATGGTGAACATTTAACTGATGCCTCGTATAGGTCTCTAGGAGAGTGCATGCAGCTGCACAAGCTCGGAGTCTCATTTTGTGACAACATGACTGATGTTGGTCTGACTGGGATATATGGACTGAAGCAGCTGACATGGCTCAAACTTCGCAAGGGCATCCAGTTGACTCCTAGTGGCCTGCGAGCTCTGTTTCAGAGTGAGGGTTTGCGACAGTTAACATATGTGAACCTTGGCGAGTGTTGCCACATGGATGACTCTGTCCTGAGTGCTCTGGCATCGAGCAGTCCTAACCTGCAACACCTGGTGCTGCACTGGTGCTGGGACGTGACGGACACAGGCATCATGGCTCTGGTGACTGGCTGCCCACGACTTCGAGTCCTCGACTTGGTGGGGGTGGTGCAGCTGGTTGGCACAGCCTTCATTAACATTACTACCATTCTTCCTGATTTACTTATATTAGATCTTGAGCAGTGCAACAATATAGATGACACAATCTTGCATTGCATAGCAGCTGAGAAGCCGTCACTAAAATTGTTTGACTACTGGGGAGATCTGGTGGTCCTCTCTGACTCCGACTAGTGTGACCAAGATAACAAGTTGTTTGATGTTTAAAGATGATAGAAACAAATACTAAATAATGATTATTTTTTTAATCATGATATTAAACAAATACTAAAAAATATCATCTTTAAAAACCCACACCCTAGAGTTGCCACAAAACTTGACAACGTAAATGCAGTACATTTAGCTATTGTGTCGTCTGGTTACTAAGTTCTATGCACATCAGTTTTATTACACTAATAAATATGATTTTAAAGTTCCAAATTTTTTGTAAATTATCAATATTTTTGAATTAGTATGATATTACTGCCTTCCATCATACTCGCATAAACTATTTTCTCTTTAAGTGCTTGACAATAGCACTTTTCAGTGTCATAATAATAATAGTCGATATTATGTGCTTTTTCTTGCAGAAATACACATGTGAAACTTTCAAATTACAGTATTTTATTGAGATAATCCTTTGGAAGATAACTAGTTTTTAAAGACCAGGGACACTCAACGTGTGGAAATTTTATACAATTTTTTAAAATCCCATTATAAAGTGTTAAGTGTTTGCTTTAATTACAAATGGCTCCTCCAGCCAGGAGCTGGAGGAGTGTAAACCATAAGGAGAAGCGATTGAAAGGGAACGTATCCTTTCTGGAAGGCATATTTGTATGGTGGATGGAAGGGGATAATACAAGAGGTTCATTGTCTCCCGACTCAATCAATGGAGTAGTCTGGTTAGCAGGCTTAGCCCAAGTTCGATAAACTTCAATTAAAGGGTTGGTATACCTAGTGATAGCTTAGTTGCCTGTCAGACACTATTGGTTAGCTGCATATATTCTGTGTTGCCTTTTGTGTCACCCAGATGCTTATACCTACCCTTGGGCCCTGTGGTGTTTGTGGCCGAGGGAAGTGAAGTCTAATACAAGACATACCCTATTGTATGTCTTGTATTTCTTCGACCATCCTTTCTTACTCCTTTAGACTTGAGTAGCAGGTGACCCGACCTAAAAGTTTGGACCATTTTAGATTTGCTGTCCCATTATCCAAGGGGACAGGTGGTGGAGGGGGATAGATGCTCCATGCTGGCTACAGCTTTTGCTGTATTGGGTCGTGACTTGGCACCAGTACCCTGATCTCCCTCTTGATCTGCTACCCTCTCCTCCTTCCTCCTGCCGCCTCTGTGACAGTGGCTTCTACTAGTTATCCAGAGTAGTCATTTTCTCGTTTCATGCAAGTTCCCCGTTAGTCACGGCAGTACTGTATATTCTCTTACTACTCCCGGGGTGTTGCAGTGTTGTACTCGCCCTCGGCCTCACTCTCGTGCCTTGCATCTTCTTATGTTTAACGTGTTTGATTCACCTATAAAGATAAAATATATTGATCTTAAATATACTGACGAGCATGCGATTATTGATCTCCAGCTGCATACTCGCCTGCTTCAGTCAGTTGGTCCGTGCATTGTTTATGTCCAGCCTTAAGAAGAAGCTGATTGATCTGATAACATACTTTATGTCAGTGAGGTTCATGTAAAGGTCACCAACAAATGATTGAATGATGCAAGTTCCATCTTGCTCTTGGCAGCAGAGATCTTAGAGATTGGCATGACGATATTAAAACTATTTTTGAGTGTCAAGGGTACTTTATTTTCCAATCAAACAATCTTTACCTTGATTGTCTTCAGTAAATAGGATTTTTCTTATCCTATTTACTTTGAATATGTTCCCTTTCCTTTTCTGTGCAATTTTGTTGGAAGCTTGACCTTGGGACTTGTGTTTGTAGTAGTGCCCTGTTAACCCACTTTGTAGCAAGTCCTGCCATGTTATGTTTACTTGCACGACCCGACCCTAAGTGGCCACCATGCATTCTTGCAATCCTGTGCTTGTTTTATAATAGACCAGTCCATTCTGCACTTTAAGTAACATACTTGTCTGAGGTTAGGAGTCGACTATGGAGCCTCTGGAGACTATGGAGGACCTCTTCTAGAACGTTACAAATGCTTACGCTGGTTATCAGGACCCTTCTACAGTTCCCGGGTTCCCGAGATCGTTTCCATGTCGACACCATTGTAGCCTCGACTGATACACCTAATTCTCCTCCCTCTCCACAATCTGCAGCCAAGATTGTCCTTCAAGACGCTCCTCTCCATATCCTTGTCCCTTTCTGACCTCGGCCCATCGGCAATGTTTCTCAGCGCTTCCATTGCCAATACGGGCTCCTTCGGGCCACATCTTATCACTCTCATCCTTCCCTCTGCTTTTTGCCCATTGTTCCCTCGCGGTCATAGCTAATTACCTTCCTCATCCCTGCCTCCACGACATCGTCTCTGGCTAAGACTGTGGTAGAGATCACAAACTACAATATTTTGTAATTACTTCCTATCTACACTTTGCTCTCCTTCTTCCAGCCAAAAGTATACGCCTGATATCGCTTTTTCTTCCCTCTCATCGTGTGCTCACTTTACTCCCCGGCGAGTCCCGCTTTTACAATTTTGTAAATCATTAATATGTACAGTGAAGGATCTTTTTGCTTATGGGTCGAAATTTGCTAATGACATTTGCTTAGAATTCTTTCTCCTAATAGTACTTTTATGTTCCACCTTACCCCAGAGACTAGTATTTTAACTGTAGTTGTATGTGATTTAACAACCCATTCTCCTGTTTAGATAGTACCTGTTGTGACGATCGTCAATAGTCACGAATTTGTAGGTACTTAGCTTTTAGATAGTAGTATACGGACTAGTAAGGCATTCTTAAAAAAAAATTAAGCTAAAAACAAACTTAAATATTCCTCCGCCTATTATAGCACACACACACACATGTGTACTATATTAGGACTTAGCTATAGTGTATTAGGCCTGGGAAGGTTAGTTTAGTTTGTCAAGGCAACACATGACAAAATAGTTTTGCAGTTTGTCCAACTTAATAGTACCGATTTGTACTTGCTAATTTCGTTGTACGTTAGTATATATGTATACTAATTTTTGTTTAAATTTTGTCCCGAGGGGCGAGTTTATTGGGCAGCGCCACTCATCTTGTGAGTGGGACACCGCCATAACAGCATGTACAACACTCCCCAAAAGAAGAAAACCCGCTGGGTTATTCATCCTGTCACTTGTACCCAGACACAGCTGGGACTTGCTTAACTGTCTCAAGTGAACAGCTCCTCAAACAAGAAGATTAACATCTGTCAACCCTTAAAAGCTTACGTTATCTTGCGGGTGCAAAATGGGGAAATCTTTTAAGAACAGTATCATATTTGACAAATAGTGTTTTCCTAATTCAAACAATGTGGCGTTATTATTCTACACATACTTCTAATGTCTCTCAGGTGTTCACATTCACGTAGATAGGGTCAAGGCGGTGTCCGTCACTCTCATCACAGATTCTGCACCTTCGCTGATCAACAGTTGCTTCCATTCCGTATCTCCATGGATATTTGTATCCAAGTCGGATTTTCGCTATTACTGACTCTCTCCCGGTCCACCTCCTCTTCGGCCATAATGATTGGGATTGCCAGCTGCAACCATGTTGTACCATCGTACAGATTCACTGGTTTGGCTTCTATCCTCCTTTCCTCAGTTACCTTGTCACGGTGATGTTGCCTGACAATACCTCTAATTGTAGTAGAGTCTTGGGTAGAAGTATTCAATATGGTCTCCTTCAGCAGCCAGCACATCTACTCGTTCATTCCCACATTTCCAACATGGAGGGATCCACAGAAATTGACGACTCTTCCCTGATTGGTAAGTACTCTCACAGCTCTCTTAATTTCAGCGACTATGCAAGATTTTCTGCCCGATTTTTACTTAGGCTTTGAAGTGCTGCTTTTGAAGCAGTGCAAATCACGGCATCATTAGTGTTCCGTTCAAGAAATCTTAACGCCATAACAATGGCAGTTAGCTTGCTTGCGTTGAAGAGGCATAGTTTCTCAATACGTGCTTTTTCTTCATTTCTGCGTTGGAAAGCATTATCCTTATTGCAGTGTATGCTCAAGCACAGCCATCCATTGACAGGATTAGATGACCCGTCAGTGTAGATTTGATCTAGTTCATCTCCGCTTTTTTTTATAAATTTCCTCGAGATACTTGTGCCTCATTTCTTGTGGTATCATGTTGGATTTTTCCTTGGCATTTCATTGATGATAATCTTGCATGAGTCATCCTCCAGGGAGGTAACCTCTCTACAGGCAGGAGCTCACTGGCTTGCTCAAGCAGGTGAAGTTCTTCGAGGTAGCAGACTGATCTGTGATGCCATTTTTGCTTCTTCTGTTTCCCCCTGAAAGTAGCACAGAACTCAGTTTTTTCTTAGCAATATCATGTTAGGGGGATCTCTGGCTATCCTAATTGCAAGCTTAGCATTCAGCTCCTTATTCTGCTTTAAACACTGGGGAGGGACAACTCCTCTCGTAGATTAGACGTTTTGCAGTTCTTGGAACTCCAAGAATTATTGTCATGGCTTCATTCTGAATGCTTTCGATCCTTTTCATATCGCTTTGGGAGTAGGTGCCTAAAACTGGTGCGGCATAGTCTATGACGGAGTGCACATAGGCTGTGTACATCATTTTAAGCACGGCAAATAGGCTCTATGTCCATTCCAGGTCATGGCTTTCAGTGCCCTGAGTCGACTTTGCATGTCCTATGAGTTGATTGAGCTCCTCTTTCTTCCCTTGTTAGAGCCGACAGTGACGCCAAGGTACCGATAGTGGTCAACCCATTCAAGTGTTACACCATTATTTGTAGTTTATTCGCATTATATGTATATTCTTTTATAGGTATACTATGGTCAAAACCGTTAAGTACTACCAAAACAGGAGGATGGGCTGGATTTTATGT
>WNGS01164858.1:1650116-1673775 GCA_020271785.1 Procambarus virginalis | reverse complement strand
CCAGTACCTGTTTAAGGTAGGCGCAGTCAATGTCCCAGTACCTGTTTAAGGTAGACGCAGTCAATGTCCCCGTACCTGTTAAGGTAGGCGCAGTCAATGTCCCAGTACCTGTTTAAGGTAGCGCAGTCAATGTCCCAGTACCTGTTTAAGGTAGACGCAGATCAATTCCCAGTACCTGTTTTAGGTAGGCGCAGTCAATGTCCCAGTACCTGTTTAAGGTAGGCGCAGTCAATGTCCCAGTACTTTTACAGTAGACGCAGTCAAGTCCCAGTACCTGTTTAAGGTAGGCGCAGTCAGTCCCAGTACCTGTTTAAGGTAGACGCAGTCAATGTCCCAGTACCTGTTTAAGGTAGGCGCAGTCAATGTCCCAGTACCTGTTTAAGGTAGACGCAGTCAATGTCCCAGTATCTGTTTAGGTAGGCGCAGTCAAGTCCCAGTATCTGTTTAAGGTAGGCGCAGTCAATGTCCCAGTACCTGTTTAAGGTAGACGCAGTCAATGTCCCAGTACCTGTTTAAGGTAGGCGCAGTCAATGTCCCAGTACCTGTTTAAGGTAGACGCAGTCAATGTCCCAGTACCTGTTTAAGGTAGACGCAGTCAATGTCCCAGTACCTGTTTAAGGTAGACGCAGTCAATGCCCCAGTACCTGTTTAAGGTAGACGCAATCAATGTCCCAGTACCTGTTTAAGGTAGACGCAATCAATGTCCCAGTACCTGTTAAGGTAGGCGCAGTCAATGTCCCAGTACCTGTTTAAGGTAGACGCAATCAATGCCCCAGTACCTGTTTAAGGTAAACACTGAAACACTGACAGTACTCACAACTAGGTGAGTACTTTCAGTGTTTCAGTACCTCTTCTGGAAGGACAATGTCCCAGTTCCTTTGCAGTACTAGGTAAACACAGTGTGATTGTTGTTGTTTGTAGTAGCTTTGAGAGAGAGCATGTGGGGACTCTTTTGGTGGCTGTACAAGTGGCTTTGGCAGTGGTGGCACAGTGGTAGTGGTTGTACAAGTGACTCTGGCAGTGATGGCACAGTGGTAGTTGTTGTACAAGTGGCTTGGCAGTGGTGGCACAGTGGTAGTGGTTGTACAAGTGACTCTGGCAGTGATGGCACAGTGGTAGTGGTTGTACAAGTGGCTTTGGCAGTGTTGGCACAGTGGCAGTGGTTGTACAAGTGACTCTGGCAGTGATGGCACAGTGGTAGTGGTTGTACAGTGACTCTGGCAGTGATGGCACAGTGGTAGTGGTTGTACAAGTGACTCTGGTAGTGATGGCACAGTGGTAGGGTTTGTACAAGTGACTCTGGCAGTGATGGCACAGTGGTAGTGGTTGTACAAGTGGCTTGGCAGTGGTGGCACAGTGGCAGTGGTTGTACAAGTGACTCTGGCAGTGATGGCACAGTGGTAGTGGTTGTACAAGTGACTCTGGCAGTGATGGCACAGTGGTAGTGGTTGTACAAGTGACTCTGGCAGTGATGGCACAGTGGTAGTGGTTGTACAAGTGACTCTGGTAGTGATGGCACAGTGGTAGGGGTTGTACAAGTGACTCTGGCAGTGATGGCACAGTGGTAGTGGTTGTACAAGTGACTCTGGCAGTGATGGCACAGTGGTAGTGGTTGTACAAGTGACTCTGGTAGTGATGGCACAGTGGTAGTGGTTGTACAAGTGACTCTGGCAGTGATGGCACAGTG
The DNA here is from genome assembly GCA_020271785.1 of Procambarus virginalis. Lineage (NCBI taxonomy): Eukaryota > Metazoa > Arthropoda > Malacostraca > Decapoda > Cambaridae > Procambarus > Procambarus virginalis. The sequence continues at coordinate 1,672,088 of WNGS01164858.1, read as the reverse complement.
GTAGTGGTTGTACAAGTGACTCTGGCAGTGATGGCACAGTGGTAGTGGTTGTACAAGTGACTCTGGTAGTGATGGCACAGTGGTAGTGGTTGTACAAGTGACTCTGGCAGTGATGGCACAGTGGTAGTGGTTGTACAAGTGACTCTGGCAGTGATGGCACAGTGGTAGTGGTAGTGTTGTACAAGTGACTCTGGCAGTGATGGCACAGTGGTAGTGGTTGTACAAGTGACTCTGGTAGTGATGGCACAGTGGTAGTGGTTGTACAAGTGACTCTGGCAGTGATGGCACAGTGGTAGTGGTTGTACAAGTGACTCTGGCAGTGATGGCACAGTGGTAGTGGTTGTACAAGTGACTCTGGCAGTGATGGCACAGTGGTAGTGGTTGTACAAGTGACTCTGGTAGTGATGGCACAGTGGTAGTGGTTGTACAAGTGACTCTGGTAGTGATGGCACAGTGGTAGTGGTTGTACAAGTGACTCTGGCAGTGATGGCACAGTGGTAGTGGTTGTACAAGTGACTCTGGCAGTGATGGCACAGTGGTAGTGGTTGTACAAGTGACTCTGGTAGTGATGGCACAGTGGTAGTGGTTGTACAAGTGACTCTGGCAGTGATGGCACAGTGGTAGGGGTTGTACAAGTGACTCTGGCAGTGATGGCACAGTGGTAGTGGTTGTACAAGTGACTCTGGCAGTGATGGCACAGTGGTAGTGGTTGTACAAGTGACTCTGGTAGTGATGGCACAGTGGTAGTGGTTGTACAAGTGACTCTGGCAGTGATGGCACAGTGGTAGGGGTTGTACAAGTGACTCTGGCAGTGATGGCACAGTGGTAGTGGTTGTACAAGTGACTCTGGTAGTGATGGCACAGTGGTAGTGGTTGTACAAGTGACTCTGGTAGTGATGGCACAGTGGTAGGGGTTGTACAAGTGCTGTGGCAGTAGAGGCACAGTTGTAATTGTGTTATGAATGGTATAGGGTATATTTCTTGTGTTGTCATTTGTGTTGCAATGTATTACTCTTATTTACCATCACGTCGCGGTAAGTCTTTCACTTGCATTATTAAACTCGTATATTTAATATGAAAGTTAAGTGAGACTAAATGACACCTGTCCGGGTGCGTCATTTATATTGTTGTACGCCATAAAACCCTCATGATAACACCGACATTGTTTGTTATCCTTATCACTTTTACTAGTTATCAGTAGAACAAAATCCAGTATTGTGGTTATACACTGTGGTATTAAACTTAATTCATTATAAAGCTCAACAGTATTGTTTTTGCAGGTTGGTATTTGGTGGCATCAGTTTTCTGCAGTATTCTGGGACTCAGATTTCTGGCTTCCGGCTGGAATAGAATGGAAGAACATAGAGCCGAGCGAGGAGTTCCAGTACCCAGTCTTCCACGACGTGTGGGTATACCCCCTGTTGTTGGGAGCCGCTCTTCTCCTGGGGCACTACTTCTTCCTGGAACCCTTCATCCTGGAACCCTTGGCGCAGGCCGCTGCTATACCTAACAGGAGGGCGCGCCCACCTCTACCCAGCAAAACTTTAGAGAAACTTTATTATAAATATGGAATGAATTGTCCGAGAAAGGCGGTAGTGGAGGCTTCCAACAGCACGGACCTGACGGTGCGCCAAGTGGAGAGGTGGCTACGGCGCCGCAGTGCTGCTGCGCAGAGCACCAAGTATGAAAAATTTATTGAATGCGGTTTTAATATTATGTGTCACATAGGTTTGACGACTTTTGGTTGGGTGATAATGTTCTCTAAACCATGGTTATGGGACATTTCCCTGTGTTGGAAGAATTACCCGCACCATAACGTTGATGACGACGTATGGTGGTATTACACTATTGGTCTCGCCTATTTCTGGGCCTCCGCCTTCATGCAACTGCCGGCGCCAGGGCGCAGCGTGGGCGACAAGGTCCGCATGATGCTGCACCACCTCTTCACTATTCTGCTGATGGTCTTCTCGTGGACTTGTAACTTCGTGCGAGTGGGGACTATTGTATTACTTATCCACGAGTGTGTAGATATTCCTTTGCTTGCTGCAAAAATGCTTGTATACGCCGACAAGAAGGGTCCAACAGATGTAATATTTGCAATATTTTTGGTAAGCTGGGCAGTGACTCGGTGTTACCTGTACCCCTTCTGGATCATGCGAAGTGTGTTCGTTGATGCGATAGACTGCATTACCATGCCTGCCAGCTACCTGTTTAAGGCTCTCTTGATAGGTCTGTTAATACTTAATGCTGTTTGGACAGTGTTAATTGTGGGTGTGGTGGTGAGGAAGGTGCGTGCAGGCTCGCTACAGGACGTCAGATCTGGCGGTGAAGAACTTTCTGAAGACGAAGAACCCATTATTAATGGGACCAAAAGTGATTAGTAATGTGACGTGCTTCGCTGGTATTAATTAATCATCCGTTGTCAGTACAAGGTGGAACTGGGTTACCTTAATAAAAATATGAATGTCCTCGTGGAACTCTGGATGTCCCGTCTCCCCAATATGCTCCTATGTATGAATTAGCGGACACACGAACATAACACTATATAATTTTCTGAAAATAGTGATGAGATATATATATACTGAAAATTAAACAGCTTCATACACATCAGATTGTGCTGTCCACAGCTCCATACTGTGATTGTTGACTGTGATGAGACCTGTGAGTGTTACACTCTTGACCAGCTACGGTAAATGTGCTGGTCAAGTCTCTTGTGTCTCAGTTTTATGGGAACAGCTTTCAGCAAAGTCTGTAATACAGTCTAATATATATATATATATATATATATATATATATATATATATATATATATATATATATATATATAATGCATATATATATATATATATTATATATATATATATATATATATATATATATATATAATATATATATATAATATATATGCATATATATATATATATATATAATATATATATATAATATATATATATATATATATATATATAATATGACATGGATGACATGGATGATCATCCATGTCATCCATGTCCATGTCCAGACATGGACATGGATGAATAACATACATGGCTTACTAACGGGGTCCTATATAATGGGTATTAATGGGGTAGTAATTAATGTGACATGTTGGCAGTTAATGTTTTTCTGGTTGCTTCCGTTCCTGTTGCCGGGGCATTCAGTCCTGCTTCTACACTGGCCCGGAGCCATGAGTGGGTAGAGTGTAATGTGTATTAGCTGACAGTTAGGATTTCAACCATATATATATATATTCGTACCTAGTAGCCAGAACGCACTTCTGAGCCTACTATGCAAGGCCCGATTTGCCTAATAAGCCAAGTTTTCATGAATTAATTGTTTTTCGACTACCTAACCACCCTAACCTAACCTAACCTAACTTTTTCGGCTACCTAACCGAACCTAACCTATAAAGATAGGTTAGGTTAGGTTAGGTAGGGTTGGTTAGGTTCGGTCATATATCTACGTTAATTTAACTCCAAAAAAAAATTTGACCTCACACATAATGAAATGGGTAGGTTTATCGTTTCATAAGAAAAAAATTATAGAAAATATATTTATTCATGAAAACTTGGCTTATTAGGCAAATCGGCCCTTGCATAGTAGGGTGAGAGAAGTCTGGCTACTAGGTACGACATATATATATATATATATATATATATATATATATATATATATATATATATATATATATATATATATATATATATATATATATATGGTTGAAATCCTAACTGTCAGCTAATACACAGTTACACTCTACACACTTCAAGGCTCCGGGCCAGTGTAGAAGCAGGACTGAATGCCCCGGCAACAGGAACGGAAGCAACCAGAAAAACATTAATGCCAACATGTCACATTAATTTACTACTCCATTAATACCCATTATATAGGACCCCGTTAGTAAGCCATGTATGTTATTCATCCATGTCCATGTCTGAAACGTTATGCGTGCTAGTGGCTTTACAAGAATGTAAATTCAACTTAATCTCTATCTTCTCTGTTAACCCAATGTATCATCTTGTACATAAGTAAATACATAAATAAATGTCACCTACCACCTCACCATAGAGGATATAATCAGGTGCTAACACAGAAGAATTTGTCTCTGAAAATGTGAGGTGAGACCTTACGAAGTGCATCACTAGGCGTCAGACATAAATAATAAGTAAAAAATGAACTTTGGAAAAGTAATTTTAATCTTCCTGCTTTCGCGAAGAAAAACATAAGGAATATCGTGAAGATTCGTGTCAGAATCATAAATATAAAACTTTCTTTCAACGAAATGTGTTTAAAAGAAAGACTGGTACCAATATATATATATATATATATATATATATATATAATATATATATATATATATATATATATATATATAACTGAAAACTCACACCCCAGAAGTGACTCGAACCCATACTCCCAGGAGCAACGCAACTGGTATGTACAGGGACGCCTTAAACCACTTGACCATCACGACCGGACATAAGGAAGTGATAGCCGAGGCTATATGAACCACTTCCCCGCCGGCAATCGGATGGTAATCTTGGGCATAGCATTTTATCAAATCACCTCATTTTTTGGGGCAACACGTGAGGAACACAAATGCAAACAAGCCTGAATGGTCCCCAGGACTAGATACAACTGAAAACTCACACCCCAGAAGTGACTCGAACCCATACTCCCAGGAGCAACGCAACTGGTATGTACAGGGACGCCTTAAACCACTTGACCATCACGACCGGACATAAGGAAGTGATAGCCGAGGCTATATGAACCACTTCCCCGCCGGCACTCGGATGGTAATCTTGGGCATAGCATTTTATCAAATCACCTCAAATCACCAGTTGTATCTAGTCCTGGGGACCATTCAGGCTTGTTTGCATTTGTGTTCCTCACGTGTTGCCCCAAAAAATGAGGTGATTTGATAAAATGCTATGCCCAAGATTACCATCCGAGTGCCGGCGGGGAAGTGGTTCATATAGCCTCGCTATCACTTCCTTATGTCCGGTCGTGATGGTCAAGTGGTTTAAGGCGTCTCTGTACATACCAGTTGCGTTGCTCCTGGGAGTATGGGTTCGAGTCACTTCTGGGGTGTGAGTTTCAGTTGTATCTAGTCCTGGGGACCATTCAGGCTTGTTTGCATTTGTGTTCCTCACGTGTTGCCCCAAAAAATGAGGTGATTTGATAAAATGCTATGCCCAAGATTACCATCCGAGTGCCGGCGGGGAAGTGGTTCATATAGCCTCGGCTATCACTTCCTTATGTCCGGTCGTGATGGTCAAGTGGTTTAAGGCGTCCTGTACATACCAGTTGCGTTGCTCCTGGGAGTATGGGTTCGAGTCACTTCTGGGGTGTGAGTTTTCAGTTGTATCTAGTCCTGGGGACCATTCAGGCTTGTTTGCATTTGTGTCCTCACATGTTGCCCCAAAAAATGAGGTGATTTGATAAAATGCTATGCCCAAGATTACCATCCGAGTGCCGGCGGGGAAGTGGTTCATATAGCCTCGACTATCACTTCCTTATGTCCGGTCGTGATGGTCAAGTGGTTTAAGGCGTCCCTGTACATACCAGTTGCGTTGCTCCTGGGAGTATGGGTTCGAGTCACTTCTGGGGTGTGAGTTTTCAGTTGTATCTAGTCCTGGGGACCATTCAGGCTTGTTTGCATATATATATATATATATATATATATATATATATATATATATATATATAGAGAGAGAGAGAGAGAGAGAGAGAGAGAGAGAGAGAGAGAGAGAGAGAGAGAGAGAGAGAGATAGAGATCCGAGAGGGATGAATCCCTCTCGGATCTTTCTTGCAACACCATCTATTTCGTGTAGATCGCCCTGGAAGCCGAAGCCGACTCCTTGTGAATGGGAGATGCGCCCCCTCCTTTAAAAAAACAAAGGTCAAAATCCATTCCATACAGCCGCCAACCCCCCTGTTTTTGAATGAAAAATGGTTTACAAACGACTCAAACTGATGACATTCGAACATTTCTCGAACAATGCTTCGCTAACGATTTTTGTTCAAATTTCAAATGTATAAACGCTTCACCAATGTACTACAAATACAAATAAATGCTAACAGAACCTCTGTCTCATACTTTGATACTCTTCTCTGCATCCTGAGGGCTGTAGCGCAATAATACTTCCCTACGTGTTGTTGTTCTGGCGTACTGACAGCTGAGTGGACAGCGCTTCGGATTCGTAGCCCTGAGGTTTCGTGTTCGATCCCCAGTGAAGACGGAGACAAATGGGTAGAGATGTTTCTTTCACCCTGATGCCTATGTTACATAGCAGTAAATAGATACCTGGGAGTTAGACAGCTGCAACAGACTGTCAAGCCTGGCCTCGGGCCGGGCTTGGGGAGTAGAAGAACTCCAGAACTTATCAAGGAGGTATCAAGCTTCCTGGGGGTGTGTAACGGAAAGGAGGCCTGGTCGAGGACCGGGCCCCGGGGACGCTAAGCCATGAAATCATCTCAAGATAACCTCAAGAAGATACACTGGACTGTTACCTGTGTACCTGTGTGTGTACTCGCCTATTTGTGCTCACATATTTGTACCTGCAGAATCGAACTTTGCCTCTTGGATCCCGCCCTTCTAACAGACATGTTTAAAGCAATGATTCCTGTCCCACTTCCCTATCAGTTCTAGTTTTTTAACTCTGAATAATATTTGCTTCTACAACCTGCTCCTTTTGTGTTTCTAATATTTCTCCACGTGTTGTTCCTTCTTTGCCCCTGTGGAGAGTCCCCCCTTCTGTAGTTTTGTACATCCTTAACCCGCATCACTAAAGCTTTTACCCCTCCTACAGTTCTAAAACGCCTTTTCCTTGAGCACTTTTCTTCTCAGTCCCGCTCCGTTTCCATCTTCACTGATGGGTCTAAGTCTGCGGACGGTGTAGGCTACTCTGTTGTTTTTCCTGATTACACTTACATGTGTCGCTTACCTCCAGAGACTAGCATCTTCAAAGCAGAACTTTATGCTATTCTCTATGCTCTTCGTCTCCTGCTTTCTCGTTGTCAGTCTTCCTTTGTAGTTGTTGTTGACTCTCGTAGTGCTCTCATGGCTCTCGGATTCTTTAATCCGGTTCATCCAGTGGTTGTCGAGATCAAACATTGACTGTTTCTTATTCACAGTAAATTTAAGTCGGTTGAGTTTTGCTGGGTTCCCAGCCATATTGGTGTTGCTTTAAATGAGCGTGCAGATGCTGCCATCAGGGAAGCTGTCCACTCTTGTCCCATCTCTCGTAAAGGTATTCCTTATTCCAACTTTTACCCGGTTATCCATTCCTCCGTTCTTATCCATTGGCAGGCTTGTTGGTCGTCTGTTACTGGTAACAAACTTCGTACTCTTAGGAGTTGTGTGTCCTCGTAGCCGTGTTCCTACCCACCGTAACTGGCGATGGGAAACGGCTCTGGCGAGGTTGCGTATTGGCCATACTTGCTTAACTCATGGTCACTTAATGGACCGCCACCCTGCTCCTTATTGTCCGAATTGCATTGTCCCTCTTACGGTCGTGCATTTCCCTGTTGAATGTCCTGACTTCCAGGACGAGCGTGTGTCTTGTTTTTCCAACTGTCCCCGCGGTCGCTTGTTCCTCGTTGGAATTCTTGATGACTCGGATACTTTTGATATCGTTCGCCTCATGCGTTACTGTTCTCGTATTGGCATCCTTGGTGACATTTAGCGTCCTCTGATTATCCCTCACATTTGCTGGTGCTACATAGCCTTCCCGGTTTGGAGCCTTCTTTTGATAATTACTTACTTACAACCTGCTCCTTTAGTTCATTCCATTTCACCACTACTCACACACTAAAAGAAAACTTTCTAACATCTCTGTGACTCATCTCAGTTTCCAGCTTCCACCCATGTCCCCTGTTCTCTTAATATTCAGTGTGAACATTTCGTCTATTTCCACTCTGTCAATCCCCCTCAGTATTTTATATTGCTATCATATCTCCCTGCTCCCTTCTTTTTTCTAGTGTTGTCAGGTTCAGTTCATTCAGTCGCTCTTCATATCCCATCCCTTGCAACTCTGGGACGAGCCTTGTCACAAATTTCAGAACCTTTTCCAGTTTCCTAATATGTTTCTTCTGGTGGGGGCTCCATGATGGGGCTGCATACTAAGACTGGTCTTATGTAAGCAGTGTAAAACAATCCAAATGCCTCCTTAAGTTTCTGAATGACGTTTGAACTCAATCTGACGTTCTAACTTTTGCTATCAGATTGTAGAGTAAGCTGCTATCTTATCGTAGAGTAAGCTGCGGTCGTTATCCAATTTATATGTGCCTTAGGAGTTAGTTTTAGTGTTATGTCCACTCCCAGGTCTCTTTCTTAAATCGTCCCAGGTAGGTTGTTTCCCTTCATTGTGCACTGTCCCTTTGGTCTCCTTGCACCTAGTTTCATTTCCATAATTATACACTTGCTCGTGTTTAACTCCAGCAGCCATTTCTCTGACCATCTCTGTAACTTGTTCAGGTTCTCTTGGAGGATCATACAGTCTTCATCTGTCACAACTTTTCTCATTAATTTTACGTCATCCGCGAACATCGTTGTATAGGACTTGACTCCTGGAGACATGTCATTACGTATATTAAAAACAGAACTAGTCCCAGCACCGATCTTTGAGGTACTCCACTCATTAACGTTCACCAGTCCGACTTCTTGCCCCCTTACTGTTACTCTCTGGCTTCTGCCTGTTAAGTAATTCCTTACTCATGTAAGACCTTTTCCACGTACTCCCGCCTGCCTCTCAGGTTTGAATAGCAGTCTCCTGTGCAGTACTATATCAAAGGCTTTTTGGCAGTCCAGAAATATGCAGTCTGCCCATCCTTCCCTGTCCTGCCTTATTCTTGTTACCTTATCATACAGTTCCAGAAGGTTTGTTAGGCATGATTTCCCTTCTCTGAATCCATGTTGGTGTTTGTTTACATATGTAATTTTATACCCAGTACATTGTTGCTGGTACGCCTGTCTCTCTATATCAGAAACATAAACCTGGCCCTTCTCCATCCTCCTCAGTGGGTAAGAAGGCATCACTATATTCCTCACCTTCCATCTCCGACTCTATCCCTGCATCTCCTACCATTTCAGTGGCAGTCGCCTGTTCCAGCTATGGAGGTTCCCTTGGTCCTTGATTCTGTCTTGGATGCTGCCCTTGATCCAGTGCACTCGCCCTTTTCTGTCGTTCCTGCCCCCCCCCCCCCAGGATGTACGTGCATCTTACTTCCTGACTGTCCCTCGCGGTCACTTGTTCCTCGATAGAATCCTTGGTGAAACAGATACCTTTGATATTATTCGCCTTATGCACTTTTGTTCTGGTATTGGCTTCCTTCATGATATTTAGTGCCTTTTGATTATCCCACACATTTGCTGTTGTTACATAGTCTCCCCGGCTTGGTGTCTTCTTTTGATAATTACTTACTTCCCCCATCATCATATACTGGCCTTTTGGTCTTCTGGTTTCTGTTTTCCATCTTGGTCTCCACTTCCATCTCCTTTCACATGTTGGTGTTGAATTCTAGTAGCCCTTTCTCGGACCAGCTCGGCAGCTTTAAGTCAACTTGGAGAATCTTACAATCCTCATCTGTCACAACTCTTTTTTCAGTTTTGCATCATCAGTAAACGTCAACATATAAGACTCGATTCTTGCAGTCAGATCATTTACATAAGTGAGGAATAGTATGGGGTCCAGCACCAGTCCTTGAGATACTCAGCTTGTTACCCTATGCCAGTTCAACTTTTCCCCCCTCACTGTCACTCTCTGGCTTCTGTATGTTAGGTAATTCCTTACCCATGTTAGTATGTTTCTGCTTATTCCCACCTGCCTCTCATATTTGTATAATAATCTCCTGTGTGGTACTGTATCAAAGGCTTTTTGGGAGTCCAGAAATATGCAATCTACCCAACCCTCTCTATATTGCTTTATTTTCATTACTTTATCATAAAACTCCAGTAGGTTCATCAAGAATGTGACAGGATGAGTGCTATGCTCTCATTTTCCATAGTGTCCAATCTTCCAGACATGGTGTCCCATTTTCCCAGTACTCTTTCTTATATGACATTTTGAAAGCACTAATGGTTTTGGCAGCCACCCTGTCTTCTTATGGAAGATTCAGTAAAGAATGGGAGTGATTCTTACAGTTAATCTTACTGCTATTTAGTGTTTGAAAACAATTACAAGAAAAATGGCACCTATTCCAATACAGATGAAAATTCTATTTTGAATTGAGGGATTTAAATGTATAATTTATATTTGTGCATTTCATATATTTAAAACTCATTAGATGGAACACGTACAACATAAGATATGTTGATCACTTGCCCAATAATGTCCACTTCTCAGTGACGATGAGAGAAAACCAGCGTTGAATATAATGAAACCCCATTTTCTGGGTGAGATCCGGAGGCTTCCCAGGGCTATCCAGGCTGATATGTAACTATTAGCTTTCTGGCACCAGTTAAAGTGCATGGAGCTCTGCCTACCGGGGACCACGAGCCATAACCTGGCCCCCTCAGAGAGGCATGAGGAGCAATGGCCGATAGAAATCCTCATGTGGTGGGAAGCATTATATGTCTGCCATCGACCGGGTCTGTCATCCAGAAAGCTAGGCATTCCAAAACAAACCCCTATTCTGGTGAAAAATTGTTACCAAAAGCCGAACGAATGGACAGAACTCACCAAAAGAAAACTAGAAACTAGCATGACGTCATCACATCATCGTGCTGCCATCTGCACAACCCCCCCCCCTTCCCCCCTTCCCCCACTCCCTGTGAGGGGGAAAGGGGAAGCTGCAGACCCTCTCGCTGGCGATCCAACCGGCAGTTCTTAGGCTGGATGTCTAAATCACGTGAATACACCGCCGACCGGAGGGAGGGAGGGATGCTGGGGAGCCTCCAGGTCTCACCCAGAAAATGGCATTTCATTACATTCAGCGCAGGTTTTCTAGGGTAGCTCCATCAGCTTCCCGGAGCTAACTCCCCAAAGACAAGGAAAAAACACTGAGACTTGCCTGGGAGGCGGTCGGTCCTCACACCTCAACACAAAGTCGAGACAACTGGCTGCAACCTCCGACCCAATGCAATGCAGGCCCTACCATGTCCAGGGACATTGACGAGGTAGCGAGCGGTCAGGACCCTGTTCAACCTCCAAAAACCCAGTGCCTGAATGTCAACCCAAGACATGTTGCCAAAGATGGCAGCCAAAGCAGCAAACTTATGAACATTGTGGGCACGGGATAGACCGCAGGCTAGCTAGACTTAATAACCCTGCAGACGACCTGAGAGACCCTAGCCCGGGAACAGGGAAGGAGGGAAACCGGGTCAACCCAAAGTGCATCCCTGACCACCGAAGCCGTGGCGAGCAAATACGATGGAGAGCCGCAACCGGCTTTTGCACATGATGCACCTCTGGCCTTACCAACCAAGCATCAACAACCCAAGGACCCCTCTGGAAACCAGCAGTCTCATTCTTTGTCAGAGAAGAAGGATATGGCTGCAACCGAACAACGTACCACCACGACTGAAAGAGCAGAAGCCCCTGCGCTGGAGAAGAGCATGAAGCTCCCCGACCCGACCCCCAGAGGCCAATGCCAATAGGAAAAAGAGCCTTAGAAAAATAATTTTGAGTGATGTGGCTACAACAAACAGAGGAGAAGAGAGAAAGAGAACACCCGGTCCAGAGACCAGAACGGCTCAGGAGGCATATGCAGGGCCGCAGGTGAAACAACACATGAGACAGCTTGCGAAATATGCAGAAGTAACAGCAACACCAAACACAAGCTGGAGTGGCTCCACCAGCGCTGTACGATACGAGGCGACAGTATTTTGCATAAGATGATGGTCCTGGAACAACCATGGAAGAAAGGACAAAACTACCCTATCAGAGACCAAAGTACATCATCACAGTGATAGGAAAAACTGGAAGGACCACCAAGAAACTTCATACTCCTGACGAGACGAACCACACAGGTGGGAGACCAACAACGAAGATACCTGTGCCCACATACTAGTGATGATAGACTTGATTCAGAAACTTCATACACGAAGACTTGAGGAGAAGAATGAACCAGCCTCGTACCGGGCAGGACCGATCTGCTGAAAGAGGCGGAGCCGCAGGAAGACCCTCAGGTTCGGACATCAAGCAATCAGTGCCTGAAACCAAGGCTGGGCCGGCCACCAAGGAGCCAGAAGGAGAACTCTTCCCTGGTAAGTCTCCAAGTGAGTCATGACTTGGAGCAACAGCTGAACTGGGGGAAAGAGGTACAGGTAACCCCACCTCGTCCAGTTCTGCCTGATGGCTTCGACCCTGACAGCCTCGCAGTTGGGGAAGGGCGCCAAGTATACCGGGAGATGCCTCAACCATGCCAAGGCGAAGAGATCCACTTCCAAAAGCCCGAACGTCTGGCAGAGCCAACTGAATGAAGTGTCATCAACTGTCCATTCCATGGAAAGGGGAATGAATCGGGACAGGCCGTCCGCCAGGACACTGGACACCCCCCTGAACGTGAGCCACTAAGAGACCCAAACCCCGAGAACTCGGCAAATGAGTCACCCGAAGCGACCAACCCCAAAGAGCCAAGGACTGCATCGAACCCCCCGGTTCAGGCAATGAACCACTGGGGAGCAGTCTAAATGGAGCCTGATCGTCGATCAGTGTGAGACTCGAGCCCTCTGGAGCGACATCCACACAGTCGCAAACTCCCGCACCTTGCTGTGAGCCCGAGAGAAGGATGGACCTCACCGTCCCTTGCCGACCTGGTGAGACTGGGCACAAATCCCGAGCCCAGAGGCAACGCGTCTGTGAACACATCAAGCGAGGGCTCGGGTAGACGCCAAGGCACTGAACCCTGAAAAGCCCGAAGAGGATGCCGGCGACGCAGCAACCAACACAAAACCCCCAGAGGCCGAACCCAGTGGTCGTGAGAGGGACAGAAGGGACCTCCCTGAAGGAACCAGAACAGCCAGTAAAGCCACACCCAACCCGGTGGGTAGACCATCATGACAAAGTTCAAGCTCATTCATAAACCCTCGAGCAACTGCCGCATGACCCGTGAGCCCTTCAGGAACAGGCGAAGGCAGGAACGCAGGCGAAGCAGAGCTGCCGGAGGCAGAGACCAGGAAGTGGTCCGAGCGTTCCATGCAAGACCCAGCCAAGACCGAACCTGAGAGGGAACCAGATAAGACTTCCATCAGTTCACCAGGAACACAAACCCAGCTAGCTGGGAAAGAGCCAAATCCCTGGCAAGCAGACACGCAGACTGGCTGGGAGCCCAAACCAGCCAGTTGTCGAGGAGGGCAAGAACCTGAACACCTAACAGATGCAGACGGAACACCACGACCCGGGTAAGGCTTGTAAAAATGCGAGACGCGAGATTCAAACCAAAAGGAAGGCAACAAAGGCAGTAACACTGACAAATGCACAATTGCAGACTCTGCAAAGAGTAATGGACAAAAAGGCAAAGGCAACCTAAGAGCCAAGGCCCAAGCAGATTCTAAAGAAGCCAGCACCGCATGCCGACAAGCGAGGTGAGAAGCAAAAACGTGAAACTGCATCCCGCAGGAGCGGGTCAAAGAGCTTCAACAATGCAGACGACGCACGCACTGCTGAAGGCAACGCCCCAGACCAAGAGGCGGCCCCCTAGCTCCTCCACATCCAACTGAAGCCAATTTGAAGTCAGCTTGAGGAGGGAGAAGAAATGCAGGACCGAAGCCAACAAGCTGTGGGTATGCAAATCCTCTGTGATCAAGGCAGCTGAATGGGAAGGAACCTGCACATGAAGCTGCATCACGCCCACATCCCGCGGAAGGGCAGGGGCAAACGAACATGCATTGAGATTCTCAAATTCGCCCCTGTGGAAAACCTGCAGCGAGCAGGACCAACAGAACATGTGCCAAGCCTCCAACAAAGAAAGCGGGCACTCTGCCAACCAGGACGACTCCGGAACTTCATAACGAACCCAGTACAGACACGAAAATCCATACACAAAAAAAGTGATCCATCATGAAAGCATAATCCAGGTCACACAGGAGGTAAGCTGCAAGGGCTTCCCGCACCACAGAAGGGACGTGGGAAGCCGAAAACCTCCAGAAGGATGGGACCACGGAGCCCACGGGATCATGGAACCAAATCCAGGGAGGGGTAAACGCTAAGTCCAATTCGTATAAGGAAGGAGCAGAAGAGAACCCCTCTCCTTGTAACACCAAGCCCTGCTCGGAGGGTAGAAAAACTCAGACGGGGTCCAATGGGCCCCAAGGCCTCCAAGTCAACCCCTTCTCAGCCCTGGGAACCTCACCACTAGGCCCTGGGGCTGAGCCGTCCTCCAAACTCTCCTCCCCCCTCTAACGGGAAGGCAGGAGCAACCAAAAAAGCAGAAATGAAGGGGGCCCACTGGTCAGACCCAGAAGCTGCGACTGGAGGACCAGGCTCAATGCCTCTGCCACCTCCCTGGAAAGGGACTTCCCCGAGGCCTCCCGAGTCTCAACACCAACTAAATCTTGCCCCAACTCTGAAACCCTTAGACGTTTTCGAGCCGGATGCAAAAGGGGAGGAACCGGATGAACCACAGAAGGGGAAGGACAAGGAGCAGCGGACAAAACCAAAGTCGAAGCGACTCTCACCCCCAAGTCCGGGTCCCTATAACCAAAACAGGCCATTCGGGGAAGCAACCAACCTATCGCGTTGCAGTAACCTAAACCGAACATGCAATGCCTGCACTCTCATATCATGTTCAGTAGCTTGGGTGAACTGGAGCATGTGCAAAGAACAAACATCGCACGACTCCGGGTCAATAGGATCGCCGACCTGACAGGCAGCATGGCGGAGGCATAACCGGTGAATGTCACCCCAAAACAGGGGGACAGAGCAACTATCAACCTTGCACAAAGCAAGAGGGGACTCAGGGGGTCACATCCATTGGACCACGTAGCCCCTCGTGTGGTTTCCCAGGGCCCTTAGCCTTGGTAACATGCTAAGGGAAACCCAGGCAGGGTACTGCAAACCCCGGCGCCCAAAACTACCGAGCAAACTTTTAAAGCTTAACCCCCGGGGAAGTGTCCACTCACTGGGGCCAAGCAGGGAGTACCACCAAAACACAATATATATAAAAGAAGGAACCAAGGGGCGACCAAAGGCAGACCCTCACCTGGCAGGGAAAACAAAAGCAAAAGGAAAACCCCACAAGAGGACAACGTACCCAGGTGGAACAGAGCCGGCCGCTATAATTGATGAAAACTAGCTGTGAAGTACCCCACGCCCCTACCAGTGACGAAAACTACCTCCTACTCAGAGGCAAACAAGGGCAGCAAGAACGGAGCTGACTCCAAGGGCAGCCAAGTACCAAACAGTAAAAAGCACAGCAGAGGTAGACCCCATGTTGCCTTGTGGAAGGCGGCCCCATGTCCTAAGGGCAGTACTTTCTGGGCACCTAGGGAAGGCATCCCTAGGCTCATGC
The DNA here is from genome assembly GCA_020271785.1 of Procambarus virginalis. Taxonomy (NCBI): domain Eukaryota; kingdom Metazoa; phylum Arthropoda; class Malacostraca; order Decapoda; family Cambaridae; genus Procambarus; species Procambarus virginalis. The sequence continues at coordinate 1,656,635 of WNGS01164858.1, read as the reverse complement.
AGCATGGCTCACACACCTCCCTGTAGAGACAGACTTCGCCACAAGGCACAGTAACTGAGAACAAAAACTGGAGCCCGAGGCACCCGACTAGCCAGTATCACATCAGCCAAGAACTGCCAGTTGGATCGCTGGCGAGAGGGTCTGGGACTTCCCCTTCCTCCTGGGCAGTGGAGGTAGGTTAGCAGACAGAGGTGCAGTGATGTGATGACATCATGCTAGTTGCTAGTTTTCTTTTGGGGCGTTCTGTCCACTCATTCGGCTTTCGGTAGCATTTTTTTTTCACCAGAATAGGGGTTTGTTTTTGGATGCCTACCTTTCTGGATGACAGTCCCGGTCAATGGCAGAAATAGAATGATTCCAACCACATAGGGGTTTCTTTAGGCCATTGCTCCTCGCACCTCTCTGAGGGGGGGCCAGGTTCTGGCTCGTGGTCCCTGATAGGCAGAACTCCATGCACTTTGATGCCAGAAAGCTAATAGTTACATATCAGCCTAGATAGCTTTGGGGAGCTGACGGGGCTCTCTTCCCCCCCCCCCCAGAAAGGCTGAGGGGAAACCACCTCACTAGAGAGATGGGGTCTCACAGCACAGCCCAGCCCACACCTTAGGTTACGTGGTTAGGTTCTGTTGGCACTATGTGGTATTTGCAGTATGTGGATGCAGCACTTACAGAGATGCGATTCGAGCAGAGAGCGTGAACAGAGCACTTTCCAGAAAAGTACATACTTCATCAGTTGAGTCTTGTGTAAAGTGGTTTATAGCCATAAACAGGGTTTGATGAGTGTGTTAAGCAGCATTTGGCCTTTGTTGATGTTGACGAATTGCCTGGTGAGGTGTGCTTGCCTGGTGAGGTGTGCTTGCCTGGTGAGGTGTGCTTGTCTGGTGAGGTGTGCTTGCCTGGTGAGGTGTGCGAGTGGAGGCTACCCAAAAAGTACGGGAAAGCTACTGTACTAGCAAATATTTTCTCTCATGTATAACTTGACATATAGACAATGGCAATTAAATAAAAAAATGCATTTATATGAACAAAAGTCTTCCAGGGGCAAGGGAAAAATGTGATGTTCACTGGTGACAAATTCATATTCTGTAATTTATTTTTAACGGAATGCAGAATAAAAAGTATTGTCAGATCTTATTGAAAGAAGCGAGAAAATCAATGATATTGTAATAATAATGCCAGATGGCCTAATGTTTAGAGAGGACAAACTCAAACATATCAACAGACAGAAAAATAATAAAGAGAACATTGACAGTAAGGGATAACACACCATGATGGTGTTCTTGATGTCACAAGTGCTATCTCATGTGGATTATTATTTGACCTTCACATCCCCCTTTCAAGCCAGGGGTAATGGTAGAGTTGGAAAATATATAGAGATCTTTTATTGTCCTCATGGAGACATGGAATTTCTGAACTACCTGAAGGCACTCAAATTGTACTCTTGGAATGGAGACCAGATATATATTTCATAATAGGCACAGGGAAAATGTGGAAGGTCAGACTCCAAGCTTGATCACTAAAATTCTAACATACTGGAAGTGTGCACGTGTACACGTGTGTCGAGTGTACACAGAAATATACTTGATCAGATGGACGATTACCGAGATCAATACCAGGCAACACTTACAAAATCATAGACAATACACCTTATCAATTACGGCTGGTGTTCGTTCGTTCCGTCTGATTCATACCCGCTATAACAGGAGAGTGCCCCTGCAGAACCTGCTGAGACAGTGAAGCGAGACGCTACTGGGTGAATGTATGGATGGCGTTCTCTTTTCAGACTTCCCCCTGAAGTACATAGACCACACCTGGTGAACATGTGTGAGGCTACTTCACTGCAATGGTCATACCAAGCACACACACACATGGAAGACACAGCTGGCAGGATGGTGGCGCATGGTACGATGGACACTGATGATGGCTCAAAGCACTATGCAGGCAATGCTGCGTTTATGTAGTAAAGTACAGATGTAGGTTCGTATATAGATTACATTTTTCAGCTTTTAATAAATGACATTTATTATACTGTACTTCAATAATATTTTTGTATGCAGTAATTTTCTGAGAGTCCGATCAATTGGATGCTCTTAAATCTGTTACATGAGTAAGGAGAGTCTTAGAATTTTGACCTGTCCTCCTCCAATATTTATGATATATAATTCTCAGCTCTAAATGTTTACCATTTGTCCCACAAAACGTTAATAAACTTTACTCGAGATCCTACACAGCTGTTACAGGTATCAGGAACATATTGAATAATTATTTTAAGACTCAGGAATGTCACAGTGATATAAATTTTTAGTTGTTTAGGAATTTCTTTAAATATTTCATGAAATGTAAAATCCTAAATTATCTTTGTTACGTATAATTCCTTATTATTCAATTGATGACGCATTTCGAGCAATTTATAGATGTTAGATGATTTGGTCAATGATGGTTGAAGGCCTATCAACCTGTTGATTAAAACCATCCTAATAGCTTACAAACCAGCACATATACTTTAGTCCTCAGCATAGTTCAGGACTACAGTAAACTCGGTGCACGTCCACCAACATGCTGGGTGGGCCTCTTGGTATACACTCCACTGTTATTTATACTTTACATAAATACAATCAATTACATTTCAATGTGTGATCTGAAGAACTTTCCAGTACAAAATATATGCCGCTTTGAACGGAGGATTTGTTCTTTAACTGAACATGAATTTTGAGATGTAATAAGTACTGTGCAACATTTTTGTCAGTTAATTTAAATATAGTAAAGCTGGTAGAATTAGTTGAATGTATCGGTGGTCTGTCTGCCTCCCTGCCACTGATTGTTGCAGGGAGACTGTGTGTGTGTGTGTGTGTGTGTGTGTGTGTGTGTGTGTGTATGTGTATGTGTATGTGTGTGTGTGTGTGTGTGGTGTGTGTGTGTGTGTGTGTGTGTGTGTGTGTGTGAGAGAGTAAGAATAAAGAGACGGTTTGTAATTATCTCACTATCATACGCCAGATCTTATCTTTCTCTGATTATAATACAGAGTCCCGGTATGTGCCACTAACCCAAATGGAGAAATGCAGCTCCTAAAAATGCAGTAGAATTCTTATTGTTGAGGTAACACAACTCGCTTAGATCTGTGAAGTCGGTAACTGTATTGGTAGAGGGAGAAAAGACGGATTTTGCTGTATTTTATGTAAGAGAATCAGGAATACAGTGTTTTTACTAGCATGTGTTTTCCTTATACCTTGTGATTATTTGACTTAAATAGAAATTACTAGTAAAACTCGCTTGTTACAGACTGGGAGCCACAGACTGTTGAAGGGTTCAGGAATTGGGACCCCAATTTTCCATACGCTAAGTGAATTGTATATGCTGTAAATAAATTACATGCACTTATGTGTTACAATGCACCTCGCTCCCTTCCAGTGGAAGGGTCATTATCACCAACAATGGTCACCATAACCTCCCAGCGATCAGATCAGATTGTCTTCAGCTGTGCTCTGCTGTTTTCCTGTAAATATATTCCCAACATAGACGCAAACATAATGGTATAGCAGAGGCTAAAATTGTTGCTAAAATTACTAACACTTTGTTAAACTGAAGCATTGGCGATATCAACTGTTCATAGACAAGGAGTCTTCTTTAATGTGTCTGCTCTTATTAGACAATGTGTCCGTTATATCTAGAGTCTCAATAATGCCTCTTCATCACAGTGACTTGAAACCTTAACTACTTTAGTTTTTTATAAAAGAAAAGTCTAAATGTTATTGAGCAGTGTCGACCTTCGCAGTTCTGTATAGCTGAGTCATTATTGAACAGTGTCGACCTTCGCAGTTCTGTATAGCTGAGTCATTATTGACAGTGTCGACCTTCGCAGTTCTGTATAGCCGAGTCGAGGTTGGGTCAATCAGAGGAACCACGGATATCTTCCTTGATCAACTGTGGTCAAAATCTACCTGTACTTTCTCCTCATTATTCTAATTATCCATTATACTCCTAAACTCATTATATTCTGTAGTCATTATGTTCCTTATGCTCTTGTTCTTCGAACTTACTATACTACCTTGAACTCATTATACTCCTTAAGCTTAGTATGCTCCTCCACTCGTATTTACTGAGCACACAGTATTTACTAAAACTTCAATCAATATGCTTCTGAACTCTCCTTTTACTATTTGTGCTCATTATAACCTGTAACCTCATAATAATCAATAGATTCAATATAATCTCTGAAATCATATCTGCATGCATTGTAATACAGTACCTATTATACTCACTGTAGTCTGTGTTCTGTAATCCACACTCTTTTTCTTTATATGCATTGAACTCCTTGTATACATTATACTCACCCAGTCATTATTCTCTTTTATTTAATAATATACTCTCTGTATTCATTACGTTATGTCCATGATGACGACGACGACTACTACTTCAAGTACAACTACGACTACTACCTGGTTGATACCTGGTTGATGGGGTTCTGGGAGTTCTTCTACTCCCCAAGCCCGGCCCGAGGCCAGGCTCGACTTGTGAGAGCTTGGTCCACCAGGCTGTTGCTTGGAGCGGCCCGCAGGCCCACATACCCACCACAGCCCGGCTGGTCCGGAACTTCTCTTAGAAACAGTCCAGTTTTCTCTTGAAGAAAGTCCACGGTTGTTCCGGCAATATTTATGCCCGAAACTCTTTGCGTAATAGTGGCTTTAGGCATTGTGTACTAGCCCTATCTATAACTCCATCACTCTGTACAATCACTTTTATGTATGTACCTTACCTAATAAACATTTTGATTTGATTTTTTTTTTTTGGATATTTCTTATAGTCGCTGGGAGGATGTTGAACAACCGCGGACCTCTGATGTTTATACAGTGTTCTCTGATTGTGCCTATGGCACCTCTGCCGTTCACTGGATCAATCTTGCATTTTCTTCCATATCGTTCACTCCAGTACATTGTTATTTTACTGTGTAGATTTGGGACCTGGCTCTCCAGTATTTTCCATGTGTATATTATTTGGTATCTCTCTCGTCTCCTTTCTAGAGAGTACATTTGGAGAGCTTTGAGACGATCCCAATAATTTAGGTGCTTTATCTCGTCTATGCGTGCCGTATATGTTCTCTGTATTCCCTCTATTTCAGCAATCTCTCCTGCTCTGAAGGGGGAAGTGAGTACTGAGCAGTACTCGAGACGGGACAACACAAGTAACTTGAAGAGTACAACCATTGTGATGGGATCCCTGGATTTGAAAGTTCTCGTAATCCATCCGATCATTTTTCTGGCTGACGCAATATTTGCTTGGTTATGCTCCCTAAACGTTAGATCGTCTGACATCATTATTCCCAAATCCTTGACATGCTGTTTTTCTACTATGGGAAGATTCGATTGTGTTTTGTACCCTGTATTATGTTTCAGATCCTCATTTTTGCCGTACCTGAGTACCTGAAATTTATCACTGTTAAACATCATGTTATTTTCTGCTGCCCAATCGAAAACTTTGTTGACATCTGCTTGTAGTTTTTCAATGTCTTCAGCAGAGATAATTTTCATGCTGATTTTTGTGTCATCTGTAAAGGACGACACGAAGCTGTGACGTGTATTTTTGTCTATATCAGATATGAGAATAAGGAACAGTAGTGGTGCAAGGACTGTACCTTGAGGTACAGAGCTTTAACATCGCTTGGACTCGATTTTATCTGATTGACTGTTACTCTTTGTGTTCTGTTCGACAGGAAATTGAGTATCCAGCGTCCTACTTTTCCAGTTTTTCCCATTGACCTCATTTTGTGAGCTATCACCCCATGGTCACATTTGTCGAACGCCTTTGCAAAGTCTGTGTATACAACATCAGCATTTTGCTTTTCTTCTAGGGCTTCTGTGATTTTGTCATAGTGGTTGAGTAACTGTGACAGACAGGATCTTCCCGCTCTAAATCCATGTTGTCCTGGTTGTGCAATTCATTGTTTTCCATAAACTAGAAATTTGATTCCTAATCACTCTTTCAAACACTTTTATTATGTGTGATGTTAGTGCAACTGGCCTATAATTTTTTGCCAAGGCTTTACTCCCCCCCTTGTGCAACGGAGCTATATCTGCAGATTTAAGTGCTGCTGGTATCTCCCCTGTATCCAGGCTCTTTCTCCATATTACGCTGAGTGCTCTCGCTACTGGTACTTTACATTTCTTTATGAATATTGAATTCCATGAGTCAGGCCCCGAGCTGAGTGCATAGCATATTGTCAATTTCTCTTTCAAAGTCTTCCGAGTTTGTGGTAATATCCGTTATATTATCTGTACTTTATATTATCTGTACTATCTTATATTATCTTATCTGTCCGTTATATTACTAGTACTACTTGTTGTGTTAAAGATTCGCTACCTGAAACAAAGTTCCAATAGCACCGGTATGGTGAGCCCGTAGTTACTACTACTACTAACCCCTGAACTATATGTTTAACCCATCTCTAACCCTGTCCATGCCCTGATGACAGAAGAAAATGTATATATGCTGGTTAGCATTGTAAATGTGTGGCCACGTCTGTGG
>WNGS01164858.1:1640697-1649116 GCA_020271785.1 Procambarus virginalis | reverse complement strand
TTACACAGCCACGAGGCCTACACAGTGTAAGGGAGTCCCTCAGTAACAGTAATACTCCTCAGTGATAATATACAGCAATATACGTAATACGGGAAGTAGTTAGGAACTAGTATAGAGTAAGTTAATAACATTGTAAGCCGGAGAAAGCAGAAATTCCTTAGGAAAATACAGGCAAATAATCAGTGTATAAATCAAGACTGGCAACGGTGACATCCTGCCCCCGACCTGGGACAACAACGGTCAACTATACGGTCCCAAGAGGACCATATTTTCTCCACAAGGCGATAAGTACCCCACATAAACTTAACAAATAAACATATGTAATATTATAAATATACTGTATACATATTTATATATATATATATAATATTATAAATATATGCATATAATATTATAACATCACAAACCCAACATGGAGGTGTGTGGAGGCTGCATAAGCACTTCGGAAGACTGTTGTAGGCATTGTATGTAATATTTGTAACATAAGATTTCACCTGAGTTGTACAGGATTACCTACACAATATGCAACCGGGAAGGTACCTACTGGATCTGTGAAAGTGACAGACAGGTGTGTGGGAAAACATTGCCAAACTAATGAATGACATTCTGAAGTACACAGGCTACAATTCACACAAAAACTACCAGAAATATATGCAGAGTATATAAAGACAGCAACGAACTCTGAGCACAACCCAGGGATTGAGAATTTAGAGAGTCAAAGTAGCAATGTAGAAGGACATAGCGTCGAGGTACACAAAAATGAAGGCAATATTGTAGAGCAAACTGGTGATATGAATAAGGAGATAAAAAATGAGACGAATGAGAAAGACGAAAGCAACAAGGCGAAAGATAAGGGTAATACCGAGAATAAATGCAGAAACGAGAAAGTTGGAACAAAAATCACAGAGGTAGCCAAGTCGTACACGGATACAAACAAGAATAATGCAATCACAGATGAAAATATTTGCAGGTATTATGCAAAAGGACAGTGCAGATATGGGCCCAGAGGCACGGAATGCTCATTCATGCACCCACGGAAATGCCGGAACTGGTTAGGGAAGGCAGATGTCGTTTTGATACTGAGTGTAGATATTTTCACCCTAAGCTATGCAAACTCTCAGTTAATGAGAGGAAATGCTACGATCTTCATTGCCCCGATTTCCACGTCAGAGGTACACAGCGCTATATAAGAGAGGAAGTCCAATATAATAGCCCTGAAATTTTTTAGAGGCAGGCAGAAACAGAGGGAGAAACAGACAGGCAGAAACGTGGCAGGAGTACGGATGGAGAGGGGGAAATGCCCGAGACTGGACTACATTTCGTCATCAAGCCCACACATACTACACCCCCAACTACACAGAGACTACCACACTCCCCAATATCACTTCCAAAACTGGACAAACCATTGCCACAACAACACACCCTGGGTCAGGGTAGAGAGGAGGGAGAACCACCAAAACCTTCCAGAAGTGACACACAATATGGACAATCATTCATTTTTGCAAACATTCAAGGTCTAAAGCCAAAGTCAAGAAATAAAGTCAAGTTCATAAATGGTCTCCTATTAGAGTCAAACTCCATATTTGGGGCATTCACGGAAACTCATACAAAAGATTACATGGATGGTGAAATCTGGATTCCAAATTATAATTTATACAGATGTGATAGAAAAACTAGGTCAAATGGAGGAGTAGGTCTGTATATTAAAGAGGACCTGGTATGCACAGAACTACTAAACTCAACTAATGAGGTGGTAGAGGTACTTGGAATTAAGGTAGAGAAACTAAACTTAATTATTATTTTAATATATAAACCGCCAGATACAACGGTTGAGGAATTCACAGAGCAGATGCACAAAATAGAGAACATACTTGATGACCTAGCAAACCCAGCTCCAGATATTATCTTCCTTGGAGATTTCAATTTACCGAGTCTAAGATGGAGAATGGCAAACACAAATATCATAGCAGGGAATGACCCGGGAAATAACCAGCCACAGGTCAGAGAACTTTTGAGATTCTGTGACAAATTCTCGCTCAATCAACAGATTACAGAACCAACTAGGAACGAAAACACACTAGACTTGTTATTCACAAACAATGATGAACTAATCAGAGACATAACAATCTCAGATACTTCATACTCAGACCATAAGCTCATTGAAGTGCGAACTAGCATAAATAACGGTAGTAGATCTAAGAGACCCAACAAGCGAGAAGGAATATTCAATCAATTCAATTTCAACAATAAGAGGATTGACTGGGAAAAAATAAATGTAGACCTTTCAACCATTCAATGGGAGACGGTCTTAAGCGACAAAACTCCCACACAGGGAATAGCTCAACTGACAGCTGAAGCTTACAAGGTCTGCTTGAAGCACGTGCCGGTGAGGAGGGGCAGAAAGAGGAACACTCTAGAAAGAGAACGCAGACGACTGTACAGGAGAAGGAAAAAAATTACGGAAATGCTTCGGCAGACACAACTATCACAAGCAAGGAAAATAAGCCTAAGCAGGGAGATCGAAGAAATCGAACAAACGTTGAAGCGATCATATGAGTCTGAGGAAATGGAATTGGAACAGAGAGCTATACAAGAGATAAGGAAAAATCCGAAATATTTTTTCACATACGCTAAATCAAAATCCAAAACCTCGACCAGTATTGGACCGTTAATTACAAATGAAGGTACGTACACAGAGGACAACAAAGAGATTAGTGAAATTCTAAGAAGCCAGTATGAGGCTATGTTTAGCACACCAATTAACAACATGAAAGTTGATGACCCAGACAGCTTCTTTATGAATGACATTCAAGCTGCAGATAATATAACGGATATTACCACAAACTCGGAAGACTTTGAAAGAGAAATTGACAATATGCCCATGCACTCAGCCCCTGGGCCTGACTCATGGAATTCAATATTCATAAAGAAATGTAAAGTACCAGTAGCGAGAGCACTCAGCGTAATATGGAGAAAGAGCCTGGATACAGGGGAGATACCAGCAGCACTTAAATCTGCAGATATAGCTCCGTTGCACAAGGGGGGAGTAAAGCCTTGGCAAAAAATTATAGGCCAGTTGCACTAACATCACACATAATAAAAGTGTTTGAAAGAGTGATTAGGAATCAAATTTCTAGTTTTATGGAAAACAATGAATTGCACAATCCAGGACAACATGGATTTAGAGCGGGAAGATCCTGTCTGTCACAGTTACTCAACCACTATGACAAAATCACAGAAGCCCTAGAAGAAAAGCAAAATGCAGATGTTGTATACACAGACTTTGCAAAGGCTTTCGACAAATGTGACCATGGGGTGATAGCTCACAAAATGAGGTCAATGGGAATAACTGGAAAAGTAGGACGCTGGATACTCAATTTCCTGTCGAACAGAACACAAAGAGTAACAGTCAATCAGATAAAATCGAGTCCAAGCGATGTTAAAAGCTCTGTACCTCAAGGTACAGTCCTTGCACCGCTACTGTTCCTTATTCTCATATCTGATATAGACAAAAATACACGTCACAGCTTCGTGTCATCCTTCGCAGATGACACAAAAATCAGCATGAAAATTACCTCTGCTGAAGACATTGAAAAACTACAAACAGATGTCAACAAAGTTTTCGATTGGGCAGCAGAAAATAATATGATGTTTAACAGTGATAAATTTCAGGTACTCAGGTACGGCAAAAATGAGGATCTGAAACATAATACAGGGTACAAAACACAATCAAATCTTCCCATAGTAGAAAAACAGCATGTCAAGGATTTGGGAATAATGATGTCCGACGATCTAACGTTTAGGGAGCATAACCAAGCAAATATCGCATCAGCCAGAAAAATGATCGGATGGATTACGAGAACTTTCAAATCCAGGGATCCCATCACAATGGTTGTACTCTTCAAGTCACTTGTGTTGTCCCGTCTCGAATACTGCTCAGTACTCACTTCCCCCTTCAGAGCAGGAGAGATTGCTGAAATAGAGGGAATACAGAGAACATATACGGCACGCATAGACGAGATAAAACACCTAAATTATTGGGATCGTCTCAAAGCTCTCCAAATGTACTCTCTAGAAAGGAGACGAGAGAGATACCAAATAATATACACGTGGAAAATACTGGAGGGCCAGGTCCCAAATCTACACAGTAAAATAACAACGTACTGGAGTGAACGATATGGAAGAAAATGCAAGATTGAACCAGTGAAGAGCAGAGGTGCCATAGGCACAATCAGAGAACACTGTATAAACATCAGAGGTCCGCGGTTGTTCAACGTCCTCCCAGCGACTATAAGAAATATTGCCGGAACAACCGTGGACATCTTCAAGAGAAAACTGGACTGTTTCCTAAGAGAAGTCCCGGATCAGCCGGGCTGTGGTGGGTATGTGGCTCTGCGGGCCGCTCCAAGCAACAGCCTGGTGGATCAAACTCTCACAAGTCGAGCCTGGCCTCGGGCCGGGCTTGGGGAGTAGAAGAACTCCCAGAACCCCATCAACCAGGTATCAACCAAGCAGAGCTGCCGGAGGCAGAGACCAGGAAGTGGTCCGAGCGTTCCATGCAAGACCCAGCCAAGACCGAACCTGAGAGGAAACCAGATAAGACTTCCACCAGTTCACCAGGAACACAAACCCAGCTAGCTGGGAATGAGCCAAATCCCTGGCAAGCAGACACGCAGACTGGCTGGGAGCCCAAACCAGCCAGTTGTCGAGGAGGGCAAGAACCTGAACACCTAACCGATGCAGACGGAACACCACGACCCGGGTAAGGCTTGTAAAAATGCGAGACGCCAGATTCAAACCAAAAGGAAGGCAACAAAGGCAGTAACACTGACAAATGCACAATTGCAGACTCTGCAAAGAGTAATGGACAAAAAGGCAAAGGCAACCTAAGAGCCAAGGCCCAAGCAGATTCTAAAGAAGCCAGCACCGCATGCCGACAAGCGAGGTGAAAAGCAAAAAACGTGAAACTGCATCCCGCAGAAGCGGGTCAAAGAGCTTCAACAATGCAGACGACGCACACACTGCTGAAGGCAACGCCCCAGACCAAGAGGCGCCCCCCTAGCTCCTCCACATCCAACTGAAGCCAATTTGAAGTCAGCTCGAAGAGGGAGAAGAAATGCAGGACCGAAGCCAACAAGCTGTGGGTATGCAAATCCTCTGTGATCAAGGCAGCTGAATGGGAAGGAACCTGCACATGAAGCTGCATCACACCCACATCCCGCGGAAGGGCAGGGGCAAACGAACATGCATTGAGATTCTCAAATTCGCCTCCGTGGAAAACCTGCAGCGAGCAGGACCAACAGAACATGTGCCAAGCCTCCAACAAAGAAAGCGGGCACTCTGCCAACCAGGACGACTCCGGAACTTCATAACGAACCCAGTACAGACACGAAAATCCATACACAAAAAAGTGATCCATCATGAAGCATAATCCAGGTCACACAAGAGGTAAGCTGCAAGGGCTTCCCGCACCACAGAAGGACGCGGGAAGCCGAAACCTCCAGAAGATGGGACCACGGAGCCCACGGGATCATGGAACCAATCCAGGAGGGGTAAACGCTAAGTCCAATTCGTATAAGGAGGAGCAGAAGAGAACCCCTCTCCTTGTAACACCAAGCCCTGCTCGGAGGGTAGAAAAACTCAGACGGGGTCCAATGGGCCCCAAGGCCTCCAAGTCAACCCTTCCTCCGCCCTGGGAACTCACCACTAGGCCCTGGGGCTGAGCCGTCCTCCAACTCCCCTCCCCCCTCTAACGGGAAGGCAGGAGCAACCAAAAAAGCAGAAATGAAGGGGCCCACTGGTCAGACCCAGAAGCTGTGACTGGAGGACCAGGCTCAATGCCTCTGCCACTCCCTGGAAGGGACTTCCCCGAGGCCTCCCCGAGTCTCAACACCAACTAAATCTTGCCCCAACTCTGAAACCCTTAGACGTTTGGAGCAGGATGCAAAGGGGAGGAACCGGATGAACCACAGAAGGGAAGGACAGGAGCAGCGGACAAAACCAAAGTCGAAGCGACTCTCACCCCCAAGTCCGGTCCCTATAACCAAAACAGGCCATTCGGGGAAGCAACCAACCTATCGCGTTGCAGGAACCTAAACCGAACATGCAATGCCTGCACTCTCATATCATGTTCAGTAGCTTGGGTGAACTGGAGCATGTGCAAAGAACAAACATCACACGACTCCGGGTCAATAGGATCGCTGACCTGACAGGCAGCATGGCGGAGGCATAACCGGTGATGTCACCCCAAAACAGGGGGACAGAGCAACTACAACCTTGCACAAAGCAAGAGGGGACTCAGGGGGTCACATCCATTGGACCACGTAGCCCCTCGTGTGGTTCCCAGGGCCCTTAGCCTTGGTAACATGCTAAGGAAAACCCAGGCAGGGTATGCAAACCCCGGCGCCCAAAACTACCAAGCAAACTTTTAAAGCTTAACCCCCGGGGAAGTGTCCACTCACTGGGGCCAAGCAGGGAGTACCACCAAAACACAATATATATAAAAGAAGGAACCAAGGGGACCAAAAGGCAGACCCTCACCTGGCAGGGAAAACAAAAGCAAAAGGAAAACCCCACAAGAGGACAACGTACCCAGGTGGACAGAGCCGGCCGCTATAATTGATGAAACTAGCTGTGAGTACCCCACGCCCCTACCATGACGAAAACTACCTCCTACTCAGAGGCAACAAGGGCAGCAAGAACGGAGCTGACTCCAAGGGCAGCCAAGTACCAAGCAGTAAAAAGCACAGCAGAGGTAGACCCCATGTTGCCTTGTGGAAGGCGGCCCCATGCCCTAAGGCAGTACTTTCTGGGCACCTAGGAAGGCATCCCTAGGCTCATGCAGCATGGCTCACACACCTCCCTGTAGAGACAGACACTCGCCACAAGGCACAGTAACTGAGAACAAAAACTGGAGCCCGAGGCACCCGACTAGCCAGTATCACATCAGCCAAGAACTGCCAGGGATCGCTGGCGAGAGGGTCTGGGACTTCCCCTTCCTCCTGGCAGTGGAGGTAGGTTAGCAGACAGAGGTGCAGTGATGTGATGACATCATGCTAGTTGCTAGTTTTCTTTTGGGCGTTCTGTCCACTCATTCGGCTTTCGGTAGCATTTTTTTTTCACACCAGAATAGGGGTTTGTTTTTGGATGCTTACCTTTCTGGATGACAGTCCCGTCAATGGCAGAAATAGAATGATTCCAACCACATAGGGGTTTCTTTAGGCCATTGCTCCTCGCACCTCTCTGAGGGGGGCCAGGTTCTGGCTCGTGGTCCCTGATAGGCAGAACTCCATGCACTTTGATGCCAGAAAGCTAATAGTTACATATCAGCCTAGATAGCTTTGGGAGCTGACGGGGCTCTCTTTCCCTTCCCCCCCCCCCCAGAAAGGCTGAGGGGAAACCACCTCACTAGAGAGATGGGGTCTCACAGCACAGCCCAGCCCACACCTTAGGTTACGTGGTTAGGTTCTGTTGGCTATGTGGTATTTGCAGTATGTGGATGCAGCACTTACAGAGATGCGATTCGAGCAGAGAGCGTGAACAGAGCACTTTCCAGAAAAGTACATACTTCATCAGTGAGTCTTGTGTAAAGTGTTTATAGCCATAAACAGGGTTTGATGAGTGTGTTAAGCAGCATTTGGCCTTTGTTGATTGAGACGAATTGCCTGGTGAGGTGTGCTTGCCTGGTGAGGTGTGGCGAGTGGAGGCTACCCAAAAAGTACGGGAAAGCTACTGTACTAGCAAATATTTTCTCTCATGTATAACTTGACATATAGACAATGGCAAATATAAAAAAAATGCATTTATATGAACAAAAGTCTTCCAGGGGCAAGGAAAAATGTGATGTTCACTGGTGACAAATTCATATTCTGTAATTTATTTTTAACGGAATGCAGAATAAAAAGTATTGTCAGATCTTATTGAAAGAAGCGAGAAAATCAATGATATTGTAATAATAATGCCAGATGGCCTAATGTTTAGAGAGGACAAAATCAAACATATCAACAGACAGAAAAATAATATGGTAGATAAAGACAACATTGACAGTAGGGATAACACATCAATGATGGTGTTCTTGATGTCACAAGTGCTATCTCATGTGGATTATTATTTGACCTTCACATCCCCCTTTCAAGCCAGGGGTAATGGTAGAGTTGGAAAATATACAGAGATCTTTTATTGTCCTCATGGAGACATGGAATTTCTGAACTACCTGAAGGCACTCAAATTGTACTCTTGGAATGGAGACCAGATATATATTTCATAATAGGCACAAGGAAAATGTGGAAGGTCAGACTCCAAGCTTGATCACTAAAATTCTAACATACTGGAAGTGTGCACGTGTACACGTGTGTCGAGTGTACACAGAAATATACTTGATCAGATGGACGATTACCGAGATCAATACCAGGCAACACTT
>WNGS01164858.1:1621908-1634697 GCA_020271785.1 Procambarus virginalis | reverse complement strand
TTGTTCACATCTCCTTGTTGTGGAATCTTTACAGCTGGTACAGCTTACTGACCCTTGGGACAATTGTGTGTCAATACCCACTTCCTTCGCCGGGAAGACTCGCACCTCTCTGGAGTCACGCAGTACATTTCAGAATGATATTTCCACAAATTCCCGCCAAGCTCTCTTTCCTCCATGTCCCCCGCAGGATATCTCGATTGTTTCGTCATCAACTCAGTGTACGAACACATTAACTTTCTTCATAAACCCGCCTCAACGTGCTTGAAGGATTGATCAACAGATATCGATCCCCGACGTTGCAGCTGTTGGTCAATAGAAGCAATGGTTAAAAAATGTTATTGGTTATCTTGAGATGATTTCGGGGCTTTAGTGTCCCCGCGGCCCGGTCCTCGACCAGGCCTCCACCCCCAGGAAGCAGCCCGTGACAGCTGACTAACACCCAGGTACCTATTTTACTGCTAGGTAACAGGGGCATAGGGTGAAAGAAACTCTGCCCATTGTTTCTCGCCGGCGCCCGGGATCGACCCCGGGACCACAGGATAACAAGTCCAGTGTGCTGTCCGCTCGGCCGCCCGGCTCCCTGGTCTTGGTTACAGTCTTTCTGAACTTACCCTTTTGTCTTTATTATTGTGCGCTCGCTTGTACTCACCTATATGTCGCCTGAACAGTATACACCATAATGAAATCATCTTTGTTGCGGATCCTACAGCAGGTATGTCTGTCAGCTGTCAACATGTCAGTCACTTGTCACGTTACTGTGTCTGATGACAGAGGTGAGGAAGGGGGGGGGGGTTACGTCAACTTTCGCACACGTGCACCTTTCTGACTCTAGCATTTGTTTTATTATCTTGTGTTTGCAGCTTCCAAACTCCCGTTTCAATTGGTATCATCTTGCACTTGTTTCAAATAAAGTCTATAGTATTAATTACTCAACCAAATCTATTTAACCAGGTCCTCCTAGACACATCCTGCTATCATCCTCCTCTTTTCTCAACTCATCTCGGTATTTGTGCATAATCTAACAACACTGAAATATCAGATCTTACTTCCTTGGCTAAGTCATGATCATATATAAAGAACAGTGTGGACTGTGACTAGTCCCTGTGGCACTCTGCTTGTTGCTTCCCCTGTGATTAATCTCACCACTAATATCGCCGTGTGATATCACCTTTGCTTTCTGTTGGAGAGGTGATATCTCATCCACTTCAGCTCCGCAAGTTACTCCATCTCTTTCCTCGGCATTGTGGGCGTCGCAGGTCCTGAAGGGTGCCGGGAAGTTCTTCGTAGTCCAGAAAGCTACAGTCAGCCAACTGTGAACTCCGACATCTTGTCATAGAGCTTTAATCAGCAGTGAAGGGCAGTGCTTTGTAAACCGAGTGTCAGGGAATGAATACCATACAAACAATAGGCAAGTTATCTCTAGTGTGTGATGATCGACATCCTCCAGACCTGCTCCACAACACACCCTGGGCGCGCCCCATGCACGCACGCACCGGATCCCACAACCTGCCTTTTATTACTAATTTAAGGTTGTTAGAGCGTCTTAATAAATTGGAGGCACCCTGAGGCGGCTCTACTGACACGGGGTGATAATTCCCCCCTTGTCGGGCAGCCTTGTGCAGCACTCAGCAGTTGTCAGCACCCGCATATTTACTTTCTGCTTAGGTGAACAGCGGCATTAGGTGAAAGGAAACGTGCTCAATCATTTCTTCCTCGCCCGGGAATCAAATCCGGGATGATATACTGTGTTATTACCTTCCGGGGGTCACCATCGTGGGGTCACCATCATGGGGTCACCATCATGGGGTCACCACACAACGAGGTCACCATCATGGGGTCACCACACACCGGGCCACCATCGTGGGGTCACCATCATGTGGTCACCATCGTGGGGTCACCATCGTGTGGTCACCATCGTGGGTCACCATCATGGGGTCACCATCATGGGGTCACCACACAACGAGGTCACCATCATGGGGTCACCACACACCGGGGCCACCATCATGGGGTCACCACACAACGAGGTCACCATCATGGGGTCACCACACACCGGGGCCACCATCATGGGGTCACCACACACCGGGGCCACCATCATGGGGTCACCACACACCGGGGCCACCATCATGGGGTCACCATCATGGGTCACCATCATGGGGGTCACCATCATGGGGTCACCATCATGGGGGTCACCCCACACCGGGTCACCATCATGGGGGTCACCACATACTGGGGTCACCATCATGGGGGTCACCATCATGGGGGTCACCATCATGGGGTCACCATCATGGGGTCACCATCATGGGGGTCACCATCATGGGGTCACCATCATGGGGGTCACCATCATGGGGGTCACCACATACTGGGGTCACCATCATGGGGGTCACCATCATGGGGTCACCATCATGGGGGTCACCATCATGGGGTCACCATCATGGGGGTCACCCCACACCGGGGTCACCATCATGGGGGTCACCACCATGGGGGTCACCATCATGGGGTCACCATCATGGGGTCACCATCATGGGGTCACCCCACACCGAGGTCACCATCATGGGGTCACCACACACCGAGGTCACCATCATGGGGTCACCCCACACCGAGGTCACCATCATAGGGTCACCACACACCAGGGTCACCATCATGGGGTCACCACATACCGGGGTCACCATCATGGGGTCACCACATACCGAGGTCACCATCATGGAGTCACCACCATCAACCCGTCCTCTTAAAATAACGTCGCTTTTCGCCCGTATGCGCTCTATGGCCAAAAATGGACATAATTTTAAATGAAATCGGCTCACGAAAGTGATGTACTGCCCCGTTTTCTGTTTGAGTCCTCCGGCTTACTCGGTTAGGTTAGGAGAGGAAATGTTCAATTAACTGTTTTCATGACGTTTTGAAACCTTAGGAGAACTTCCTGTCCTCCTAACCTACCAGAGGACCCTTAACTTACTGTTTTGGAAAAACAAAATCCTAATATTTTTGATTATTTTTAATTTCAAATTACGTCCATTTTCGGCCATACGGGCAAACGGTCAAATTCAGACGTAATTTGTAAGAGGACGTGGGGTCAGCACTGTGGGGTCAGCACCGTGGGGTCAGCAGCGTGGGGTCACTACATAACGAGGTATTCATGTACTCAATTCAGAAATTTTTCACCGCAATAAATGGGCTTCTGAGAATATATACAAAATTGAAAATCGTAATTATATCCCCAAAGATGCCTTTCTGTAATTCCCCTCCTCAAGGGGGCTCCAAGGGGCTTGTGGCCACACACTTGGACAGCCAAATAATTACTAACAAGGGGAGGGGAGGGGGTAGGAAAACTCACAAGGCGCACAAGAACAGTTTAATTCATCAAATAGATATAAAAACAGACAAGTATAGCATTAGCAAACTGTGTACACCACAACCTTACATGACTAAAATATTACAAGTGATCTCGTCACCAAATCGATTTTATCATAAAGGAATTTACAATTTTAGTTCTTTTGTGAAATGTTTACATACAATCATACATCACAAACTTCTGAACACAGTGGAACAATACTGGAAAAGGGAAGGGTGACCCAAGCAATACTTAAGTGATCTTAAACATTACTGACGGTGGGCAGCTGTCATCTCTTATTTAGACTTGAGATTCAGCTTTACGACCTCTAATACAATCAGATCTTATTCTAAGTTTAAGGACAGTCTTCTCACTCCGTGGCGTTCCTGTTAACTCTTACAGCAGCTGAAGTTGTAATGATGTTCGTGTCATCAGGAATTTCAAAATGAGACACAGTTGGAACACAGAGGAGGGTGAGGCCCGTCTCAACTCCACGACCAAACTATCGCTCGTTGCAATTTGCGATCATTCACGAAGAGAGGGTCATCCCCTCCATCAGACTTAGAAATTACAAATTGCAATGGCTCCTTTCATCTGAGATTAACGGGTTATTGTATAATAAAGAACTTTCGTGCTACGTTGACTATGGAGCCAATTGATTAGTTATTAAAAGTTGTTCAATGTCAACCAATATTTTTTTACTTGTTGTATATGAAAAGAGCTGCAATTGTTCCAAGTTTCAGTACTGCAGCTAAATAGAAAGGGAGATTTAATTTTTTTTCAACGAATATTACACATTTTCAAGTGTGTATATACAACCACACGTTTCAGATGTAATCATTCTATGACACTTTCCTGACACATTAGCATATAATAAAGGATCTGAGGCGGGGATTTTCCAAAACATGGTTAGTTTTCCTAATACAAATAGTTAAAGACCCCCCAAAAATATACAAATGTAACATGTTTATTGCTATTATAAAATCAATAAATGAACTTAGGAAAAAACGCTGACCCCAGATTTTAGAAACAAACTTTACATATAAGGTGTAAGTTTAATGTAAATTGAATAAAAAATTAAAGAGTTATATGAACGTTTATGTTACTTGAAATAAATAAGTAAAAAATAAAGTCTAAGGTGCTGCCATCTGTGGCTGAGGTTGACATCGGCCAATTTTCTCCAAAATTGGCGCCCTTACAGATAGGCTTATGTGCAGTCAGGTGTATAAGTTTCATGCAAATCGTCCCATAAACAAATAAGAAAAATAAAATTAAAAAAAAAATATTTTTTTTTAACTTAATTTTTTAAATAACACAAATTATAATTTTTGTTAATATTTGCTATTGTGATAGCCGAGAGTCATAGATATGCTTTCAGTTGACACTTGTGTTTGATAATCGTTTTTGACCATTTCGGAAATTTTTTGACACCTAATTCAATATTTTTTTCCCTCCCTTCCTATTTATGCTACGATGCTGAGACTTGGACCAGATTCATATACAATTCGTCAAAAATGTTTGATTGAAATCGAACAATTTTGAAAAAATTAAAAAAAAAACCTACTGGCCCCTAAAAGCAACTTACATGTGCTCGATTACAGTTAAGAGCCCAGCAAGTTTTCTTTAGTGTTATAATTTTCATTTATATTAAACTAATGAGTATCAGTCATTTGTTGTAGTGTATGATTTTGAGCTGTTGAAAGTTATTTGTAGTCAGTTTCTTAATTTATGTCGTGTTACTTTATATAACTTCTCTGTATAGTTTCCTTTTCTTTGGAAGTCAGTGAATATATACTTTAGTCTCGTAGTCGGGTCAGGGGTCAGGCAGGTGTATACTTGCTGGTTGGTCAGCAAGATATTACTGACCCGCCAGAGGTCATGATCCACAACACCACACTAATTGTTCTGTCAACAGCCTATAACCTTGTTGATCCGAGTACATTTTGATTGTTTTCTCTGTTTTGAAAACCTCAGTTTAATTTGTAACGTCTGCTTTTATTTTTAAACTGATTTCTAGCAATTTTTTCTTGTTTAAATTTGCAGTTTCTTTAGATCTGATAATTTAAAGTCTTTTCGGAACGTCATGAAGATTATAAATAAAAGAACAATTTTAAAAGATAGAAAGTGAGATCACGATAACATGAGACATCTACCAGATAGTTTAGGGAGCGGGAGGGCGGGATCGAACTTGCGTCAGGCGTGGATCTGGATTCATCAAGCAGTTGCACAAGTACTTAATTAATTAAGAACCTGTACATATTTTCTCAATCTTTGGTGGCTTTGTTTACCTTAATTAGACAGTTTGTGAGCTCCGAAGCACCAGGAGGCTGTTTACCACAGCAACAATATTTGATGGACAAGTTTCGAATCTCGTAAACTGTTTAATACATGTAAACAAAGCCGCCAAAGATTGAGGAAAGTTGCACAGGTTCGTAAGTACTTGAGTAACTGCTTCATGATTCCCGGCCCTGGCCAGAACCAGCCCGTCCTCCAAACAAAGATCCAAAAGTGATTCCATGCACCCGCCAAACCCCCTGTTTATGAATGAAAAGCGGTTTACACACGACTCACAACTGCTGACGTTCGAACATATCCGGAACAAGTGCTTCACTGACGAATTTTGTTCGAACCACAACGCTATAAATGCTTCATCCACGTACTACAAATACAAATAATCGCCAGCAGAACCTAAACACCTAACCTAACCTAACCTATGCCTATTTATACACAATATGCTAATATATTAGAATATTAATTTATACTTGAGAAAATTCCCGTTTTGAATGAACAGCATGTTAAAATTTATGAATGCGTCTGTGGGGTTGACCGCTGAATGTAATGGACTTAAGTCGAGGACGGGTTGCCAGAACCCACCAGCCTGCTCCAACGAATTTCTTCTTTCAAGACACATTTGAGAGGACTCTGTTCATCCAGCCCGTCCTAAAACAAAGACCCAAAAGTGATTCCATGCACCCCCCAAACCCGCTGTTATAAATGAAAAACGGTTTACATACGACTCGCAATTGATTTCGTTTGAACACTTCCCGAACAAGTGCTTCACTGACGAATTTTGTTCGAACCACAACGCTGTAAGTGCTTTACCCACGTACTACAAATACAAATAATCCCCAACAGAACCTAAACACCTAACCTAACCTATGCCTATATATGACAATATACTAATATATTATAATATTAATTTATATTTGAGAAAATTCCCGTTTTGAATGAACAGCATGTAAAAATTTATGAATGCGTCTGTGGGGTCGACCGCTGGATGGAATGGACTTAAGTCGAGGACGGGTTGTAAATGCTTCACCCACGTACTACAAATACAAATAATCTCCAATAGAACCTAAACACCTAACCTAACCAATGCCTAAATATATGCAATATGCTAATATACAATAATATTCATTTATATTTGATAAAATTCTGCTTTGAAGAACAGCATGTTAAATTTGATGAATGCGTCTTGGGGTCGACCGCTGGATGGAATGGACTCTGTCCAAGGACGGGTTGGTTCATCCTGACACGTTATATATATATATATATATATATATATATATATATATATATATATATATAATATATATATGTCGTACCTAGTAGCCAGAATGCACTTCTCAGCCTACTATGCAAGGCCCGATTTGCCTAATAAGCCAAGTTTTCATGAATTAATTGTTTTTCGACTACCTAACCTAACCTAACCTAACCTACCTAACCCAACTTTTTCTGCTACCTCACCTAACCAAACCAATAAAGATAGGTAGGTTAGGTTAGGTAGGGTTGGTTAGGTTCGGTCATATATCTACATTAATTTTAACTCGAATAAAAATAAATTGATCTCATACATAATGAAATGGGTAACTTTATCTTTTCATAAGAAAAAAATTTGAGAAAATATAATAATTCTGGAAAACTTGGCTTATTAGGCAAATCGGGCCTTGCATAGTAGGCCGAGTACGACGTTCTGGCTACTAGGTACGACATATATATATATATATATATATAATATATATATATATATATAATATATGCAAGCGATGAGTCACAATAACGTGGCTAAAGTATGTTGACCAGACCACACACTAGAAAGTGAAGGGACGACGACGTTTCGGTCCGTCCTGGACCATTCTCAAGTCGATTGTGAATCGACTTGATTCACAATCGACTTGAGAATGGTCCAGGACGGACCGAAACGTCGTCGTCCCTTCACCTTCTAGTGTGTGGACTGGTCAACATATATAAATATATATCGTGAGAAAGCTGCATGAACGCGCAAGCCATAGATCACTAAGAACTCTTTGACCACGACACAGGTTCGAATCCTGGCGGGTCAAAGAGTTCTTAGTGATATATATATATATATATATATATATATATATATATATATATATATATATATATACTCCACCATATTTCTATTGTATTGTACTTAGTTTTACTGTATGAGTAAGGAGGTTTCCAGCGGGTTTTAACACAGCATATATTTATAACTAGAACATTCATAAAGGCCTTACAACACTAATTTGAAATACACCGAGTTTTTAGGCTCTCCAACAATACACGTGTACAACAAGTGTACAACAAGTGCAGTACACGTGTACTACACGTGTACAACAAGTGCAGTACAACTATAAACGTCAAGAAGTAAATATCGCGATGCAAATAGCAGGCATTTTTTTAAAGTTTATTGATTTCAAGCGCTGTTAAGCAAATTTGCAAGTGTTTATAGTTACCCATATTAAACATGTGCCTGGTGTAGCTCACGATACGCGTCCTCGTACACACCCACACGTCTGAGACTAGGCTACACCACCCCACACCCTCTGAGACTAGCTACACCACCCACACCCTCTGAGACTAGGCTACACCACCCCACACCGTCTGAGACTAGGCTACCCACCCCACACCCTCTGAGACTAGGCTACACCACCCACACCGTCTGAGACTAGGCTACACACCCCACCCTTCAGAGCAGGAGAGATGACTGAATTAGAGGGACTACAGAGATCATATTCAGTATGCATAGACACGATAAAGCACCTACAATATTGGGATCCTGTCAAGCTCTCAAAATATACTCTCGAAAGGAGGTACTCTCTCTAGATGAAAGAGATGTCAAATAATATAGGACAACTGAACATATTGAAGGGCAAAGGTCTCACCCCCTAATCTACAGAGTAAAATAACACCATACTGTAGTGAACGATTTGGAAGAAAATGCATGATTGAGCCAGTGAAGAGCAGAGGGTGCCATAGGCACAATCCAGAGAACGCGAGTTGTGAGCATCCCAGCCCATCCTCCTGTTTTAGGTAGTACTTATCATAAGATGAGAACCATCGATACATATATTGACATAGAATACAATTAGTAGAAAATTGGTACTAATGAATTTGGACAAACTGGAAAAGGTTTGTATTTGTTGCAAAGGAACCTAAATTAACCTGAGGACCTTCCCAAGATCTAATACCCACGCCTATCATATAATAGGTACCATATTTGGGCTATAGCTAGGCTTAGGCATAGGGTTACGATTGCTTTTTAGGCGATTTATTTTTTGGACTTGTTACATCATGCTCCCTAGCAAGGCTTGTGAAGTAGAACTTTCCCTCATAAATTAGTGAACTTCCTGGCCTCAATTATATAACTTTAAAATGTTTAGAGTTGAGTGAAAGACTAAAGTAAAATCCACCAGTTTTCTTGGGGGCTAACGTATCTACATGACCACAGCTTATGTACAATATATATATATCTATATGATATAGATATATATATTAGATATAGATAGATATATAATAATATATATATATATATATATGTATATATATATAGCCCGGTAACATGTTTGGTGTAGAGTGACATGTTACAATGGTTTGGGGGGTGGTGAGAACAAACACAGAACACGAAACAATGGGTATAAGCTAAAGGGAAGAATAGATCTGTAACTGCAGAAGGCCTCTTGGCCCATATTTCTTGATGTTTCTATATTGGGAGCGGAGTCTTGAAGGTGGTAGAAGTATATATATTCTACCCACTTCAAGACTCCGCTCCAATATAGAAACATCAAGAAATATGGGCCAATAGGCCTTCTGCAGTTACAGATCTATTCTTCCCTTTAGCTTTATACCCATTGTTTCGTGTTCGTTGTTTGTTCTCACCTCACCCCAAACCATATATATATAAATATATAATATATAATGTCGTACCTAGTAGCCAGAACGTCGTACTCTTGGCCTACTATGCAAGGCCCAGATGTTGCTAATAAGCCAAGTTTTCCGAATTATATATATTTTCTCAAATTTTTTTCTTATGAAAATGATAAGTACCCATTTCATTATGTATGAGGTCAATTTATTTTTATATCGAGTTAAAATTACGTAGCTATATGACCGAACCTAACCAACCTACCTAACCTAACCTAACCTATCTTTATGGCTGGTTAGGTGTAGGTAGCAGAAAAAGTAGGTTAGGTTAGGTTAGGTTAGGTTAGGTATTCGAAAACAATTAATTCATGAAAACTTGGCTTATTAGGCAAATCGGGCCTTGCATATAGTAGGCTGAGAAGTGCATTCTGGCTACTAGGTACGACATATATATATATATATATATATATATATATATATATATATATATATATATCATATATATATACACATATCGACAACCCAGTAACAATCAAGTAAGTTATCACAAGACCCAAGTCAAACAGCAGACTAATGTCACTAGCTAAGATCGACCTAGTACATAACCAGAGGGGGGAGTAATGTCTCATCATGGACATCAATAAACACAAGTCAGCGAACTTTGTCTTCAGAAAAACTAAGTCCCGATTGGACTGGCAAACGGCAAAGTTGAGAAACTTTGAGTGAATTTCAGTCAGAAAACATTCTAAGGAAACTACTCCAAGCTTGTACTAAAGAGGCACCCCTTCTTGAGCCCTGATGGGCACATGTATAAGCAAGTATGATGGGGTCGCCATGGGTTCTCTCCCCTAGTGTCCTGTTTGCGAACTTCTACAATGGGTACCATCGGAACAAACGGGTCTTAGGCGATATGAACTTGAAACCGGCCAATATACTGCAGGTATGTTGACGACATTTTTACAACAGGTACCTAGAATGGTCAGACATCTGCAGGAGCTAGAAGGAGCATTTGGAGCAGAATTCTGTGTTGCGTTTTCCTTACGAGATGGAGAAGGATAGGGAAAACTACCCTTTCTAGATGCGAAACAGTCATGGAAAGGAGCAAAGGTTTCCACAAGGCAGTCTACACTAAGGAAAACAACATAGGAATGTGCCTCAAGTGCCAAACAAGTAGACGGATCAGAGGAGTGTATGTTAATGCTTATGTCGACCGTGCTTTCAGCCACAGCTCAGGATGGAAGCAAGTCGATGAAGAACTCGGTGGGGTAAGGCAGGTATTCAAACAAACGGCTTCTCCAATGGTTTCGTTGAAGACAATCATAAGAAGAAAGGTGAAACGGCATGCAACCTCTGGAGATACAACTAACACAACACCTGTACCCCCTACCCTATTAGACTATTTTATTTTACAGGAACTTCTTTCCACAGCTCATAAAACAGGAGGAAAGGGTCCTGGAAGAGATTGTTAATAGAAACGTTATCCCTACAGACAAAAAATCAGAAGATACAATTGATAAATCTACTATAAAACCAAGAAAACTGCCAACCTACTCATGAGAAACTCTCCAGACACAAATGCAGAACGCTTTGAAAGAGACCAATGTCGTAGATGCCTTCAAATGCCCACTTGGGGACTGTAAGCCTCAAAGAACTCAGTATATAGGCAAGACAAACCATCTCTTTCCAGTCGATTAACGATTCATAAGCATCAGGGCTCTATCAAGGAAACATATAATCTCTTCCCACAAACCCATTCTCTTCCGCTCAATCTCACAAGCTCTTCCCTATCACCAGAGAAGTCTTAACAAAAAACACGGAAATCATCGATAGATACAGCGATAGCAGGCGGCTTGATATCTGCCGAGGCACTACACATTAAGAAGTCACACCAGCAATCAACAGCCAAAATGCCACATTTATATTCTACCTACTTCAAGACTCCGCTCCATTATAGAAGCATCAAGAAATATGGGCAAATAGGTCCCTCTGCAGTTCTATTCTTCCCTTTAGCTTATACCCATTGTTTCGTGTTCTGTGTTGTGTTGAAAGTTTGTTTTCACCTTATCCAAAACTATTGTAACATATCACCCTCACCCAAATGCAGGTATAAAAAAGTCAAAGCTGTTTATACTCTGTTTAGTGTTTGCATTTTATAGTTGTGTGTGTGTGTAAAACTAAAGTCTTTGAAAATGTAATAAGTTTTACGAAACGCGCTCAAGTGTCGCGTCAGGATTAGAAATAAAAATGAACTTTGGAGAATTGATTTTTTCAGTTACCATCACAGTGAAAAAGAATATATGAAACATTGAGAAAATTCGTGTTAGGAATTATTAATCTTTACTTTTTCGGTCATATTTAATAATATATGCATACAGGAAAAATTGCTACCAAAATATAATATATATATATATATAATATATATATATATATATATATATATATATATATATATATATATAGTATATATATCGTACCTAGTAGCCAGAACGCACTTCTCGGCCTACTATGCAAGGCCCGATTTGCCTAATAAGCCAAGTTTTCATGAATTAATTGTTTTTCGACTACCTAACCTAACTTTTTCGGCTACCTAATTTTACCTAACCTAACCTATAAAGATAGGTTAGGTTAGGTTTAGGTAGGGTTGGTTAGGTTCGGTCATATATCTACGTTAATTTTAACTCCAATAAAAAAAAATTAAATAACTTAAAAAAAAAAAAAAAAAAATAGCTTTATCATTTCATAAGAAAAAAATTAGAGAAAATATATTAATTCGGGAAAACTTGGCTTATTAGGCAAATCGGGCCTTGCATAGTAGGCCGAGAAGTGCGTTCTGGCTACTAGGTACGACATATATAATATATATATATATATATATATTATATATATATATATATATATATATATATATATATATATATATTTATAATATCTCAGAGGGTGTGGGGTGGTGTAGCCTAGTCTCAGACGGTGTGGGGTGGTGTAGCCTAGTCTCAGAGGGTGTGGGGTGGTGAAGCCTAGCTCAGACGGTGTGGGGTGGTGAAGCCTAGTCTCAGACGGTGTGGGGTGGTGAAGCCTAGTCCTCAGACGGTGTGGGGGTGGTGAAGCCTAGTTCAGGACGGTGTGGGGTGGTGAAGCCTAGTCTCAG
The DNA here is from genome assembly GCA_020271785.1 of Procambarus virginalis. Lineage (NCBI taxonomy): Eukaryota > Metazoa > Arthropoda > Malacostraca > Decapoda > Cambaridae > Procambarus > Procambarus virginalis. Next base: position 1,622,071 of record WNGS01164858.1, on the reverse strand, counting down.
ACGTGTGGGGTGGTGAAGCTTAGTCTCAGACGGTGTGGGGTGGTGAAGCCTAGTCTCAGAGGGTGTGGGGTGGTGAAGCCTAGTCTCAGACGGTGTGGGGTGGTTGAAGCCTAGTCTCAGACGGTGTGGGGTGGTGAAGCCTAGTCTCAGACGGTGTGGGGTG
>WNGS01164858.1:1587973-1602243 GCA_020271785.1 Procambarus virginalis | reverse complement strand
CAGGAAAGTCGATCTCGCGGCTTCTGAATGCTCATCCCAATCGTCTGATCAACAGTCTCTACTATTTCACATCTTTGACTTGCAAGAAATCTATTATATAAATCATAGGAAATCCTCCTTCCATCCGTGTAAACTGTTTGGCAGTCACGTAAAACAACATTCTCCCATTATAAGAACAACATGAGAAACCGTTTGCTCCCAACGCCATCGCAGCACAACAAAACACAACAGATCAGCAGAAAATACAACAAAAAAAATGCTGAAAATATAATTCTAATGAAGAAAAAAAACATTAATTCACAATAATGTTAGAAAGTAAACAGCCTGTTTCTCTGGTAAAGGCCAAGCAACAACAGCGGCAAGCCACACACTCTACACAAAACAATACCTGGAAATGCACTTTGTACAAACGCAAAATTTCCCCTCAAACCTCTGAATTATGAAGCAAGATATACACCGTCTCTAAACAAATAAACAGGAAGTATGCATACAAAAGTGAGCTCAAGGCAAAGGGAAAGTAGGCACAAGGCAAAGTGGGCACAAGGTAAACAAAGTGGGCACAAGGTAAACAAAGTGGCACAAGACAAGATGAACACACAGCTAAGAGAGCACTAGGCAAAAAAGAAGTGGGCGAAGTGCAAAGTGGGCACAAGGCAAACAATGGGCATGAAACAAAGTGAAAAAAGGTAAACAAAGTGATATAAGGCAAAGAAAAAGTGAGCACAAGACAAAGGGAAAGTGAGCATAAGGCAAGAGAAGGTGGCACGAGGCAAATAAAGTGGGTAAAAGTTAAGCAGAAAGTGAGCACTAACCAAACAGGAGGTGGGACAAAACAATAACAACAGTGGACACAAACACAGACAAGAAACAGCGACCTACATGCAGGCCGTGCAGGAAACAGCACGAGTCCTATAATTACAAAACAAACTCCCGCAGACTGCAGAGTACGGCGTACAGACGGGACGGGTGACGGTACAGGCACCACGAGGACGTACACACACACACACACACACACACACACACACACACACACACACACACACACACACACACACACACACACACACACACACACACACACCAAATCAAGCAACCTTGGAGGAATTTGACCTCACCAGTGATGAGGTCAAAAGGTGTCTGCTGGAGCTGGATGTGACAAAGGCTGTTGGACCTGACAGAATCTCACCATGGATACTAAAGAAAGGTGCAGAAGCACTAAGTGTGCCACTCTCTATGGTGTATAACAGGTCACTGGAAACAGGAGACCTACCAGAAAGTTGGAAGACAGCTAATGTAGTCCCAATATACAAGAAGGGTGACAGGCAAGAGGCACTGAACTACAGGCCAGTTTCCCTAACTTGTATACCATGCAAGGTGATGGAGAAGATCGTGAGGAAAAGGCTAGTAGAGCATCAGGAGGGAAATAACTTTGTAACGCACCACCAACATGGGTTCAGAGATGGTAAATCGTGCCTCACAGGTTTAATAGAATTCTATGACCAGGCAACAAAAATTAGGCAGGAAAGAGAAGGGTGGGCCGACTGCATTTTCCTGGACTGCCAGACAGCCTTTGACACAGTACCCCATAAATGGCTGTTAAAAAGTTGGAGCAACAGGCAGGAGTAAAAGGGAAGGTGCTCCAGTGGATAAGGGAGTACTTAAGCAACAGGAAACACCGAGTAACGGTGAGGGGGGAGGAGACATCAGAGTGGCGAGATGTCACCAGCAGAGTCCCACAGGGCTCAGTACTTGGACCCATCCTGTTTCTAATATATGTAAACGATCTTCCGGAGGGGATAGACTCGTTCCTCTCAAAGTTTGTTGATGATGCAAAAATTATGAGAAGAATCAAGACGGATGTAGATAGACAGAGACTACAGGATGACCTGGACAAACTGGAGGAATGGTCTAGAAAATGACTGCTAAAGTTCAACTCAGGAAAGTGTAAGGTAATGAAATTAGGCGAAGGGAGCAGGAGGCTGAACACAAGGTACCATCTGGGAGGTGAACTCCTGCAAGAGTCAAATAGAGAGAAAGATCTGGGGGGTTGATATCACACCGAACTTGTCCCCAGAGGCCCACATCAAAAGGATATCATCAGCGGCATATGCTAGACTGGCCAACATAAGAACTGCCTTCAGAAACTTGTGTAAGAAATCGTTCAGGACCCTGTATACCACTTATGTCAGACCAATCCTGGAATATGCAGCTCTAGCCACGTAAATAAGTAGTTAGTAACAGTTGATTGATTAACAGTTGAGTGGCGGGCCAAATTTAACTGAGTCCATACCCAGTTAAACACAAGACAAAGTCAGAGAAGATTCAGCGGTATGCCACCAGGCTCGTCCCGGAACTGAGAGATATGAGCTACGAGGAAAGGCTAAAGGAGCTGAACCTCACGTCCCTGGAAAACAGAAGAGTAAGGGGAGACATGATAACCACCTACAAAATTCTCAGGGGAATTGACAGGGTGGACAAAGTCAAACTCTTCAGCACAGGTGGGAAACGAACAAGGGGACACAGGTGGAAACTTAGTACCCAGATGAGCCACAGAGACGTTAAAAATAACTTTCTCAAAGTCAGAGTAGTTAATAAATGGAATGCATTAGGCAGTGATGTGGTGGAGGCTGACTCCATACATAGTTTCAAATGTAGATATGATAGAGCCCAGTAGGCTCAGGAATCTGTACACCAGTTGATTGACAGTTGAGAAGCGGGACCAAAGAGACAAAGCTCAACCCCCACAAGCACAATTAGGTGAGTACCAACCCACCCACACACACACACACACACACACACACACACACACACACTGCAGGAATGGTCGAACAAATGGCTGTTAGAGTTTAACCCAAGCAAATGTAATGTAATGAAGATAGGGGTAGGAAGCAGGAGACCAGATACAAGGTATCATTTGGGAGATGAAATACTTCAAGAGTCAGAGAGAGAGAAAGACCTGGGGGTTGATATCACGCCAGACCTGTCCCCTGAAGCTCATATCAAGAGGATAACATCAGCAGCATATGCCAGGTTGGCTAACATAAGAACGGCCTTTAGAAACTTGTGTAAGGAATCTTTCAGAACATTATATACCACATATGTCAGACCAATCCTGGAGTATGCGGCTCCAGCATGGAGTCCCTATCTAGTCAAGCATAAGACTAAACTGGAAAAGGTTCAAAGGTTTGCCACCAGACTAGTACCCGAGCTGAGAGGTATGAGCTACGAGGAGCGACTGCAGGAATTAAACCTCACTTCGTTGGAAGACAGAAGAGTTAGGGGGGACATGATCACCACATTCAAGATTCTCAGGGGAATCGACAGGGTTGATAAAGACAGGCTGTTTAACACAAGGGGCACACGCACTAGGGGACACAGGTGGAAGCTGAGTGCCCAAATGAGCCACAGAGATATTAGAAAGAACTTTTTTAGTGTCAGAGTGGTTGACAAATGGAATGCATTAGGAAGCGATGTGGTGGAGGCTGACTCCATACACAGTTTCAAATGTAGATATGATAGAGCCCATTAGGCTCAGGAAACTGTACACCTGTTGATTGACGGTTGAGAGGCGGGACCAAAGAGCCAGAGCTCAACCCCCGCAAGCACAACTAGGTGAGTACAACTAGGTGAGTACACACACACACACACACACACACACACACACACACACACACACACACACACACACACACACACACACACACACACCACCACACACACACACACAGGGACCTCGTGGTTGAGTAGCCAGCACTCTAGGTTCGTAGTACTATGCCCGGCAGAAGCAAAAACAAATGGGCAGTTCTTTCACCTCTGATGCCCCTGTCCACTTAGCAGTAAATAGGTACCCGGGAGTTAGACATCTGCTACGGGCTGCTTCATGGGGATGTGTGTGTGTGTGTGTGCTAGAGAGAATATATGTTGTAGATATAATAAGAGGAAAAATAAATTGGTTAGAAAGGCGGGGGTCCAAGAGCTAATAGCTCGATTGTGCAGATACAAATAGTAAATACAAACACACACGCACAACAAGAACTTGTGGGCTGGCCACGATCACATGCGCACACGACGAACGAGGGCTTGGGTTGTACGTACTTGGAGCAGGTGGAGAGCCACAGGTGTGGGGTGGTGGGAACTGTGGGCGCGTGAGGGGCGGCCTGGGCGCTGCTCAAGTGATCCAGGTACTCCGTCTGCCGCCCACGCAGGCCAGCTGTCACCCACAGGAGATGGACATCCAGCCACTGCACCCCAGTATTGTAGTGGGTTGGACACCGGGTCGGGTCACTACACCCCGGTGTCCGGCCCGGGTGCCAAAAGAGCCGGGGGAACGCATGGACTCACTAGGTATGTATCTACATATTGGTTCATTTTAGATCTTAGGAATCAATGGCGAGTGTTCGTCGTGCCTGTTTTGACTTCAGTTTTGACTTCATGGGTTACTCCGGCCGTGCATGAGTGTGAGAGCCAGAGAGTGGGCAGCAGGGCACCGATGGGGTCACTGGTGGGATGGTGCGGCCCGCCCTCACAACCCACTACGGTGCGCCGTGCTGCTTCCATCTCACCACCAAGCATCCGAACTCCTCCCTAGCATTACTAGCCACATGTAAGCAATGAAACATAGAAGCAAATATGAACAGAGGACTATTGTCAGCGGTGGTCCTGGCGTGGAGGCATATAATAATAATAATAATAATAATAATAATAATAATAATAATAATAATAATAATAATAATAATAGAGCAGCAAGACACAAGAGCCGACTCCTGGCACGGCCAGTAAGAGCATTACACAACACAAGGCGGGTCTGGAGGTGGTCACGATCAACCCCCACGACGCCAAGCCAATATAACCTAACTGGCACATGATGTGGCCAGTATGAGGCAGCCACAGCTATAGCCACTAGTCCCTTCCCCACACTTAATTCACCTCAGTCTGGACGCTATGGAAGATGAGCGTCCAAACTGATGTGCTTCAGTGGAATATGTCACTCAATAGGTACACACTAACTAATGAGCATCGACTCCCTAGGACAAGGTGGGGTTCAGTCCGTACGCTCATATGATAGATGCCACTTTATGTTATACACTTGTCACCATGGCTAACACCGTCTTCACTGTGGCCAATGTACTTCTTGACCAGGGTTTCCTTGGACCATCACTAGGGCATCAGGGTCCCCCGACCAAATAACAGTAACATATCATTACTGAACCATTAAAAATAACATTTTCGAGGCATAAAAATAGTAAACTGTTGCCAGAGGAACACAAAGAACATTGTGAGAAGAGCGTTGTGTCGCTTTCCAACTTCTGACCTGCTTATTTTTATTTATTTATTTATATTATTTATATACAAGAAGGTACATTGGATTAGTGAAGATACATAGCATGGTATTTACATTCTTGTAAAGCCACTAGTACAACCTGTCCTCTTAAAAAGAACGTCGCATTTGGCCGTTTGCCCGTATGGCCGAATTTGGACGTAATTTGAAAATGAAAAAAATATGAAAATAAATTTAGGATTTTTTTTTTCAACAACAGTAAGTAAAGGGTCCTCTGATAGGTTAGGTGGGCAGGAAATTCTCATAAAGTTTCAAAACGTTATGAAAAACGTTAATTTAAAGTGTCCTCTCATAACCTCTGCGCGTACGCCGGACGACTCAAATAGAAAACGGAACAGAACGTCACTTTTGTGAGTCGATTTCATTTCAAATTACGTCCAAATTTGGCCATATCGCGCATACGGGCCAAAAGTGACGTTCTTTTTAAGAGGACGGGTTGACTAGTAAGCGCAGCGTTTCGGGCAGGTCCTTAATCTAACAGATAATTTTAAGTAGGCTTTTAATTATATGGATGGTGAAATATTAAAGAAACTGTTTATGATTTTTTCGAGACCAAAATTGGAATATGCAGCAGTTGTATGGTGTCCAAATCTCAAGAACCACATACAGAAACTGGTAAAGGTGAAACGGCATGCTACAAAATGGCTTCCGGAACTGAGAAACATGAGTTACGAGGAGAGACTACAGACATAAAACATGCCAAGACTAGAAGATAGAAGAAAAATACGTGATATAATCACCACATACACAATGATAACAGGAATAGACCAAATTGACAAAGAGAAATATCTGAAACCAGCAACTTCACAAACAGGAAGACACAGATTCAAGCTAAGGAAACAAAGGTGCCGAACAAAATATTAGAAAGTGTTTTTTTTTTTTTTTTGCAAACAGAGTGGTAGATGGTTGGAACAAACTAAGTGAGAAGGTGATGGAGGCCAAAACAGTCAGTAGTTTCAAGACGGGACACCACGAGCGTAGCTCTCATCCTGTAACTGCACTTGGGTAATTACACACACAATACATGGTAATACTAATAGACAAAACTATTCCATGTGTAGATTTAGATCCACCTGTAATATGAGCAGCAGACTGCTACTGCGTTATTAAAATGTTCAAGAAACGATATAATTTGACCATTATGGGAGGAGTAAAGGCCTTTAACTGGAGTTAGGACTTGGACACATGTTACTCTCTTGACTTTCTGTGGTGGAAGTTTTGGTGTAATTAGTGGCGATATATTAAAAATAATCAACAATAAAATCTTATACAACAGCACTTGAAGAATTTATAATGTTAATTTGTTATCATTCGTATTTAAGCACAATTTTATATCTCGGCTTAAGTAGAGGAGCAGTTTGAGTTTAGTTCATTTATTATTCACCCCATACCCATCCTGTGGGCGGTAGTGGAAAGGATTACAGAGGCACATTAATGGGCTTAGGGACTGAACCCTAAAATTCATTTAGCTAAGCAAGTTACAGTTTTGATGAACTAGTTACAAAAATTTATATATATTGTGATGTCAACAATGAGTTCGAGACCGACCACAAGTACAGTCTCTAAGCTAAGCAACTGACATATGTGGAGAGCTAGTGTTATAATTGATATGTTTGTCCTGCACACCGCCCCCCATCCAGTGCGCAGCGGTGCATAGGTTACAATCACTCAGTTACTACCTACAGTTAGCAAACTGGAGATATTTGGCTAGCAAGTTTAAATATATAGACTGTACCGTCAGAACCAGAATTCCTCATTTACACAAGCACTGGCGAAACCTGTACATTTTTCCTTAAACATAGTGGCTTTATTTACATTACCTGTTCGAGCATACCTGGAGAAGGTTTCGGGAGTTTACTCCCCCAAACCCAGCCTGAGGCCAAGCATTACTATGTAATGCGCGGAGAGTGCACCCGAGTCTCGCCGTGAGAGCGTCCTGGTGGGGTTACCTGGTTGATACCTGGTTGATGGGGTTCTGGGAGTTGTTCTACTCCCCAAGCCCGGCCCGGGGCCAGACTTGACGTGTGAGAGTTTGGTCCACCAGGCTGTTGCTTGGAGCGGCCCGTAGGCCCACATACCCACCACAGCCCGGTTGGTCCGGCACTCCTTGGAGGAAACAATCTAGTTTCCTCTTGAAGATGTCCACGGTTGTTCCTGTAATATTTTAGCCTGTGGCTAAAAATTACAGGAGCCAGGGGTCAGCCTGTGTCCTCAGATTCAGCTAGAGTTAATTGAAATATTTTCGGGCTCCTCCCTAGTCAGCTTGTTCCTGTTTATGAATAATCCTGATAGTCTTGACAAACAACTTAATGGTACAACTTGATTGCTTTTTTGCACATCATGGGAAGCTAACGCCCTGATGTGCTGACCAACTATTTAGGTGTGCAAAACACTTTTACCCGAATAGGCTGAATCAGCTGGGAACAGTACCACACCGGACTTTCCCACAACAGTGTAAAATGCCCCCCTCCCCCCCGATTCAGTTGTATATATATATACCCCTGTATGATAGTTAGGAGATAGAGAGTGCCAGACACCAGGGTCCAGAGTGGGTCTGTGAGAACATCACACAGCCAGGGAGAGAGAGAGTGAATCCACCAGATGGAGAGACCGAGGTCTTAAGGTAAAGTGTGATCTCTGAAGGTTTTGTTCCATGTCTAAATTTCTTAACTATTGGCCAGTGTTAGAGTAGAATTTATAGTGGTGAATAGCATAATTTGTTCTCAATAAACTCATGTTAAACTTTCCGTCTGTGTCAATTGTTGAATCCCCTTAGCTTCTGGATATAGTGGGCTAACAACCGTCCCATAATTAAGGACAGTTAAAGAAAGAGGACTCTCCAAGTCAAGCAATGTTTCTTGCCTCATTGCTTGATATAGTTAATGGACAAGGCAGATGGTGGCAGCGTAGTTAATTCTGTGTAGCATTTCCTTGGAAGGGTACCTTTCGTTCCAGTATAACCATTAGTGGTGCTGTATGGTGGTGTTACAAATGAGTAATACTCATTTGTAACAGCACCACTAATGGTTATACTGGAACCATTAGAATCTCTGTCTCTCCCTGGCTGTGTGATGTTCTCACAGACCCACTCTGGACCCTGGTGTCCGGCACTCTCTATCTCCTATCATACAGGGGTATATATACAACTGAATCAGTAGGAAAGTCCGGTGTGGTCCTGTTCCCCGCTGATTCAGCCTATTCGGGTAAAAGTGTTTTGCACACCTAAATAGTTGGTCAGCACATCAGGGCGTCAGCTTCCCATGATGTGCAAAAAAGCAATCAAGTTGTACCATTAAGTTGTTTGTCAAGACTATCAGGATTATTCATAAACAGGAACAAGCTGACTAGGGAGGAGCCCAAAAATATTTCAATTAACTCTAGCTGAATCTGAGGTCACAGGATGACCCCACCAGGATGCTTCCACGGCGAGCCACGGGTTCACTCTCCGCACGTTACAACTAAACAGTTTACAAACCTTCACAACTCAAGGTTATTATTGTTATAAGCAACCTTGTAGTGTCTCGCAGCTCATAAGCTGTTTTACTAAATGAAACTGAAACACAATGACTAAGGAAAGATGTACAGGTTTTGTAAGTAGTTGCGTAAATGCTTGATGAATCCCGGCCCACGTTGGCTCGTATGGCCCAATACTGTACGTCAGTCAGAACACCTCGGGAAGTAGGTCTCTGTCCCGTAGGTGTGTCTACCAGCATGGTCAGATCATGCTGGTCAGGTCCACCAGCATGATCACCTGCTACTTACGAAACCTTTACATCTTTCCTAAATCATTGCAGCTTTGGTTACATTTATCGTTTCTTAAGCTCCGAAATACTACAAGGTTGTTTATAACAATAATAATCTTGAGTTCTGAAGTTTCAATTTCATAAAATGTTTAATATGTAAACAAAGCTATTATGCTTAAACAAAGATGAACAGGTTTCGCCATTGGGTGCGCAAATGCTTGATGAATCCTAGCCCCTGGTTTGTATTCCAGTGGATGAATACTTGACCTGGCCAGAGACGGCTCCAGGTGGTGTTTCAGTAGCAGGAGAACGGCCGCAGGAGGCCACAAGTGATAGTACGCAACGTGTTTTTAATGACGGCTAATCATCTCTTCCCTCAGTGGTTGCCCATTGTGTTATGACTCACACGGTAGAGATATGAGTAAGGACTTCTCTTCTGGAAGCCGGTCCCGGTAATACTTTTTTAGTGGTGGCGTCAGCCAGGTGTCTGAGAGGCTCCCGAGTCGTCCATCATAACCACCGTCAAAACTATTTTTAGACGTATCCTTTATGTCAAAGCATTATTTCATCATATGAGGGTTTACACAATTTAGGTTGGAAATGCCTGTCGTTTGTTCCCGAACACATGTTCCCCTTTCTTAGCCCATTCATAGCTGGGAGGAGGTGTGCGCGCGAGACATTTTGTTGTAATGTTTCCATAACAGTGTTAGCGAGTATGGTGCCCGCAACTAGCGAGTGAGGGAACTTACACAGTTTTAGTGTGTATGGTACGCTAACAACCATGTCTCTTGTATAATACTAATAATTATCCAACCTTAAGTGTTAGGTTTGCGATGTCGGTTAAGAGTTAAGGAAGATTTTGTTTACACAGACGAGTACTGGACGACTTTGGAAGTTTCCTTTCCCATAACATATGCCAAGCTTTTACCCAACTAGCTTTCCCTGGAACACGACCCTCAGTAACAGTGGCTACAGTCATCCTTCTCCTACCCCGAGGGCCCCCCCCCTCCTCTAGACCTCTCCCAACCTATCTTGGACAGAACCGGACCGGACCCCCGCCCCCCCCCCTCCTCGCTGTCAGAGTCCTAGTAGTAGTTAGAGTGGTTTTGATGGTGCCGGTTGTTGTTAAAGATTCGCTACCTGGAACAAAGTTCCAAGTAGCACGGGCTATGGTGAGCCCGTAGTGCCTTGTGGTGCCGGTGTGGAGAAGGCAAAGGACACAGAGGTGACTCGTGGCCGCCCATCCTGGCTGAGCCGTGACGGAAGGTTAACAATAGTTACTTCAGAGTTATGTATGTTGGTGGATCATCCCCAAGTTGCCTCTCACTTTGTTAGGGATTTAAAGTTGGTGTATTACTGATTTTATTAATAAATTCTGTGTTAAAGTTTATTTGGCATTTTAGTTCAATTTTCCAAGTCTATAATTTTTAGTATATTATCTGGAGTGCCCTTCATTCTTTTTGCCCTATTCATTGATTCCTCAATAATAATTAAGGGAAGTGAATTGATCATCAACCGGTTGCAGAGATAAATAATAATTAATTAATTAATCTCAAGTAATTATCAACAGAAGAAAGATATGTCTTATTAGTACGTGTCACATGACCGGGTTTCCCCTCACAGGTCTGGTTATTTACGCGACCTGTCCTCCTACAGCCTGTCCTCTTACAGCCGGTCCTCCTACAACCTGTCCTCCTACAGCCTGTCCTCCTACAGCCTGTCCTTCTACAACCTGTCCTCCTACAGCCTGTCCTCCTACAGCCTGTCCTCCTACAGTCTGTCCTCCTACAGCCAGTCCTCCTACAACCTGTCCTCCTACAACCTGTCCTCCTACAGCCTGTCCTCCTACAACCTGTCCCCCTACAACCTGTCCTCCTACAGCCTGTCCTCCTACAGCCTGTCCTCCTACAGCCTGTCCTCCTACAACCTGTCCTCCTACAGGCTGTCCTCCTACAGCCTGTCCTCCTACAGCCTGTCCTCCTACAACCTGTCCTCCTACAGGCTGTCCTCCTACAGCCTGTCCTCCTACAGCCTGTCCTCCTACAAAGAACGTCGCATCTCGCACGTATGCGTTACATATGGCCAAAAATTGTCGTATTAGAAAATGGAATCGGCTGGCGAAAGCGAACACTACAACAATGGCGAGCCTTGTTTTATCAATTACACAATCCTAATTTATACATGTCACATTTATTGACTATAATAATGTTGTACAATTGTTACGGTGTAAATATTACGGCAGGTAATCTTTGGCGAACTGAAGAAATCCCAGAGCTGTTAACACCTGCATGACCCTGTACAGATGCTTACTTGCTCTAACAAGGACCAACAGCCACCATTAACACAGGTCCAGGACGGACTACATGAGGTGGACAGTGTTAGATGACCAGGTTATACTCTAGCTACCAGCTAAGACTGGGTTACCACTTAATTAATCCATTTTAGCTGTAGTATTAACATTAAAGTTTGTAATGTTTAGGAGAAAAATTAAGAAGATTCAAGGCATAATAATCAACAACAGATCGTATAAAGGAAATATAAAACTACGAGCATATTTTATGTTAATGCCAAATCCTTTGCCCACAAGAGTTTTGAGAGGTTTAAGACGTTCAACAAGTTTTTGAGCAGGTTGCTCTAATGAGATTTGTATCATTAACCTCGACTCCAAGATATTTATAAGACTAGATGTTGTACAGAATGATGCCATGCGCATCATCCTGGGTGGTCCTGGAACTGTCAGAATTGTTAACATGAGAAAGGAGCTAAACTTACCTTCAATTTACGAAAGAATAGTTCTACTTAGTACTATGTTTTGCACCAAAACTTTGAAAAATAATGGTCCCCCCAGCTCTATTCAAATTAAATTGAGATCCATTCTAAACAATTCTGACTGTTCCCTCAATCCGCCGCAAAATGCTCCTTACAGTGTGTGGCTCAGTTGTTGTGCCTATAATCTTCTGAAACTGAATGTGTCTCTTAACCCTGATAAAACTGTTCACTATATTCCCCCTTGGAAAGATGTGGAGGTCTCTCTGCATTATACCCCCATCAGTATAAAACAAATGTATAACACTAAAATATTGAGATGTATAACATTAGAAGCTATTGACAGTCATCTTCAAATTCTCAAACCGACTGAATCCTATGCCTTTACTGATGGTTCCGTGCAGTTAGGCACTGGTAGAACAGGTTGTGCATGTGCAGTATATAAAGGGAATGAAATGATCATGTCTAGTACACAGAGATTGAACAACTGGGCAAGCACGACACAGACCGAGCTATTGGGCATTTATCTAGCCACTGAATACCTTAAGCTCATTGGTGGTAGAGTGATATTCTGTGACTCTAAAAGTGCTCTGCAGTCCTTAAATAACCCATCACAATGTATGTCTGAAGTAGCTTGTAATATTAAATGGAATGGAATTTTTGCCATTGATAATAACTATTGTATAAAATTTGTGTGGATCCCATCCCATGTTGGAGTTGGAAAACATGACTTTGTAGATCGATGGGCCAATGAGGCTTGCAGGAAAGAAAACATTGATTATGATTTTGGACTATCTAATGCAATTATTAGAGACATACAAATTAAAGAAATTAATTCAGATTTAGAAGAACTAAGAAATGCCCAGAGACCTGAAAGCTGCAGTATTAAAAGCTATGACAAGTTTTGTAATAATAGGTATTTGTATGGTCAGCACAGTAACCGGACCAGGCAATGTGATGTAGTCATTGCGCGAATTCGCCTTGGCTAGACTATAGACACATCTGGCAGGTTAGTGAGGCTGAGCCACTACCAGAATACTCAGATTGTAAACTTTGTGATAAACCTTTAATGCACTCACTAGAACACTATATTGTTGAATGTGAAACCGTAAAGGACTTTAGACCTCCTGGCCTATTGTACCACCAACTGTGTAACTATTTCATTGACTCAGGTGTTCTGGACGACATCCTAACAATTTATCCAAAATTTGCTTGTCCATTTTAAAGAATGAAGAATTTTTTTATTTATATTACTTATAAGTTGCATCACTTATGAACCCATCCCTGCCCTTGTGTGGCAGTGCACAATAGTTGTTTTCACATATCCATACATTAAAACATTGATTGTAACCATGATATATATGTGCTTCCGCCTACAGTTTAGACCTATTGTCTTATGTATGACCCTCTGTCCTGCGTGACAGTGAATACCAACATTATCCTCACTTTAATAGGACTTAATCGAAATCCTCAGATTAGGCAAAATTGTAATTAATTTTGTCAATAAAGATGTTAATAATAATAATAATAACATTAAATTTTGTAGCTTATTAATATCTATTATTTGTGGTATAAGCTATGTATATAACCCCCCTCCAAAAAAAACTAGTGTACAGGTAAACACCTAGCAAGATAACTTTAAACACAGTTCACTTTGAATTAATATTAATAAATTAAAATAAGTTCAATAAATCAATAATTTAATATACAAATAAAAATAAAAATTCCTGCTGGGAAATAGCCCACACAGGGGCCTCCCCGGTGCAGGACAACGAGGCTAAGCTGTCAGATGTTTCCCGAGGCGTAGCCACGACATGTGTACCAGTGCGGCTAGGGTTAAAAGTGACAAAGGTATCCACCGAATCAACTAGGTGTTTATGGATGAATAAATCATCAGAGCATGAATAACATGACTAAGATAAAATTACTAAGTCCATATAGCAGGACCAAACAAAGCTTGGAACGTATTAGAACCAGAAGGAATCGTGCGAGTGCGGAGGTGAGAGGCACCGACCACACCCCAGTAAGAGGGGCCTGGTCGCCCACCCCCCCCCCAGTAAGAGGGCCTGGTCGCCCACCCCCCCCAGTAAGAGGGGCCTGGTCGCCCACCCCACGAGTCTTGAGAAGTTAAAAAAAAGGGGGTTACATATCGACATATAAACGAACAGTAAAAAATTCATCCACGAATAAGCCCCCATGCCCACATCGAGCACAATTGAGGATAGTACACCCGACATTGACGCGCCCCCCCCCCCCAGGGGTGCATCCGGATATACGCCCTGCAATTGCCACCTAAGAACCGTCAGTCCATCGAGATCGGGCTCAGGAAGGAAGGCAAAGATTGACCATAAAGTGTCCCCTCGCTCCACAACGTCAGGTACCACAGTTTTAAGGGTGAGAGAGTGTGCCTCCCCAAACGCCCG
>WNGS01164858.1:1544944-1558740 GCA_020271785.1 Procambarus virginalis | reverse complement strand
GAAGAGATTATATGTTCCTTGATAGAGCCCTGTTCTTATGACATCGTTAATTGCCTGGAAAGAGATGTTGTTGTCTTGCCTATATACTGAGTTCTTTGAGGCTTACAGTCCCCAAGTGGGCATTTGAAGGCATAGACGACATTGGTCTCTTTCAAAGCGTTCTGCTTTGTGTCTGGAGAGTTTCTCATGAGTAGGTTGGCAGTTTTCTTGGTTTTATAGTAAATCATCAATTGTATCTTCTGATTTTTGTCTGTAGGGATAACGTTTCTATTAACAATATCTTTCAGGACCCTTTCCTCCGTTTTATGAGCTGTGGAAAAGAAGTTCCTGTAAAATAGTCTAATAGGGGGTACAGGTGTTGTGTTAGTTGTCTCTTCAGAGTTGCATGCGTTTCACCTTCCTTCTTATGATGTCTTCAACGAAACCATTGGAGAAGCCGTTGTTGAATACCTGCCTTATCCTACAGAGTTCTTCATCGACTTGCTCCATCCTGAGCTGTGGCTGAGAGCACGGTCGACATAAGCATTAACAACACTCCTCTTGTCAGTCACTGTTGGCATTGAGGCACATTCCTATGTTTGTTTCCTTAGTGTAGACTGCAGTGTGGAAACCTCTGCTCCTTTCCATGACTGTTACATCTAGAAAGGGTAGTTCCTATCCTTCTCCATCTCGTAAGTGAAACGCAACACGGAATTCTGCTCAAATGCCTCCTTCAGCTCCTGCAGATGTCTGACATCAGGTACCTGTGTAAAATGTCGTCAACATACCTGCAGTATATGGACCGGTTTCAAGTTCATATCGACTAAGACCTTTTGTTCGATGGTACCCATGTAGAAGTTCGCAACAGGACACCTAGGGGAGAACCCATGGCGACCCAATCTACTTGCTTATACATGTGTCCATCCGGGCTCAAGAAGGGTGCCTCTTTAGTACAAGCTTGGAGTAGTTTCCTTAGAATGTTTTCTGACTGAAATTCACTCAAAGTTTCTCAACTTTGCCATTTGCCACTCCAATAGGGACTTAGTTTTCTGAAGACAAAGTTCACTGACTTGTGTTTATTGATGTTCATGCTTAGACATTACTCCCCCTCTGGTTATTTACTAGGTGATCTTTGCTTAGTGACATCTAGCTGCTGTGACTTGGGTCTTGTGATAACTACTTGATTGTTACTGGGTTGTCGATAGATATATATATATATATATATATATATATATATATATTATATATATATATATATATATATATATATATATATATATATTGTAAATAAGCTGTGTCATGTAGATACGTTCGCCCCAGAAAACTGGTGGATTTTACGTTAGTCTTCACTCAACTCTAAACATTTTAAAGTTATATAATTGAGGCCAGGAAGTTCACTGATTTATGAGGGAAAGTTCTACTTCACAAGCCTTGCTAGGGAGCATGACGTAACAAGTCCGAAAAAATAAAGCTAAAAAGCAATCGTAACTATGACTAAGCCTAGCATAGCACAAATGTACTATATATGATAGCGTGTATTAGATCTTGGAAGGTTAGGTTAATTTAGGTTGCCTTTGCAACAAATACAAACCTTTTCCAGTTTGTCCAAATTCAATAGTACCAATTTCTACTAATTGTATTCTATGTCAATATATGTATGATGGTTCTCATCTTATTATAAGTACTACCTAAACAGGAGGATGGTCTGGATGCTCACCACGGTGTTCTCTGATTGTGCCTATGGCACCTCTGCTCTTCACTGGTTCTATTCTGTATTTCCTTCCACATCGTTCACTCCAGTATGATATTATTTTACTGTCAAGATTAGGGACCTTGCCCTTCAATATGTTCAGTGTATATATTATTTGACATCTCTTTCATCTAGAGAGAGTATCTCCTTTCGAGAGTATATTTTGAGAGCTTTGACAGGATCCCAATAGTTTAGGTGCTTTATCGTGTCTATGCATACTGAATATGATCTCTGTAGTCCCTCTATTTCAGTCATCTCTCCTGCTCTGAAGGGGGAAGTGAGCATCGAGCAGTACTCGATGCGGGACAGCACAAGTGATTTGAATAATATGAGCATTGAGGTGGGACCCCTGGATTTGATGATGGGATCCCTGGATTTTAAAGTTCTCGTAATCCATCCTATCATTTTTCTAGCAGATGTTATTTGTTTGGTTATACTCCCTAAACGTTAGATCGTCAGACATCATATTCCTAGATTCTTTAAATGTTACTTTGTACTACGGACAGATTTGATTGTCTTGTATCCTGTATTTGTTTAAGGTCCTCATTTTTGCCACAGATTAGCACCTGGAATTTATCACTGTTAAACGCCATGTTATTTTCTGCTGCTCAATTGAAGACTTTATTAATATCTGCTTGTTGTTTTCCAATTTCTTCTACAGAAGTAATTTTCATACTGATTTTCGTGTCATCTGCAAAAGATGACACGAAGCTGAGACTTCTATTTTTGTCAATATCTGATATGAGAATAAGGAAGTAAATAAGGCAAAGAATAAAGGAAGTAATCATAAATAAGGAATAGTAAATAAGGAAGTAATCAAAATAAGGCACCAAGCTGGGAGACTATGTAGCCCCATCAAATGTGCGAGATATTCAAAAGGCGCTAAATATCACTAAGGATGTCAATACTAGAACAAAAGCGCTTAAGGCAAACGATATCAAAGGTATCCGATTCACCAAGGGTTCTATCGAAGGACAAGTGACCGCGAGGGACAGTCGGGAAGCAAGTCACACACACATCCTGAAAGTCCGGACATCCAACAAGGATATGCACGACTGTAACTAGCTGACATTGTAACAATAAGGTGTGAAGGATAGATGTAATTGTTAATGTAATAATCTAAGATGAGGTCTGATATAGACCTTTTGTGCCCTCTGTAATGCTTTTGCGCTACCGCTCACAGGATGAGTATGGGGTGCACAATAAACTAGCCGCCTTTGGCGGCAACAATCAATCAAAAAATCAATCAATGCACGACTGTAAGAGGGACAATGCAGTTCGGACAATAAGGAGTTTCGATTCTCGTAAACTGTTAAATAAATGTAAACAAAGCCTCCAAAGATTGGGGAAAGTTGAAGAGGTTCGTAAGAACTTGTGTAACCGCTTCAGGTCTCCCGGTCCGGGTCACTAACGTCACACTGAGGTGACGGGCCCCGTGTGTTGTGATGTGTTGATTATGAGAGTTGTAACAGGGAGAGCTCGAGGCGTTGACGGATCAAAATGGCTGCTCAAATGTTGGTTAAAGCACCCACCAAGTCTACTGTTTATGAATAAAACACACTTTACTCACCACTCAACCGATTAGTTCAAACTTTTCTCGAGGTAGTGATTCGTTCTCTTCCTGTGTTCGAATCGGTGCGCACCTCACAAAATGCTTCACTCACGCACTGGAAATACAAATAATTGAAAACAGAGGGAAAACACGTACTCTAACCTACCCTAGTAGGCCTGACCTTACATAAAATTATAATGTAAATTATTAATTAATATTCGATAAATTACCAGTTCTAGTTACACGGGAAGGTAACATTTATCAATGTGCTTTTGTGGTTGGCAGAATGTTGGACGACCATAGCCCGAGGGGGGGAGTACACACTACATACATACACATAACACAATCACACACACACACACACACACACACACACACACACACACACACACAACACACCACACACACACACACACACCACACACACACGTACCTTGTCAAGCACAAAACGAAGCTGGAAAAAGTTCAGAGGTATGCCACTAGACTAGTCCCAGAAATAAGAGGCATGAGTTACGAGAAAAGGCTGCAGGAAATGCACCTTACGACACTGGAAGACAGAAGAGTAAGGGGAGACATGATCACTACCTACAAAATCCTCAGGGGAAATAACAGGGTAGACAGGGATAAACTATTCAACACTGGCGGTACGCGAACAAGGGGACACAGGTGGAAACTGAGTACCCAAATGAGCCACAGGGACGTTAGAAAGAACTTTTTCAGTGTCAGAGTAGTTAACAGGTGGAATGCATTATGCAGAGATGTGGTGGAGGCTGACTCCATACACAATTCTAAATGTAGATATGATACAGCCCAGTAGGCTCAGGAATCTGTACACCAGTTGATTGACAGTTGAGAGGCGGGACCAAAGAGCCAGAGCTCAACCCCCGCAAACACAACTAGGTGAGTACACACCACACACACGCGCGCGCGCGTGCGCTCCAGATATTCCAGTGGAACATCAGGAGCGAAAGAACTTTGTAACACAGCATCAACATGGGTTCAGGGATGGCAAGTCCTGCCTCACAGGCTTAATTGAATTCTACGACCAGGCAACGAAAATCAGACAAGAAAGAGAGGGTGGGCAGACTGCAAATTTTTAGATTGCCCGAAAGCCTTTGATACAGTACCACACAAGAGGCTAGTGAAAAAGCTGGAGATGCAGGCTGGGGTGAAAGGGAAGGTACTCCATTGGTTTAAAGGAGTACCTAAGCAACAGAAGACAACGAGTCACAGTGACGGGTGAGGTCTCAGACTGGCGAGACGTCACAAGTGGAGTCCCGAGGGGGTCAGTCCTTGGACCTATACTGTTTCTGATATATGTAAATGATCTCCCAGAGGATATAGACTCATTTCTCTCAATGTTTGCTGACGATGCAAAAATCATGAGGAGGATTGACAAGCACTACTGTAAGTGGGAAAAAGCTATTTGGACAATAAGAATGAAATAAGGAGCAAGGCGCCGCTCGATTAAGTGACCATGAGTAAGCGTGTATGGCCAATACACAACCTTGCTAGAGCCATTTCCCATCGCCGGTTACGGTGGTAGGAGGACGGCCATGGGAACACACTACACTTAAGAGTACACAGTTTGTTACCAAAAACAGAAGACCAACAACCTTCCCAATAGGCAAGGATGGAGGAATGAATAACTGGGTAAAAAGTCGGAATAAGGAATACCTTTACGAGAGACGGGGACAAGAGTGGATAGCTTTTCCAGGTCAAAAAGGACGGCAACAACGGAGGTCCTCGCAGCAAAAGCAGTACGAATATAGACCTCCAAGTTCACCAGAACATCTGTCGTGCTGCGGCACTTGCGGAAACCAAATTGAGAAGGGGAGAGGAGGTGATGGTGTTCCAGGAACCACATCAGACGAACGTTAACCATACGTTCAAAGAGTTTGCAGACACAACTTGTGAGGGCAATAGGGCGAAAGTCCTTAGGGGAAGTTCCAGAGACCCTGGTTTGCGAACAGGGAGGACAACGGCATCGAGCCAGTCCTCAGGGACTGACGACGACTCCCAGATCCGATTATACAGACTCAGTAAATACTGAGACGTGCACGGAGGGAGATGGCGAAGCATCTCATAATGAATACCATCGGAGCCCGCCGCCGTAGAACCGCAGAGGGCCAGGGCAGAACGAAGTTCAGAGAGAGAGAAGGGATCATTATAGGAAAGTCGAAGACGAGTGCAGAAATCTAAAGGACGAGACTCAAGGACAGGTTTACGAAGAAGGAAAGATTGGGGAAGATGAAGACCAGAGCTAACAGAAGAAAAGTGGGAACCCAGTTCGGTAGCGACCTGCAACGGGTCCGCCACAAGAGTACCACGGAGGTGAAGGACCGGGAAACATCGGGAACGAACTTACCCGCTATCTTGCGGATACGCTTCCATATCTGTGGCAGGGAGTTTCGGACGTAATTGTGGAGACATAAGAAGCCCAACATTCACGTTTAGCCGTACGGATGGCCCTACGGGCCACCGCACTCGCTTTCCGAAAGAAAAGAAAAGAATCGGTCGTCTGCCGACGGCGGTGCCTCTTCCAGGCTGCACGCTTACAGCGGACAGCCCGAGCACAGTCCGCATTCCACCAGGGAACGCACTTCCGTGGACCCCGAGAGGAAGAGCGAGGAATAGAGCGGAGGGCAGCGTCGAAGACAGTGTCATGAAAAAGGAGGAGAGCGCGAGGGAGAGGCAGAAGGGAGAGGTCAGAGAGAGCAGCACTGAGGGTAAATAGTTCCAGTCCGCTTGAGCAAACTGCCACCTAGGGAAAGAGAGGGAAGGGCAAAAGAGAAAAAGGAACAAGGATGGGGAAATGATCACTGCCATGGAGGTCATCAAGAACCTGCCACGTGAAATCTAAGTAAAGAGAGAAGATCAAGACAGGAAAGGGTGCGAGTCCGAGAGTCCAAATGAGTGGGCTCACCAGAATTCAGAAGAGACAGGGAAGAAGAGAGGAGAAATGGCTCAAGAAGGCGACCTCGGGTATTCGTCAGAACATCACCCCAAAGAGAATGACGACAATTGAAGTCACCCAGCAGGAGCACAGGCTCCGGCAAGGAGTCCAGGAGGTGTTTCAAATCAGGAAGAGAAAGCGGGACACTCGGGGGGAGATAAAGGAACAAACTGTGTACCATTTCCCCACAAAGATACGAGCAGCAGAACAATGGAGAGGCGAAGGAAAAAGTAAAGGAACAAAGGGAACATCAGCGAATCAAGAGAGCAGAAGAATTAGGAGCCCCAGCAACGGCTGGGGGGGGGGAGAGAAAGGAATAGCCACGAAACGACCAGGACGAGCACCAAGCATCGGCCTGGAGACAGACACAAAGGGGCGAAAACGCGAAATCAGAAGTTGGAGTTCGAGGAAATTGGCGTAATAACCTCGAACGTTCCATTGAAGAATAGACATCGACGAGAAGAGAAAGGACAACAACAGAAACAAGGAAGAAACAAAGGCGAAAGAGCAACATAGCACGTTAAAGAATATCAGGGTCGGGATCAGGGTCAGCAAAGTCAGGGTTAGGGGGCATGGGTAAACTGAGCAAAGACGGAGGGAAGGAAGCGGGAGAACAGACCAGAGGTGGGCGGGCGGGGTCCGGAGGAGGAGGAAGAGGAGGAGACAACGGAGAGGAGCAGTCAAGGACAGCAGCAGGAAGAGGGGAGTAGAAAGAGGGGAGTGCACCTCAGCAAGGGCAGCAACCGAAAGGGAAGCAGGGGCCAAAGAAACCTCCATAGCAGGAACAGGGGGCGCAACCACTGAAATGGGAGGGGAAGGAGCAATAGAGCCAGTAGTAGGGGCCGAGGAAGAAAGCGAAGCCTTCTTACCCGCCGGGGAGGAGGAAGGAGAGGAGCCAGGCTTACGCTTCTGACTTAAAGAGACCGGTGTCTCAGCAACTACGTACCGGGCAACAGATTCCAGTGTCTCAACAGGAGAAGCCGAACGAGAGCACACACGACGGCCGTTAGGAGAGCGATGGACATCCGCCTGCACCGACAGGCGGCGGGGAGAGTCAATAGATGGAGGAGAAGGATGGGAAGGAGGATCGGAGGGAGACGAGGAAGAAGACACAGGAGACACGACAGACAGGGTAGAAAGAAGAGGAACTCCAGACAGAGGACCAGGAGGGGGACCCTTCGGGACAGAACTCAAAGGAACAGAGGAGGCGGCGGTTGGCCCGGAAACGGTTGTGAGTCTGAGGAAGGTGGAAGGACGAGGAGAGAAGAGCGCAACACACGAGCATAAGAGATATTAGCATAAGGCGGGAGCCGGCGAACCTGGCGCCTCGCCTCAGGAAAAGATAACGCTCCCGGTGCTTCAAGTTGAGGACGGCTGCCTCAAGCTTGTAATGGACACAGCACGGGAGAAGGTAGGATGGGCCTCACCGCAGTTGAGGCAGCGAGCCTGGGGAGAAGTGCACTCCGACTTAGAGTGACCTTCGCCACCACACAAAGGACAGAGAGAGACAGTCCCAGAGCAGCGGAGGGCACCATGCCCAAACCTCCAGCACTTGTTACAGAGCCGAGGAGAAGGAATGTACTCCTGGACAGAGCACCTGGCACCAGCAAGAATGACAGAGGGTGGAAGGGTCCTACCATCAAAGGTAATCTTCACAACCCGAAGGGGTTGACGGCGACTACCACGAGGGGACGAGTAAACGTGTCCACCTGGAGAATAGAATGGCCTGGGCAGCAAGGATATGTCGAATATCGTCGTGGCAGTCTCGCAGATCCCGAACACCGGTCGCAACATGGGGCGGGAGCAGAATAGTGCCAACACTGGCATTCAACTGAGCGTTCTTAGAGACCCGAACAGGGTCTCGCCAAGGCAGGATAAGGCAGCCAAGCGGGAAGCAGCATCCTGAGAAGGAGCAGCAACGACACGTGTACCGAGACGAGTGGGGTTGAAAGTAACAGAGGCATCCACGGAATCAACGAGATGTCGATGGAGGGAGAAATCGTCAGGAGGCGCAGAATCAAGAGGGAGGAGATCAAAATATTTGGCCCACGAAGCGGGACCAAACAAGGCTTGATAGGTATCAGAACGGGAAGGAATCGAGCGAGGGCGGCCGTGACGAGGACGGCGGTGAGAACCCCAGAGAGAGAGGGGTTAAAAGGCGCAGTAGTTACAACTAGAGATGGAGCCGCGCCAGGGGACGAGGTAGTCACCACGGGGCTTGGGGCTCGACCCAACCACAGAGGAGGGAGGGGAGCCGAGGGGAGGAGTCAGAGAGGCCAAAGGAGGAGCAAGGTCGGGGCCCAATGCAGCGGAGGCTACAGAGCCTGGTCTTCCAACACGGACCGACTCGGGGGCTTGGTCGCCACCCCACGAGCCTGAGAAGGTAAAGAGAAAACAGTAGAAACAAGTTTATCATCGCTACGAGAAAAAAACATTCATTCACGAATGTGCCCCCACACCCACCATGGAGCCACAATTAGAGGCAGGACACCCAAAAGAAGCTATCGCCGATCATGCCGGGGCCCCTAGGGGTGCGTCGTGAGTATACGCCCCACAAACGCCACCTTAAGAACCGACAGTCCGTCGAGATCGGGTTCAGTGACGAAAGGGGGATTGACAATAAAAGGTTCCCCTCGCTCTCGACGTTGGGTACTACAGTTCTACGGGTGCAAGAGTATGCCTCCTCAAGCACCCGGGCGTCAAAATAGAAGAAGTTCAAAGGAAAAACCAAAACAAGCAAAAGGTCGGCAGGAAACGGCAAGCAGATAGGAGAAGAGGGGAGAAAAACGAAACAGAAGGAAAAGGAAAGATGCTCAGCATAATTGGAGAGGACAGCAGCAGGAGCACAAGGCTACAAAAGGGGACAGAGGACTGTCCCAAGGAGCATCACACTCCGGCAGCCGCCCACTAAGCCCCCCTCACGGCAATCAACGAGCCGAGCGGGGGGGGGGTATACAGTCAAAGGGAATAGAGTTTAAAATCTGTTAATTTTTCGGCCAAACAAAAATAAAAGTAAACTTCTGCCACCTGTAGCTGATTAACATGTTGACCAATTTCGTTCAAATTTCACATACTTAATGACGGATATGCATTCATTCTCCAATATGTAGAAGCTACAACAAATTCAGGTTATAAACAAACGAGACAAAAAATTCATTTCCCCCCAAAAAAAAAGATTGCACCCTCCCCCCCCCAAAAAAAAAAAATGTTGGACATTGGTGGAACTAACAGATATTGGCATTGGGCAATGTATTTATATGATATATAACAAAATACAGTATAACAATATACTTACTCATTATGATTTGTGTACGTATTACTCAGTAATGCTAGAAAGGCATCAGCTGCATGTCCACTTTGTAGATACTTCTTACTACTATTCTTCTTCTTTGTATGTCGGACAGGTGCTTGCATCTCTTTACCACTGCATTATCCACTAGTTCCAGTTAATAGGCGCTGTTGTTATCATCAGCATGGTAATGTTTTTTTTAATATTCATATAAAATTCATTTCTTATATCATCCCCTCATCTTTGGGATGAAATTTTCACGTTGTTGCAAAAAATTGGAGATTTGTATAACATTTTCAAGTAATTTTCAATAAATTCCAATATTTTTTGATCACAAGGCCTCTTACTTTACTACCCAATGTAGTCTAACAATTCTTACATTTGTAGTGAATGTCTACCAACCGATAATTTCGATTGATAGGCTATATAATTAATAAACCCCCAACTTGTGTAAGAACTTACTTGTGGGAAAATTAAACATAAAGTCCACTTTAATATCATACAGTTTGCTGCCGAAATAAATTAATGTAAGAAATTAATTATTATAAATTATAAATATCATAAATAATTAAATTAAGAAATTAACTGTAAATAAATAAATAAATCCCACAAGTCAGTTTTCCCACACCCTGTGAAAGTGTGAGGAGCGTGTGTTGCCTGCTGTCAACATATATTCCGGTTAGGGCACGAGACAACGACAAAACCAAGGTATATATTCCTATGTCCTTATCTCATAATTAATATACTTTATTTTCCCTGATATAGCTGTCATATTAGGATTACGGCTATCATCTGTGAGTGACCTTTGACAGGTGGACAGAAAAGGAAGAATTAACACTAGTAACTTAGTATTACAGTACATGAGATGGAGGCCAGCCACACCCATAAAGTGTATCGACTGGCTTGTTCATCTGTGTTCATACTGGTTGTCTAGGATATAACAACAATAAGATAAGGCCTCCCCATTTTAGTTAATAACATACATAGTCTAATACTGTAGTGAATGTTTACTAACCAATAATTTATATCGTTGACCACATATAAACCATAAACCCCCAGAATGTGTAAGGCTGTCGATTTGTGAGAACTTTAAACCTCATACTTCTATCGAAAAATATAAATTACTATATAAATTAATATGAATTGAATAAATATAAATATCACAGGTCAATTCCCCACAGTTGGTGCTCGAGACAATACGGGTGCGTCTCTAGATATTACTGGGAGAGGTCACAACACCAGCTAGCTTAAAAATGTGTGGTGGAGAGTGCACACCGCCATTTTTGTGATTTCTTTCTGAGTGCACAGGTCGAGTGCACCAGAGCTAAGTTCGTTATTATGAACCTTAGGTGTACTTTGTTGGGTATCTATGGACAGTGTATGTCATCAGCTGTCAGATAATATTACAGTGGCTGCCGAGGCATTATTCTTAAGGAAGGTACAGCCAATGTAATTATATATTATAATTACAGTAATCACTCAGACGTACTGTATTCGTCACCTTTAACGTGCTATTCCTCGACTACGCTTCTCCACCCGTTACCTTGAAGTGTTTCTGGGGCTTAACGTCCCCGCGGCCCGGTCATCGACCAGGCCTCCTGGTTGCTGGACTGGTCAACCAGGCTGTTTGACGCGACTGCTCGCAGCCTGACGTATGAATCACAGCCTGGTTGATCAGTAATCCTTTGAAGGTGGTTATCCAGTTCTCTCTTTAACACTGTGAGGGGTCGGCTAGTTATGCCCCTTATGTGTAGTGGAAGCGTGTTGAACAGTCTCGGGCCTCTGATGTTGATAGAGTTCTCTCTCAGAGTACCTGTTTCACCTCTGCTTTTCAACGGGGGTATTCTGAACATCCTGCCATGCCTCCTGGTCTCATGTGATGTCATCACATGAGTATGCAGGGCACACTCATGTGGAAGGAAAAAAATTAGGAGGAAGTAACATGTTATCACCTTATCAGGTGATCATGAGACAACGTCAGGCCTCAATGAATCCTCAATTCAATGAGGATTGAATGAGAAGGCCAGTATATTATGCGAGTACAATCACTCTGGTGCAGATTTTCATGTGTTGATTTGACATTAACCCAGCGACCTGAGGTTGTCTCGTTATCACCCGGTACGGGTGGAGAAGCGTAGTCGAGGAATACCACGTTAAAGGTGACGATTACAGTACGTCTGAGTGGTTACTGTAATTTGCCTCTGATTGTATATGTTACACGTAATTACACATTTAGTTATTTTACTGTCTGTGTTGTGGGATGGTTCAATAATACCAATACTGTATAGAATTTCCATGTGTATGTTTTGGATCTCGTACCAGAGAACCAGCCTGAGTAAGTAAGAGTGAGTTAGGGTTGGTCTGAGTGATACCCTGAGTTACTTGTATTGTGATACATTGACAGTTTGATTTCATTATTATTATGACCTGTGTTGTGGTGTACTGTTGTGCGTTGAATTGTTAAGCAGTGTGAAGTGCTGATTGAAAAGTCAGTGAACGTTATTCCTTGTTGTGATAGCTATCTTTTGAGGCAGTGTATTTAATGTAATTAGTACAGTGTTGACTAATTTCTTGTATGGCAAGCTGTCTTATTGACAGCGTTGATTTAACGTAATTTATCTTGATTTATTAACTATCCGTGTGACAGTAATTAATGTAATTTCACACTGAATGTTTAATTGTTTTTGTAGCTGTGTAATTACTGTGAAGAATTATTGTTTGATTAATCTGTATGGAGTGACAGATTGTAATTAACATAAATTACGTTTGATTGACTGTCTAGGTGACATTAACAAAATTGTTTATTTTGATTAAATTGACTGTAATCAATTGTTTTTGTTTGTGTGATAGAACTTTAACGTATTTTTTATATTGTTTCAATTGATTTGCTGCACTTTGGATTGCATCTTGAGTCCAAGTGAGCACCCGACGTTCAGTCAGTTCATTATACCAACCGAGGGCGGTACGGACAGGAGTCCAGTCATACTGGTTGAGTGATTAGCTTTCATAGTGTTGAGCAAACCACACGCTACAAATTGAAGAGACGACGACGTTTCGGTTCGTTCTGAACCATTACCTGTGATCGACTTAATAATGGTCCAGGACAACCCGAAACGACTATTATGTATTAGCGATAAGACCTACCATTAATGTATAATGACTTACTGTAAATATATATAGCACTTGAAATAGCACTTTCTCTGTAACTAGCTGACATTGTAACTATAAGGTGTGAAGGATAGATGAAATTGTTTATGTAATAGTCTAAGATGAGGTCTGATAAAGACCTTTTGTGCCCTCTGTAATGCTTTTTGCGCTACCGCTCACAGGATGAGTATGGGGTGCACAATAAACTAGCCGCCTCCGGCGACAACAATAAAAAAAAATCAATCGTCGTCTCTTCAATTTCTAGTGTGTGGTTTGGTAAACATTTTTTTCAGCCACGTTATTGTGACTTTTCATCAGCTTTCATAGTGTCTCTGGGGATTTTAACATAATGTTAAAGTGTTGTGCCTTGTATTTGTATTAAGTTTTGTTAAGAAGTATTGTTGTTACCTAGAAAATTCAATTTCTTTCTTTATTATGCACCCCATACCCATCCCGTGAGCGGTGGTGTAAAGGGTTACAGAAGCACATGATCGGTTCAGGAGCTGAACCCTCTAGTTCGTTTAGCTATGCAAATAACAAATTTTGACGCTAGGTACACAATTATTAATGTTATATATACATGTACACATACTCATGCATAAAGCGTCTTTATGTCAACACCTATTAGCATTGCCCCTTATAACTCATGCAGCTATAAACTAATACTAAATCTTGCAACTTAAGCCACTGGGGACAGATTCACATCTAGCGCTAAAGTGTACAACCCGTCCTGGACTCAAGTCCATTCCTTCCAGCGGTCGACCCCACAAACGCATTCATAAATTTTTACATGCGGTTCATTCAAAACAGGAATTTTCTCATATATAAATTAATATATATTATAATAAATTACCATATTGTGCATATATATAGGCATAGGTTAGGTTTGGTGTTTAGGTTCTGTTGGCAATTATTTGTATTTGTAGTACGTGAGTGAAGCATTTACAGCGTTGTGGTTCGAACAAAATTCGTCAGTGAAGCACTTGTTCCGGAAGTGTTCGAACATCAACAGTTGTGAGTCGTGTGTACACCGTTTTCAGTTATAAACAGGGGTTTGGCGGGTGGATGGAATCACTTTTGGGTCTTTGTTTGGAGGACGGGCTGAAGTGTAATCTACTGCTGG
>WNGS01164858.1:1496920-1507309 GCA_020271785.1 Procambarus virginalis | reverse complement strand
GAGAGGAAAGGCTAAAGGAGCTGAACCTCACATCCCTGGAAAACAGAAGAGTAAGGGAAGACATAATAACCACCTACAAAATTCTCAGGGGAATTGACAGGGTGGACAAAGACAAACTCTTCAGCACGGGTGGGACACGAACAAGGGGACACAGGTGGAAACTTAGTACCCAGATGAGCCACAGAGACGTTAGAAAGAATTTTTAAAGTGTCAGAGTAGTTAATATATGGAATGCACTAGGAAGTGATGTGGTGGAGGCTTACTCCATACACAGTTTCAAATGTAGATATGATAGAGCCCAGTAGGCTCAGGAATCTGTACACCAGTTGATTGACAGTTGAGAGGCGGGACCAAAGAGCCAAAGCTCAACCCCTGCAAGCACAATTAGGTGAGTACAATTAGGTGAGTAGTAGAGGGGGGCTGGAGCTACAGGTCCTGCACCAACCCCCTGCCAGTAGAGAGGGGCTGGATCTACAGGTCCTGCACCAACCCCCTGCCAGTAGAGGGCGGCTGTAGCTACAGGTCCAGCACCAAGCCCCTGCCAATAGAGGGGGGGGGGCTGGTGCTACAGGTCCTGCACCAACCCCATGCCAGTAGAGGGGGGCTGGAGCTACAGGTCTAGCAACAACCCCCTGCCAGTAGAGGGGGGCTGGAGCTACAGGTTCAGCACCAACCCCGTGCCAGTAGAAGGGGGCTGGAGCTACAGGTCCTGCACCAACCCCCTGCCAATAGAGGGGGGCTGGTGCTACAGGTCCTGCACCAACCCCATGCCAGTAGAGGGCGGCTGGAGCTACAGGTCCTGAACCAACCCCCTGCCAGTAGAGGGGGGTTGGAGCTGCAGGTCCAGCACCAACCCCATGCCAGTAGAGGGGGGCTGGAGCTACAGGCTCAGCACCAACCTCATGCCAGTAGAGGGGGGATGGAGCTACAGGTCCTTCTCCAACCCCCTGTCAGTAGAGGAAGGCTGGAGCTACTGGTCCTGCACCAACCCCCTGCCAGTAGAGGGTGGCTGGAGCTACAGGTCCTGCACCAACCTCCTGCTAGTAGAGGGGGGCTGGAGCTACAGGTCCAGCACCAACCCCCATGCCAGTAGAGGGGGCTGGAGCTACAGGTCTAGCACCAACCCCCTGCCAGTAGAGGGGGCTGGAGCTACAGGTTCAGCACCAACCCCGTGCCAGTAGAGGGGGGCTGGAGCTACAGGTCCTGCACCAACCCCCTGCCAGTAGAGGGCGGCTGGAGCTACAGGTCCAGCACCAACCCCCTACCAGTAGAGGGGGGGGGGGGCTGGAGCTACAGGTCCAGCACCAACCCCATGCCAGTAGAGGGGGGCTGGAGCTACAGGTCCAGCGCCAACACCCTGCCAGTAGAGGGGGCTGGAGCTACAGGTCCTTCACCAACCCCTTGCCAGTAGAGTGGGGGGGCTGGAGCTACTGGTTCAGCACCAACCCCTGGCAGTAGAGGGGGGCTGGAGCTACAGGTCCAGCACCAACCCCATGCCAGTAGAGGGGGGCTGGAGCTACAGGTCCAGCACCAACCCCATGCCAGTAGAGGGGGGCTGGAGCTACAGGTCCAGCACCAACCCCATGCCAGTAGAGGGGGGCTGGAGCTACAGGTCCTGAACTAACCCCCTGCCAGTAGAGGGGGGCTGGAGCTACAGGTCCAGCGCCAACACCCTGCCAGTAGAGGGGGGCTGGAGCTACAGGTCCTTCACCAACCCCTTGCCAGTAGAGTGGGGGGGCTGGAGCTACTGGTTCAGCACCAACCCCTGGCAGTAGAGGGGGGCTGGAGCTACAGGTCTAGCACCAACCCCATGCCAGTAGAGGGGGGGGCTGGAGCTACAGGTCCAGTACCAACCCTATGCCAGTAGAGGGGGGCTGGAGCTACAAGTCCAGTACCAACCCCCTTCCAGAAGAGTGAGGGGGGGGGGGCTGGAGGTACTGGTCCAGCACTAACCCCCGCCAGTAGAGGGTGGCTGGAGCTACAGGTCCAGCACCAACCCCCTGCCAGTAGAGGGTGGCTGGAGCTACAGGTCCTGCACCAACCCCCTGCCAGTAGAGGGTGGCTGGAGCTACTGGTCCAGCACCAACCCCATGCCAGTAGAGGGTGGCTGGAGCTACAGGTCCAGCACCAACTTCCCTGCCAGTAGAGGGGACTTGAGCTACATTTCCAGCACAACCTCCCCTGCAAGTAGAGGCGGGCTGGAGCTACAGGTCCTGCACCAACCTCCTGCCAGTAGAGGGGGGGGGCTGGAGTTACAGGTCCAGCACCAGCCCCCTGCCAGTAGAGGGGGGCTGGAGCTACAGGTCCTGTACCAACCCCCTTCCAGTAGAGGGAGGGCTGGAGCTACAGGTCTTGCACCAACCCCCCTGCCAGTAGAGGGAGGGGCTGGAGCTACAGGTCCAGCACCAACACCCTGCCAGTAGAGGGGGGAAGGGCTGGAGTTACAGGTCAAGCACCAGCCCCCTGCCAGTAGAGGGGGGCTGGAGCTACAGGTCCTGTACCAACCCCTTCCAGTAGAGGGAGGGCTGGAACTACAGGTCTTGCACCAACCCCCCTGCCAGTAGAGGAGAGCTGGAGCTACAGGTCCAGCACCAACACCCTGCCAGTAGAGGGAGGGGCTGGAGCTACAGGTCCAGCACTAACCCCCTGCCAGTAGAGGGTGGCTGGAGCTACAGGTCTTGCACCAATGCCATGCCAGTAGAGGAGAGCTGGAGCTACAGGTCCAGCACGAACACCCTGCCAGTAGAGGGAGGGGCTGGAGCTACAGGTCCAGCACCAACCCGCTGCCAGTAGAGTGGGGCTGGAGCTACAGGTCCACAATAATGTGGCTGTCATTGACCACAGGTGATTATGGGGCTGACACTGACCACAGGTGATTATGGGGCTGACACTGACCACAGGCGATTATGGGGCTGACACTGACCACAGGTGATTATGGGGCTGACACTGACTGCAGGTGATTATGGGGCTGACACTGACCACAGGTGATTATGGGGCTGACACTGACCACAGGTGATTATGGGGCTGACACTGACCACAGGTGATTATGGGGCTGACACTGACCACAGGTGATAATGGCACTGACACCTACCACAAGGAATAATGGGGCTGACACTGACCACAGGTGATAATGAGCTGACACTAACCACAGGTGATAATGGGGCTGTCACTGACCACAGGTGATAATGGGACTGATACTGTCCACAGGTTGAGGACCTCCGCAGGATGAGGGAGCCTGTCAAGAGGCTGGTGGAGGCTGGCCGGGTGTTGGCCGTCAAGAGGCTGGTGGAGGCTGGCCGGGTGTTGGCCGTCCAGGAAGACCAAGATGGCCGCCGCTCCGCCAGGATAACTCTACAAGATGAACAACTGTACCTCCACCCATTCCTGCATCAGCCCACGCCCGCCCACGCCCACACCCTCCAGGTTACTTTATTACACCCACTAGTCCTACTGACTTACTGAGTTTTGGTAATGGATATGATAACATTTTGTTATATAGTTATCAGCATGATTTATTTACTTTTCTGCAGGAGAGTGAGGTTGTGGACGTGCTGGACCCCTCCTGCACCCTGGCGTTCCTTGACCTCGGGTGGGCGGGGTCAACAAGAGGGCGGGTCACCATCCGACTGACCCCTGACACTCCGTTGGCCAGACAGTTTGTGTTGTTGTGTATGGGCCAGCGGGGCCACACCTACTGCAACACTAAACTGTTGTGGGTGGGGGACAAGGGTCACCAAGGGGAGTTTGTGGTGGGCGGAGACTACGAGAGTAATGATGGTGAGGGAGGAACTTCACTGTTGCCTGGCCTCCAGGGGCAGTACCGGAGGTCAGGCCGGGCAGGAGCTGTGTGTACCAGGGGTGGGCCAGGGGGTCCCTGGAGTGCCCAGTTCACCATCACCACCAGGGACCGCCAGGATGGTCACCAGTGGTCATGGGTCTTCGGTGATGTGGTGAGCGGCCTGGATGTGGTGAGGGCAGCAGTCAACCACAGTGACATTAGGGAGGTGACTGTGATGGACTGTGGTGTTCTGCTGCCTCTCTAGCTCACTATACCACCACCATCACTACTGTGGTGTTGTGCTGCCACTCTTGTTCGCTGTACCATCACTACATCCCAGGCAGGGTGAGACATATGGCCAAGTCTCCTTACACCCATTGCCTCTGTTCACCTAGCAGTGATTAGGAACCTGGGTGTTAGTCGACTGTTGTGGGTGGCATCCTGGGGAATTGTCAAGTGCTGCAAATATTCCAGGTATACTCGAATTTCCCACAAACGCCGTAAGGCACATCATGAGGAAAATAGCCAGAAGGTTATTTCTAGTGGCGGGTTCTTGATCACCTCCATGGCAGTGATCATTTCCCCATCCTTGTCACCCTTTTCTCTTTTCACCCTCCCCTCTCCTTCCTTAGGTGGCGGTTTACTGGAACCTATTTACCCTCTGTGCTACTCTCTCCGACCTATCCATTCTGCCTCTCCCTCGCTCCCTCCTCCTTTTACATGACACCGTCTTCAACGCTGCCCTCCGTTCGATTCCTCTCTCTTCCTCTCGGGGGACGTAGAAGTGCATTCCCTGTTGGAATGTGGACTATGTTCGGGCTGTCCGCTGTAAACGTAAAGCCAGGAAGAGACACCGCCGCCAGCAGACGGCTAAGTCTTTTCTGTTGTTTTGGAAGGAGAGTGCAGTGGCCAGTAGGACCATCCGTACAGCTAAACTTGGATGTTGGGTATCTTATGTCTCTACCATTACGTCCGAAACTCCTCTGCCACAGATCTGGAAGCGTATCCGCAAGATATCGGGTAAGTTCGTTCCCGATGTCTCGCCGGTCCTTCACCTTTGTGGTACTATTGTGGTGGACCCGTTGCAGGTCGCAACCGAACTGGGTTCCCACTTTTCTTCTGTTAACTCTGGTTCTCATTTTCCTCAATCGTTCCTTCTTCGTAAACCTGCTCTTGAATCTCGTCCTTTGGGTTTCTACGCCTATCTCCGACTTCCCTATAATGATCCCTTCTCTCTCTCTGAACTTCAGTCTGCCCTGGCCCTCTGCGGTTCTACGGCGGCATTCATTATGAGATGCTTCGCCATCTCCCTCCATGCACGTCCCGGTATTTACTGAGTCTGTATAATCGGGCCTGGGAGTCGTCGTCAGTCCCTGAGGACTGGCTCGATGTTGTTGTCCTCCCTGTTCGCAAACCAGGGTCTCTTGGGACATCCTCTAAGGACTTCCGCCCTATTGCCCTCACGAGTTGTGTCTGCAAGCTCTTGAATGTATGATTAACGTTCGTCTGATGTGGTTCTTAGAACACTATCACCACCTCTCCCCTTCTCAGTTTGGTTTTCGCAAGTGCCGCAGCACAACTGATGTCGTGGTGAACTTGGAGGTCTATATTCGTCCTGTTTTTGCTGCGAAGACTTCCGTTGTTGCCGTCCTTTTTAACCCGAAAAAGGCTTACGATACCACCTGGCGATATCATATTCTGTCCCAACTTCATTCTTTTTGTCTTTGTGGTCATCTCCCTCTCTTTCTCCAAAGCTTCCTCTCTCGTCGTTCCTTTCGAGTGAGGCTTGGTATCACTCTCTCTGCCTCTTTTCAGCAATACAAAGGTGTGCCCCAAGGTAGTTTTCTGAGCACTACTCTTTCTGGTTGCCTTCAATCGTCTTCTAACCTTTCTTCCTTCTGGTGTTTAACCCTTAAATTGCGCATCGCATCATATGATGCTTTGACCAACTTGCAGAAAATTGCGCATCGCATCATATGATGCTTTGGAGTACTACGCAAGATTTAAACGACCCGCATATACACGGGGTTCACCACACCTTCATCAGGGCTCTTGTAAACAGACACCATTTTTTAAAAAAATCGTGGGCCAAATTCCCGGGTGTTAGGGGCCCTCAGTATTGAGTGAGCTACCAAGCCTGATGCACGCAGCATGAGCTCACAGCACTGCTGTTCAGCTTGTGACCACAGCATCACCTAAAAATGCCATAATACACTTGTTCATGCTATTATGTAGCGATGATATTATTACAGAAGACCCCTGACTGTGATAAAACTGACCAGGGTTCTGAAAATAGCAGGATTGTGGTGATATTTAGCGCTGTGCTGCATGGAGGGTGGAGTAATGCTGTGGGAGGGAGGGTGGTGGCGTTGTCTTCTGACTGTATTTGGCCACCTTTTATTGACTGCACTCACCATACCAGCTTAGTGGTTCGCTCCCCCCCTCCCCTCTCGGCTCGTTGATGCCATGAGGGGGCTTAGTGGGCGGCTGCCGGAGTGTGATGCTCCTTGGGACAGTCCTCTGTCCTTTTCTAGCCTTGTGCTCCTGCTGCCGTCCTCTCCAATTGTGCCGAGCACCTTTTCCTTTTTTTTCTGTTTCGTTTTTCTCCCCCTCTTCTCCTATCTGCTTGTCGTTTCCTGCCGACCTTTTGCTTGTTTTGGATCTTTCTTTGGACTTCTTCTATTTTGATGCCCGGGTGCTTGAGGAGGCATACTCTTGCACCAGTAGAACTAGTACCCAACGTCTCGAGTGAGGGGAACCTTTTATTGTCAATCCCCCTTTCGTCGCTGAACCCGATCTCGATGGACTGACGGTTCTTAAGGTGGCGTTTGTGGGGCGTATACTCACGACGCACCCCTAGGGGGCCCCGGCATCGGCGATAGCTTCCTGTTGGGTGTCCTGCCGCTAATTGTGGCTCCATGGTGGGTATGGGGGCACATTCGTGGATGAATTTATCGCTCTTCGTACACATGTCATTAATGTTTCTGTTTACCCTCTCAAGCTCGTGGGGTGGGCGACCAAGCCCCCGAGTCGGCCTGTATTGGAAGACCAGGCTCTGTAGCCCGCTGCATTGGGCCCCGACCTTGCTCTTCCTTTGACCTCCTGACTTCTTCCTCCTCTGTGGTTGGGTCGAGCCTCCAGCCCCCAGTGGTGACCACTTCGTCCCCTGGTGCGGCTAAGTCTCTCGTTGTGACTACTGCGCCTTTTGTCCCCTCTCTCTCAGGGGGTTCTCAACGCCGTCAGCGCCACGGCCGCACTCGCTCGTTCCTTCCTGTACTGATGCGTATCAGGCCTTGTTTGGTCCTGCTTCATGGGCCAAATACTTTGATCTCCTCCCTCTTGATTCCGCGCCTCTTGACGATTTCTCCCTCCATCGGCATCTCGTTGATTCCGTGGATGCGTCTGTCACCTTCAACCCCACTCGTCTCGGTACACGTGTGTTGCTGCTCCTTCTCAGGATGCAGCTTCCCGCTTGGCTGCCTTATCCTGCCTTGGTGAGATCCCTGTTCGGGTCTCTAAGAACACTCGGTTGAATGCAGTGTTGGCACTATTCTCCTCCCGCCCCATGTTGCAACCGGTGTTCGGAATCTGCAGGACTGCCACGATGACATTCGGCATATCCTTGATGCCCAAGGCCATTCTGTCCTCCAGGTTGACTCGTTTACTCGTCCCCCTCGTGGTCGTCGCCGTCAACCCCTTCGAGTTGTGAAGGTCACCTTTGATGGTAGGACCCTTCCATCCTCTGTCATTCTCGCTGGTGCCAGGTGCTCTGTCCAGGAGTATATTCCTTCTCCTCGACTTTGTAACAAGTGCTGGAGGTTTGGGCATGGTGCCCTCCGCTGCTCTGGGACTGTCTCTCTCTGTCTTTGTGTGGGGTGAAGGTCACTCTAAGTCGGAGTGCACTTCTCCCAAGCTCGCTGCCTCAACTGCGGTGAGGCCCATCCTACCTTCTCCCGTGCCTGTATCCATTACAAGCTTGAGGCAGCCGTCCTCAACTTGAAGCACCGGGAGCGTTTATCTTTTCCTGAGGCGAGCGCCAGGTTCGCCGGCTCCCGCCTTATGCTAACGTCTTATGCTCGCGTGTTGCGCTCTTCTCTCCTCGTCCTTCCCACCTTCCTCGACTCACAACCGTTTCCAGGCCTTGGACCCTGATACGCCCACTGCTCCCTCCTCTGTTCCTTGAGTTCTGTCCCGAAGGGTCCCCCTCCTGGTCCTCTGTCTGGGTTCCCTTCTTTCTACCCGTCTGTCGTGTCTCCTGTGTCTTCTTCCTCGTCTCCCTCCGATCCTCCTTCCCATCCTCCTCCTCCATCTATTGACTCTCCCCGCCGCCTGTCGGTGCAGGCGGATGTCCATCGCTCTCCTAACGGCCGTCGTGTGTGCTCTCGTTCAGCTTCTCCTGTTGAGACACTGGAATCCGTTGCCCGGTATGTAGTTGCTGGGACACCGGTCTCTTTAAGTCAGAAGCGTAAGCCTGGCTCCTCTCCTTCCTCCTCCCCGGCGGGTAAGAAGGCTTCGCTTTCTTCCTCGACCCTACTACTGGCTCTATTGCTCCTTCCCCTCCCATTTCAGTGGTTGCGCCCCCTGTTCCTGCTATGGAGGTTTCTTTGGCCCCTGCTTCCTTTCGGTTGCTGCCCTTGCTGAGGTGCGCTCCCCTCTTTCTACTCCCCCTCTTCCTGCTGCTGTCCTTGACTGCTCCTCTCCGTTGTCTCCTCCTCCTTCCTCTCCGGACCCACCGCCCCCCTCTGGTCTGTTCTCCCGCTTCCTTCCCTCCGTCTTTGCTCAGTTTACCCATGCCCCCTAACCTGACTTTGCTGACCCTGATCCCGACCCTGATATTCTTTACGTGCTGTGTTGCTCTTTCGCCTTTGTTTCTTCCTTGTTTTCTGTTGTTGTCCTTTCTCTTCTCGTCGATGTCTATTCTTCAATGGAACGTTCGAGGTTATTACGCCAATTTCCTCGAACTCCAACTTCTGATTTCGCGGTTTTCGCCCCTTTGTGTCTGTCTCCAGGAGCCGATGCTTGGTGCTCGTCCTGGTCGCTTTCGTGGCTATCCTTTCTCTCCCCCCCCCCCAGCTGTTGCTGGGGCTCCTAATTCTTCTGCTCTCTTGATTCGCGCTGATGTTCCCTTTGTTCCTTTACTTTTCCTTCGCCCTCCATTGTTCTGCTGCTCGTATCTTTGTGGGAAATGGTACACAGTTTGTCCATTTATCTCCCCCCGAGTGTCCCGCTTTCTCTTCCTGATTTGAAACACCTCTTGGACTCCTTGCCGGAGCCTGTGCTCCTGCTGGGTGACTTCAATTGTCGTCATTCTCTTTGGGTGATGTTTTGACGAATACCCGGGGTCGCCTTCTTGAGCCGTTTCTCCTCTCTTCTTCCCTGTCTCTTCTGAATTCTGGTGAGCCCACTCATTGGACTCTCGGACTCACCCTTTCCTGTCTTGATCTTTCTCTTGCTCTTCTTCTCTTTACTTAGATTTCACGTGGCAGGTTCTTGATGACCTCCATGGCAGTGATCATTTCCCATCCTTGTTTCTTTTTCTCTTTTCGCCCTTCCCTCTCTTTTCCTAGGTGGCAGTTTGCTAAAGCGGACTGGAACCTATTTACCCTCAGTGCTGCTCTCTCTGACCTCTCCTTCTGCCTCTCCCTCGCGCTCTCCTCCTTTTTCATGACACTGTCTTCGACGCTGCCCTCCGCTCTATTCCTCGCTCTTCCTCTCGGGTCCACGGAAGTGCGTTCCCTGGTGGAATGCAGACTGTGCTCGGGCTGTCCGCTGTAAGCGTGCAGCCTGGAAGAGGCACCGCCGTCGGCAGACGACCGATTCTTTTCTTTTCTTTCGGAAGCGAGTGCGGTGGCCCGTAGGGCCATCCGTACGCTAAACGTGAATGTTGGCTTCTTATGTCTCCACATTACGTCCGAAACTCCCCTGCCACAGATCTGGAAGCGTATCCGCAAGATAGCGGTAAGTTCGTCCCGATTTCCCGTCCTTCACCTCCGTGGTACTCTTGTGGCAGACCCGTTGCAGGTCGCTACCGAACTGGGTTCCCACTTTTCTTCTGTTAGCTCTGGTCTTCATCTTCCCAATCTTTCCTTCTTCGTAAACCTGTCCTTGAGTCTCGTCCTTTAGATTTCTGCACTGTCTTCGACTTTCCTATAACGATCCCTTCTCTCTCTCTGAACTTCGTTCTGCCCTGGCCCTCTGCGGTTCTACGGCGGCGGGCTCCGATGGTATTCATTATGAGATGCTTCGCCATCTCCTCCGTGCACGTCTCAGTATTTACTGAGTCTGTATAATCGGATCTGGGAGTCGTCGTCAGTCCCTGAGGACTGGCTCGATGCCGTTGTCCTCCCTGTTCGCAAACCAGGGTCTCTGGGAACTTCCCCTAAGGACTTTCGCCCTATTGCCTCACATTGTGTCTGCAAACTCTTTGAACGTATGGTTAACGTTCGTCTGATGTGGTTCCTGAAACACCATCACCTCCTCTCCCCTTCTCAATTGGTTTCCGCAAGTGCCGCAGCACGACAGATGTCCTGGTGAATTGGAGGTCTATATTCGTACTGCTTTTGCTGCGAGGACCTCCGTTGTTGCCGTCCTTTTTGACCTGGAAAAGGCTT
>WNGS01164858.1:1472495-1486515 GCA_020271785.1 Procambarus virginalis | reverse complement strand
CATGCTGGTGTTTATGAACAGCTCTTCTCGACAACAGTCTTCAAGCCTCTTTCTTATGGATTTCTATCATTCAATTAGATATGTTCTTGATTCTCAATTGGGAATTCTGGGTTCAGAACTCCAGGAAGGACAGAAATAGGTAGGCATGTATTCCTTTCACTTATGCCCAATTCACTAGCATAAATAGTGTACCTGGAAGTTAGTTAACTGTTGTGCATATTGAATCCTGGGGAGGGTCAGTAGTTGACCTTTGCGGGGGGTGGGGGGGGTCTCGATATCAGCCTAGCATATACTGTACAAGTACTGTACATTAGCTGCTTCTCACTTGAAACATGAATTACAGTATGGTTTTTCCCATCAATTTGCATGATATGCAAGTAAGGGGACACTGGCATGTAGTTTAGTGCATCCTTTTTGTTTTCCATATTTTATTTGGTGCTATATTGATGGCCTTTGAAAACTCTGGTAGTTCTCCTATTTGTAATAACTTGTTACACTTATTATCATAGTAAGAGGTCAACATAAGACTTCCACCTTTCTTAATATCCTGACAAGATCCCGTATTGTCCCACCACCTTAGCTGTACCAGTTGCAGTAAGTGCCTTCATACTTCATCACTAGTTATACCACTGTCATCCAGTGCTACTTAGTTTAGCACCATCCTACTCTGTTCTAAAACTTTCTTTCCTCTTTTGTGAAGACACGTAATATTCTGTAGAGTTTCTCTCTCACTTCTGTTGTTCTCAGTGAATGACTCCACTTCTGTCCCAGTTTTACCGTCTGTTCCTTAACTGTTATTTTTCCTCCTAGTGTGGTGAGAAGCAAATTGGTTTGGTCTTTGCTTATATGCAATGTCAATCTCTATTTGCATTTTTCATTTCCTTCTCACTCTGAGGTACTCATCCTGACTCTCTTTTATCTCTGTTGTTCTTTTGTTCTTGTAGTTTTTCATGCTCTCATGCTTATGGAGTTTCCTTCCACCATCCCTGAATTAATTTTGAGTTAGTTCTATGCCTTTCACTATTCTCCCTTTATACAGGAAGGAATTTGTCATCTGCTTTCCAGCATTTTTGTGGCACCCTCTCTCTTCAGTTTTATTTCTTATAGTATCCTTGATTAAGTTGTTCATTTCATTTTACTGTTTCTATTTTGTATGTCATTCAATCTTCTAGCTCCTGGTCTTTTTCCTGAACAGTGGCGTCTCCACTTCCACAAGACACTCGTAATATAGAGTGATTGCTCATTCCCAAGGGGACTTTGAAGTTGACTCCAATTATGTCTGAACTCGTTCAAAGCGAACATGAGATCAAGTCTGGCTGGTTCAGCATTACCTCTCGTTCTTGTAGCCCATTGACATGTTGACATCGAATGGTTTTCATTGCTGCTTGGTAGCACTGTTCAATCATCTGGTTTTTGGTTTGTCTCCTTTGGGCATCTATATATGGGGTATTGTGTATAATTTTCATGTATCTTCTGGGTATCCATCTGGCTTTGTTTTTGTTGGGGCTGTTATTTTCTTTGTAATTGGCTTGTGTCCCAAGATCTTGGGATGGTATTCTATAGTAAACTGTCACCAGAGGACCATGGAAAAGGCGTAGTAAATGGAGCCTATGCTAATCTGGCCAATTTCAGGATTGCATTTAAATTCATGCATGGAGAAATGTTAACAAAATAAAATGCTGTCCTCAACTTTTGTGGATTTAAACTAGAATATGCAGTAGGTGTGTGGTGTCTATATCAAAAAAGGGTACATTGATAACTATAAAAGGTGCAGAGACATGCTACTAAATGGTTCCCAGACTAAACCTTAAAGGTGTGAGGAGAGTTACCTACTTTGTGGTGATTCTGAGGATCAACGTCCCTGTGGCTCGGTCTTGACCAGGCCTCATGATTGGTGGTCTGGTCAACCAGGCTGTTGGATCTCGCAGCCTGACATATGAATCACAGCTTGGTTGATCAAGTATCCTTGGAGTGTTTATCAAGTTCTTTCTTGAATACCATGAGAGGCTGGCCAGTTATGCCCCTTTTATATAGAGGGAGAATGTTGAAAAAGTCTTGGGCCTTTGATGTGATAGTTCTCACTGGCATACCTGTTGCACCTCTGCATTTCAGTGGGGCTATTTTGCACATCCTGCCATGCCTGCTTGTATGTGTGATGCTATTTGTGTGTGCAAATTTGGACCCTGTCCAATATTTTCCACTGTAAATTAATACATCTTTCTTGCCTGCTCTTCAGATAATACAAATTTAAACTTTTAATCGGTCACAATTATTTAAAGATTTTATGGAGCAGATTTTAGCAGTAAAGGATCATTGCACACTATCCAGGTCAGTAGCTCCTCCAGCTTTGAATGGGGCTTTAGTGTGCAGTAGTATGCCATAAAGTGCTAGTATCTTGAAAGTATCATCATTGGTATAGCATTCCTTGTTTGAAAGTTTCTTATTATCCAACCTGTCATTTTTCTTGCAGTCGGTGATAGGTACTTTATTATGTTCTTCAAAAGGTAGGTCTTCGAACATGATTATTCTTAGATCCTTTACTTTGCTTTTTCATTTTAAGTGTGATTTGATTGCATTTTGTTTAGGTTTTCCATTTTTGTATTTATTTTTTTTTTTTTTTTTTTTTTTTTTTTTTTTTTTTTTTTTTTTTTTGAGATAATACAAGAGTTGTTACATTCTTGTACAGCACTAGTACGCGTAGCGTTTCGGGCAGGTCCCTGGAATACGATCCCCGCCGCGAAGATCGTTTTTTCATCCAAGTACACATTTTACTGTTTGCGTTAAACAGAGGCTACAGTTAAGGAATTGCGCCCAGTAAATCCTCCCCGGCCAGGATACGAACCCATGACATAGCGCTCGCGGACACCAGGCGAGTGTCTTACCACTACACCACGGAGACTGCATATTTCTATAGCACAGGAGTCTGAATCTTATCTTCATTAAACGTATTATTATATGACCCTTGAAAGACCTGATTAACATCAGATTGGAGGTTTGTTGTGTCCCTCAATATTGTCTACTCGCATAAAATCCTAGTATCATTGCAAGTGATGATCTAGTACTATAGTTTGCATCCTTGTCTGTGTCTGATATGAGGATGAAAAAAGTACCAGAGCAAGTATGGTACCTTCGGGTGAATGAGCTTTTCACGGTGGTTGATCTGATTTTACTGTGTTGACTATTACACTCTGGTTTCTGTTCATTATGACTTAAAAGAGCCATCTCTCTAATTGCCAGGACAATACTGTAATTATTTTTTTCGCACATTTTGTGAGCAATAACACCATGGTCCCATTTATTGAAAGATTTAGCAAATCTATGCATGTTACATCTGCTTTTTAAACTCGTCATCCATGGCATCTAAAGCCAAGTGAGAGTGATGTAGCAATTGAAAGCCAAGACACCCTGTTCTAAAACCCTGTTTTCCGGGCTTATGTAGATGTTTTGATTCATGTGAATCTGTAAGTCTTAATCATAATCTTAATTCTTAACAACTTTCAAGATTTTAGGGATTTGTGAAGGTTAGAGCTATTGGTCTAATACTGTTTTACATTCTGCTTTACTACTTGTGAGTGCATTATCTCCGCTTTTTTAAGTATGTTGAGATGACAATAGTATCTTACCTTACCTTGAGGTGCTTCCGGGGCTTAGCGTCCCCGCGGCCCGGTCATCGACCAGGCCTCCTGGTTGCTGGACTGATCAACCAGGCTGTTGGACGGCTGCTCGCAGCCTGACGTATGAGTCACAGCCTGGTTGATCAGGTATCCTTTGGAGGTGCTTATCCAGTTCTCTCTTGAACACTGTGAGGGGTTTGCCAGTTATGCCCCTTATGTGTAGTGGGAGCGTGTTGAACAGTCTCGGGCCCTGATGTTGATAGAGTTCTCTCTCAGAGTACCAGTTGCACCTTTGCTTTTCAACGGGGTATTCTGCACATCCTGCCATGTCTTCTGGTCTCATGTGATGTTATTTCTGTGTGCAGGTTTGGGACCAGCCCTCTAATATTTTCCATGTGTAATTATTATGTATCTCTCCCGCCTGCGCTCAAGGGAGTACAGATTTAGGCTCTTTAGTCGGTCCCAATAGTTTAGATTTTTACCGAGTGGATTCTAGCAGTAAAGGATCTCTGCACGCTCTCCAGGTCAGCAATTTCTC
Source organism: Procambarus virginalis (assembly GCA_020271785.1). Lineage (NCBI taxonomy): Eukaryota > Metazoa > Arthropoda > Malacostraca > Decapoda > Cambaridae > Procambarus > Procambarus virginalis. Next base: position 1,482,363 of record WNGS01164858.1, on the reverse strand, counting down.
CAGCTTTGAAAGGGGCTGTCATTGTGCAGCAGTACTCCACTCTAGAGAGCACAAGCGTTTTGAAAAGTTCATCATCGGTATAGCATCTCTAGTGTGAAAAGTTCTTGTTATCCAACCTGTCATTTTTCGTGCAGTTGTGACGCCACTTTATTGTGTTCTTTAAAGGTAAGGTCTTCCGACATGAGTACACCCAAATCCTTTACATTGCCTTTCGTGCTATGTTATGATTTGCCTGAGTTTTGTACGTGTTTCCGTTTTTATATTTTCATTTTTTCCATAGCGCATGAGCTGGAACTTATCTTCGTTAAACACCATATTATTTTCTGTAGCCCATAGAAAGACCTGATCTACATCTGACTGGAGGTTTGCCGTGTCCTCTATGTTGCCTACTCTCATGAAGATCCTGGTGTCATCTGCAAAGGATGATACAGTGCTATAGGTTGTGTTCTTGTCTATGTCCGATATGAGGATGAGAAAAAGTACTGGGGCAAGCACAGTACCCTGGGGGACTGAGCTCTTAACGGTTGATGGGCTGGATTTTATTTTGTTGACTATTACACATTGGGTTCTGTTGGTCAGGAAATTGTAGATCCATCTGCCTATTTTTCCGGTAATTCCTTTTGAGCGCATTTTATGTGCAATAACACCATGGTCACATTTATCAAAAGCTTTTGCGAAATCTGTGTAAATTACATCAGCGTTTTGTTTGTCTTCCATAGCATCTAATGCCATATCATAGTGGTCCAGCAACTGCGACAGGCAAGAGCGCCCTGTTCTGAAACCATGTTGTCGGGGTTATGGAGATGCTGTGCTTCCATGTATTTTGTGAGCTTACTTCTTAGCACTCTCTCAAAAATTTTAATGATGTGCGATGTTAACGCTATCGGTCTGTAATTTTTTGCCTCTGCCTTATTTCCTCCTTTATGAAGTGGTGCTATCTCTGCTGTTTTTAGTATATCAGGAATAACGCCAGTATCTAGACTTTGTCTCCACAGAATGTGGAGGGCCTGCGATAGTGTTTTTTTCAGTTCTTGATGAATATGGAGTTCCAAAATCCGGGCCTGGTGCAGAGTGCATAGGCATACTGTTTATGGCTTCTTCAAAGTCCAGGGGGATAGGGTGACGTCTGATATATGATTTGATGTTGGTATCATATCCATGAAAAATTCATTTGGGTTACCGATCTTTAGTGCGTTTAATGGCTCGCTGAAACCGAGTCGTACTGCTTCCTCAGTAGCTCGCTCATTTCTTTGTTGTCATCGGTGAAAGTTCCATCTTCCTTTCGCAGGGGCCCAATACTAGATGTGGTTTTCGATCTTGATTTTGCATAGGAGAAAAATATTTCGGGTTTCTCTCTATTTCACTGATGGCCTTTTGCTCTCTTTGCCTCGCCTCCATCTAGGCACCGTCTCCAAAAGATGTCTGTGATAGTGGTGTTTTGCACTTCATGATGAATATAGAATTCAGGAGTCTGGACCTGGTGCAGAGTGCATGGCATGCTGTCTATGGCTACTTCAAAGTCCAGTGGAGTTAGGGTGACATCTGATATATGGTTCAATGTTGGTGTCACATTCATGAAGAATTCATTTGGACCATTAATCTTTAATGTGTTCAGGTGTTCACTGAATACAGACTCGTATTGAAGCCTCAGTATTTCACTCATTTCTTTGTCGTCATCAGTGGAAGTTCCATCACCCTTGCACAAGTACTACAATGCTGGATTAGTTTTTGTTCTAGTTTTTGCATAGGAGGAAAAAAGTATTTTGGAGTCCTCTCTCATTCACTTATGTCCTTTTGCTCTCTGTCTCTCCTGGATTTGTATGATTCTTGCAGCTTGAGCTTGATCATTTCTATTTCTCTGAAGGTTTTAAAATTGTTTAAAATTAATGGAGAATAAAGAGGTGACATGATTAGTTTTAATCATGTGACATTAGTTGCGGTGACATCAGTTTTATCAAATTGTTACAATTTTGTATAAGGAATTTTTTTTTAAATAGCAACATTGAGATCATGAACAACAATATCCAAGCTAAGAAAACAAAATGTGAAAAAATGTACATAACTCTTTTGAAGAGTTGTAAATAGGATAATATAAATGAGACCATTGGAAATTTCAAAATGTCATATAACCAAGAGTAGGGAAGCCAGTACACTCTCACTTTAATCCTTACCTTCTCACAAGGTGCTATAGGCAACCCATTCTCGCACTTTCTTATAGTCAATATTGGCTTATTAATAAGTGCATATGTGATATTGTGAATATTTTAGTTTACCTTGAAAAGCTTTATAGAAAACACTGACCTTACCTAACCTTCTTAGTATCTTAAGATAAGCATCTTATTGCTTCTTAATTACAATTATTACTTAACCTATTATAGGTATAGGTTAAGTAATAATTGTAATTAAGAAGCAATAAGATGCTTATCTTAAGATACTAAGAAGGTTAGGTAAGGTCGGTGTTTTCTATAAAGCTTTTCAAGGTAAAGTAAAATATTCACATAAATTAATATGTCACATATGCACTTATTTAATAAGCCAATATTGACTATAAGAAAGTGCGAGAACGGGTTGCTATAGGTCAGGTAGTAGGCTTGTTATGATTGTCCCATCTTGCAGGTTTGTCACTTGTAGATGACAATGTCCCTTAATTCTGTTGTCTAGAGTACTGCAGAATAGTTGTTCTAATCATTATGATCAGTTCACAAGCAACAGTCTTGTAAGCAATGATTATTTTGTGTACCTGTTTCTGCAAGCAATTATTCCGTGGGGTGAAGAACTTTCCTCTTGTCAGAACCACCACCTGTGACAGTCATGCTATCATAAATCAGAAGTACATTTTACATTTGGCCAATGTAAAATATATTTAATTTTACCGTCATTCCCATGGCATAGTGGTAAAGCACTCACCCAGCACTTCGTAAGCGCTTTGGTCTGGGTTTGAATCCTGGTTGGGGAGGATTGACCGGGTGCCAATCCTTAACTGTAGCCTCTGTTCACCCAGCAGTGAATGGATACCTGGTTGTTAAATGATTTGGTGAGTCGTATTCTAGCGAAAAAATTGGATTAAGGACCTGCCCAAACGCTATGCATGCTAGTGGCTTTACAAGAATGTAAGATCTCTTGTATATATAAATTAAAAACATGAACCTTGTGATTCACATCATGTACAGTGTGTGTGTGTGTGTGTAATTACCTAAGTGTAGTTACAGGAGGAGAGCTACGCTCATGGTGTCCCTGTCTTCCCAGTACTCTGTCTTATAACGCTTTGAAACTACTGACGGTTTTGGGCTCCAACACCTTCTTTCTTAGCTTGTTCTAACAGTCTACTACACTGTTTGCAAAAGAAAACTTTCTAATGTTTTTTTCAGCACCTTTGTTTCATCTGTGTCCTCCTGTTTGTGAAGTTGCTGGTTTCAAGAATTCCTCTTTGTCAATTTGGTTGATTCCTGTTAGTATTTTGTAAGTGGTGATCATATTGCCTCTTTCTTCCCTCTTCTAGTTTTGACATATTTAACGCCTCTATTCTCTCCTTGTAACTCTTGTTTTTCAGTTCCGGAAGTCATTTTTTGGCATGCTTTTCCAGTTTTTTTGTGTGCTTCTTGAAATTTGGGCACCATACAACTGCTGCATATTCCAATTTCGGTCTCACAAATGTCATGAACAGTTTTAGTATTTCACCATTTATATAATTAAAACAAGTCTAAAGTTGGAAAGCAACGCATACGCTCCTCTCACAATGTTCTTTGTGTTCTCTGGCGACAGCTTACTATCCAAACGAACCCTAGGTCTCAGTTCTTATTAGAGTTCTGTAATTCCTTTCCACATAATTTGTAAGTTGTGTGTGGTCTCTTTTCTCCGATTCCACATTGCATAACATGGCATTTATTCACATTGAATTCCATTTGCCATTTGAAGCTCCAAGCCCCTATTTTAGCTAAACCATTTGAAGGGCATTACAATCGTCTGCATCTCCTATCTTTCCCAATATCTTAGTATCATCCGTAAGCATGTTCATATAATTCTGTATTCTTTGCCAAATCAATTACATATCTTTGTATTCACAGCCTGAAGAGCAGTTGAACATTCTTACTGCATATTTACGCTCTACCTACTGCTACTGTATATGGTGCTGCGCCGTATACGACGATGAACGAGACCTTAAGCAAAATTGCCCTGGACCTACAAGAGCAGATCATGATGATGATGATTAGTGCCTATGTATTAATAATTATAAATAATTACTGCATAAATGAGACGTCAAGTGTTGACCAGAATAATAAATGTTTTCAATGTAAGTTGTAGGTTTTTTATGTAATTTTGATGTATGATATTATATTGTCAATAAATTATGCAATGAATGGGCACTTTTGAGATCACTCCAAAACTTGTGAAATATGTACAGTACTAGTATTTCTAAATATACATTCATGAAAATCAGACTTTTCTGTTTTGTAATAAGGCAGGGTGTGGGATCCTATGGCATTCTGTTGCAGGATGTACAGTATAATAACAAACTGTGTTACTGAAGAGTATGATTGAGGCCTTTGTTAAATGTGTGACATGTGGGAAAAGAAAATATGGATGACACTATAAAAATGCTTTACTGAGATTTTCTCACTTTGCACTAAAGTTATAGTTACAGGATGAGAGCTACGCTCATGGGACTCTATCACACTGATTTTGATTCTACTATTTTGATATTTTCCTCTTTCTTTCATCTCATATTTTTCCAAGTTTGTACACATATTTGCTATAGTTCAAAATTTGCAAAATGCAGCTAATTTGACTCCTTATACAACCTAAGTATACCATAATGCCCATCTCCACACAGTAACACATACTGAAACATTCATTGAACTCTATAACTTACATGAGTCATTATCATCCAGCTCTATAGTTTAAATAAAAATTCCACAGCTATGTTGTAAAAAATACTATTGGATTCTACAGTAAACATTTTAATACCAGTATAACCATAATATAAGGATAAAGGTAACTGCAGAAGGCCTATTGGCTCATACGAGGCAGCTCCTATTTATAAACCACCCATTGTCATTAATATAAATGTCTAACCTATACTTGAAACAATCAAGGGAGCCTACTTCTATTATGTTACGTGGTAATTGGTTCCACAAATCAACCCTGTTACCAAACCAGTATTTACTCAGGTCTTTCCTAAATCTAAACTTATCCAATTATACCCATTGTTTCATGTTCTGTCTTGTGTTGATACTTTTAATACCCTATTAATATCCCCCTTGGTTGTGTCCATTCAACCACTTGTACCCTTTATCATGTCACTATAATTCTGCTCATCATTTTTGTATTTATATACAAGTGAATTGGACTTGCAGGCTCTTCATGAAGCTTGCCAACATTTGTATATCACTTGTCAGTGGATGATCAGGAGCCTGTTAATATTAGAGTACAGTACTTCTTCCCCTTCTGATTACCCAGTATTGGGGTTAGCCTCCAATTTGAACAGTGTCAGTCATTCTCTTATAGTAAAGATTAATTTTTTCATGAAAGCGCACTGTGATTGTGAATGTAACAATGTATGTTTCTTATTTCATGATACTAACTTCCAATTACTGTATTAGTAGTCATAGCAGTTTTTTTCTTTTCAATGACATTTTACATATTGATATTCTTTCCTCTCCCTTTCATCTCATATTTTTCCAAGTTTGTACACATATTTGCCATCGTCCATTCTCCATACTTCGTTTTCTAATGTGTCATCATTTACTAGTATACTGTATTGGTTGTGGTGCATATTGTATGCCACATGCTGCATGCTTCTCTTGACATCAATGTTTACATGTTTTATCCTGTTATATTGTATTTCAATGTGGAATATCTGGTCACACACTATTGATACTAAACAAAAGTTAATATATTACAGGTATAGTACCATATTACAAAACAATTTTGTATGTACCGTCGTGCATATGGCATGTTGGTGCAAGAGTGTATTATATTAAAATCAACACAAATGACCTTGAAGATGTATTTTAGATGTCCATCTCTAAAACTGATAAATTATTTGAATTATTGCTAGTTTTGATTTCATATCTTTCACTTGAGATTCTATTTTAACTTAGTTGTAGTAGACTGTGCAAATAACTTTGGTAAAATTTACAAGCAAAGTCTAACATTGATAGAAAACAGAGCAGTTTAAAGCTGTATATCTTACATTTGCATAAATTCTCCACTAATCAGTATTTTGCTATACATAAATTAAACTTTTACAGTACCTATATTGAATAGCATACAATAAAAATATCAAGAAATTGTGTACAAATGTGCAAGAATTTAAACCCTATATACAATCCCTTGAATGACCTATTTTCTACTGAATAAACAGGTAAGCTAACAAGGTGTTTAATTTCTTCTAGAGGTGTACTGATACCATATTTTTACAGAAAAAAAACAATTAATGTAATGTATCAATGAGAAAATCAGTAGGAGCATGAGGAGGATTCAAACCTATGCTCTGGGTACTCAAGCAAATGCCTTATACCACTACACGTGAAAGCAATGCAACCTGTTTGAGTCCCAGATTGCATTGCTTTTATCATGTCATGGTATAGTGGTCTAAGGTGTTTGCTCAAGAGTACCCAGAGCATAGGGTCTAATCCTAATTATGGCTCCTATTAATTTTCTCAATATATTTACTAATACTGCCTTATTACCTGATTTGATTCTTATATTCTTTAATTAAAACCAATACCATGATACCATTACAGTACAGTACTGTACTTAAAATTTCTTTAAGACAAATTGTGTACCACAATACCGTGGATAATAACATTTCATTCATTTCATTATCCATGGTATTGTGGTTGACAATTTATGACTTGTGTTGATACCTAACTCTCCTGTGCTTGAAGGGAAAGGCTTAAAGTTCATGATTGGTCAGTAGTTAGGTGCCTCTGGAGTCCTCCTGTATTGTGGCTAGCTCAGTAGCTCAGTAAATAGAGCAGTCGTCTCCTGTGCTGGGGGTCGGGTGTTTGTTCTAGTGCCCGGATGAGTTAAAAATTTCAAGATGTTAAAACTAAGATATAATCTTTCTTGTGATTTCAGTCAGGATTGGTAAACAATGACATAGAGTAGTAAACTGGCATCTCAGTAATTATAATAGTACATATATCACTGCAACTATTCATGCAAATTCGATTCAAGGAAGCAATGTTAAATAGACTCTCCAGCACTCAGAATATTCTATTACAATTTTGCATAACTATCCAGTCTTGGAGGTGTTGGGCCAAGATACCTTACATTCCTTAACATGTTGAATTTTAAACTTTGAATAGAACATTGAGTGTGCTGTAGGAGAATTGGTATCTCCCTGCACTATATTCAATCTGCTACAACATTTAAGGTACCCTACTTAAGACTTAAGCTGAGATGTGGAGTCAGAGCTGAAATTCAACCCATGGAAGAACACTTACCCGAACATGAAGCAGGAGGTGTAGGGATGGGTTATGTGAGGCTTTAATAATCGCCTAATTGTGCTTGTTTGGGGTGAGCTCTTTGGTCCCACTCTCAGCCTTCAGTTAAATTTCTGTCCCTGTCTGTTCAGTAAATGTTGTATATGGTGATAATATTTTACATTTCTTCTCATTCAGGTGGCCTCAGTTTTATTCTATTTTTTTTATTGTAAGTCGTAGAACTTTGCTGTTCCTACAGTCACTATTCATATGCTGCCCTACACTCACCATACATCAGCTGCTCCTACATCACCATACCCAGCTGCTCCTACACTCACCATATACCAGCTGCCTTTACACTCACCATTCATAAGCTGCTCCTACAATCACCATACACAAGCTGCCCCTGCACTCCATGCACCAGTTGCCCCTACACTCTCCATACACACAGCAGCTTCTATATTCACCATGCACTAGCTGTGCCCCCCTACAATCACTATACACAAGCTCCCCTAAACTCTCCATGTATCAGCTGTCCCCTACAATCAGCATAATTCAGTAATGAGAATAGTAATGTTAACAATGATTTAATATACGTTATAAAACTCTCAGCCTTTAACACCCACTGTCCTATGCTTACGAAACAAGTCACAACCAAAAGGCTTAACATCCTTGTCTTACAAGGGAATACTTAAATCCATTAATAAAAAACATGACCTGAGAAGAAGTATAGGTTAGGAACCGTCTCCAAAGAATTCTCAAAGAATTACTCGTTACTGCTATCTAAAATAATTAGACGAGCCAAAACTAAATACTACGAAGATAATTTACCCAAATAAAGAGCAACATTAAAAAACTTGGAGCACAATTTCACAAATATTGGGATCAAAGAAGATTTTAAATAACAACCAACACTCCTGTCCAATAACGATGGTCAGCTTTCAGCCTCTGATCTGCTATTGAGTTCAATAGGTTCTTCTCTTCCATTGGGTCATCCCTTGCAAATGACATTCCATCTTCCAGTACTGATGTTAAGGACTATCTTACAAGTAACTATCCACAATCTCTATACCTAAAGCCTACAAATTCCGCTGACGTTAATGAGATAATCTTTCCCTTAAAACCAAGTCTAGTGCCCTTGAGGAGATACCAACCTTAATTTACAAAAAGCCTCCAGATCTTTAGCCCCTGCTATCGCATTGCTCTTCAACAAGTCACTTGAACTCCAAACCTTTCCAGATATCTAAAAAAAAGCGAGAGTAACCCGGTCCACAAATGGATGATCTTACAGATGTTAACAACTACAGACCTATAACAATCCTGCCTAACTTGTCAAAAATATTTGAAAAACTTATCTACAAGCAGCTTTACCCTTATCTAGCCAAACACAATATACTTAGCTCTTGTCAATATGGCTTCAGACCCAAAAAAAAGCACTAACGATGCACTTATTAGTATTATTAACTTGATTCATGCAGCTCTTGATAAAAAGAGTTTCCTGTTGGGTTATTTGTGGAACCTGCGTAAGGCTTTTGACACTGTCACCACCAAAAACCTTCTTAAATACATCATTATGGAGTCAGAGGACACTCCTACAATACCTCAATTCTTACATTACTGACAGGCTCCATTATGTTTCTGTGAATAATTCAATTTCTCCACCCTACCCATCAACATCGGTGTTCCTCAGGGCAGCATACTTGGCCTCTCCTCTTTCTCGTCTACATTAATGACCTTCAAAGGCCTCCCAACACCTCAAACCAATTCTTTCTGCTGACGACACAACCTTCATTTACTCCGTCCTGACCCCCTTGCTCTAAATGCCACAGTAAATACTAAGCTAAATAAAGTCCATCTTTGGCTAACTGCCAACAAACTCACCCTAAACATTGACAAAACTTTCTATATTCTGTTTGGCAATAAATCCTCTAATCAAATAATCTCAGAATAAACATACCCAAATTTGTAACAAAATAGATGGCAAATTCCTTGGCGTTCTCATTGACCACAAGCTGAATTCCAGGGACACATTCTAAATATATCAAAAAATTTCAAACTGTTGGCATTCTTTCTAAGATCAGATATTATGTACCCCGCCTGCCCTGGTGACGCTCTATTACTCCCTCATATATCCATATCTCAACATGGTATTTGTGCTTGGGGTTCTACTACCCAAAATCATTTACGTCTTCTAATTACTCAACACAAACTGCTATTAGGACAATATCCAACTCTAGCCCCCACATCACTCGGTACCCCTACTCAAATCTCTGAATATGTTAGACATTAAGTCACTACACACATTCTCTCATGTGTGTATATACATATATAAACGCTGAACTGTAATGCCAATCCTGACCTCAAAAGCTTCATTGAAGGTTGTAACAGAACCCATGAGCACCACACCAGAAACAATATAGTTTTGATATTCCAAGAGT
>WNGS01164858.1:1449879-1471495 GCA_020271785.1 Procambarus virginalis | reverse complement strand
CTGTAGGTAGTAACAGTGTGATTGTAACCTATCCACCGCTGCCCACTGGATGGGGTGCGGTGTGCAGGACAGACATATAAATTGTGACACTAGCTGCTCCACATATGTCAGTTGCTTAATTTAGAACCGTTACTTGAGGTCGATCTCGAAACCCATTGTTTGATGTGGTACGACTTATATTGAATTTGTAACTAGCTCATCAAGATTGTAACTTGCTTAGCTAAATGAATTGTGGGGTTCAGTCCCTGAGCCCATATGTGCCTCTGTAACCTTTCCACTACCGCCCACAAGATGGGTATGGGTGCATAATAAATGAACTAAAACTAAAACTACACTTGTGGACCGGGGTTACTCTCGCTTTTTTTAGAATATCTGGAAAGGTTTGGAGTTCAAGTGACTTGTTGAAGAGCAATGCGATAGCATGGGCTAAAGATCTGGAGGCTTTTTGTAAATTAAAGTTGGTATCTCTCAAGGGCACTAGACTTGGTTTTAAGGGAAAGGATTATCTCATTAACGTCAGCGGAATTTGTAGGCTTTAGGTATAGAGATTGTGGATAGTTACTTGTAAGATAGTCCTTAACATCAGTACTGAAGATGGAATGCCATTTGCAAGGGATGACCCAATGGAAGAGAAGAACCTATTGAACTCAATAGCAGAATCAGAGGCTGAAAGCTGACCATCGTTATTGGACAGGAGTGTTGGTTTGTTATTTAAAATCTTCTTTGATCCCAATATTTGTGAAATTGTGCTCCAAATTTTTTAATGTTGCTCTTTATTTGGGTAAATTTATCTTCGTAGTATTTAGTTTTGGCTCGTCTAATTATTTTAGATAGCAGTAACGAGTATTCTTTGAGAATTCTTTGGAGACGGTTCCTAACCTATACTTCTTCTCAGGTCATGTTTTTTATTAATGGATTTAAGTATTCCCTTTGTAAGACAAGGATTGTTAAGCCTTTTGGTTGTGACTTGTTTCGTAAGCATAGGACAGTGGGTGTTATAAAGGCTGAAAGTTTTTATAACGTATATTAATCATTGTTACATTACTATTCTCATTACTGAATTATGCTGATTGTAGGGGGCAGCTGATACATGGAGAGTTTAGGGGGAGCTTGTGTATAGTGATTGTAGGGGGCACAGCTAGTGCGTGGTGAATATAGAAGCTGCTGGTGTATGGAGAGTGTAGGGGCAACTGGTGCATGGAGTGCAGGGCAGCTTGTGTATGGTGATTGTAGGAGCAGCTTATGAATGTGAGTGTAAAGGCAGCTGGTATATGGTGAGTGTAGGAGCAGCTTGTGTATGGTGATTGTAGGAGCAGCTTATGAATGGTGAGTGTAAAGGCAGCTGGTATATGGTGAGTGTAGGAGCAGCTTGCGTATGGTGATTGTAGGAGCAGCTTATGAATGGTGATGTAAAGGCAGCTGGTATATGGTGAGTGTAGGAGCAGCTGATGTATGGTGAGTGTAAAGGCAGCTGGTATATGACGAGTGCAGGAGCAGCTGATGTATGGTGAGTGTAAGGGCAGCATATGAATAGTGACTGTAGGAACAGCAAAGTTCTACGACTTACAATAAAAAAATAGAATTAAAACTGAGGCCACCTGAATGAGAAGAAATGTAAAATATTATCACCATATACAACATTTACTGAACAGACAGGGACAGAAAATTTAACTGAAGGCTGAGAGGTGGGACCAAAGAGCTCACCCCAAACAAGCACAATTAGGCGATTATTAAAGCCTCACATAACCCATCCCTACACCCTCCTGCTTCATGTTCGGGTAAGTGTTCTTCCATGGGTTGAATTTCAGCTCTGGACTCACATCTCAGCTTAAGTCTTAAGTAGGGTACCTTAAATGTGTTGTAGCAGATTGAATATTGTGCAGGGAGGTATCCAATTCTCCTACAGCACACTCAATGTTCTATTCAAAGTTTAAAATTCAACATGTTAAGGAATGTAAGGTATCTTGGCCCAAACACCTCCAAGACTGGATAGTTATGCAAAATTGTAATAGAATATTCTGAGTTAATAATCAGTGCTGGAGAGTCTATTTAACATTGCTTCCTTGAATCGAATTTGCATGAATAGTTGCAGTGATATATGTACTATTATAATTACTGAGATGCCAGTTTACTACTCTGTCATTGTTTACCAATCCTGACTGAAATCACAAGAAACATTATACCTTAAGTTTTAACATCTTGAAATTTTTAACTCATCCGGGCACTAGAAGCTTCAAACACCCGACCCCCCAGCACAGGAGACGGTTGCTCTACTTCCTGAGCTACTGAGCTAGCCACAATACAGAAGGACTCCAGAGGCACCTAACTATTGACCAATCATGAACTTTAAGCCTTTCCCTTCAAGCACAGGAGAGTTAGGTGATCCACACCAGTCATAAATTGTCAACCACAATACCGTGGATAATGAAATGAATGAAATGTTATTATCCACGGTATTGTGGTACACAATTTGTCCTAAAGAAATTTTAAGTACAGTACTGTACTGTAATGGTTTTATTGTTATCGGTATTTTTAATTAAAGAATATAAGAATCAAAATCAGGTAATAAGGCAGTATCAGTATTAGTAAATATATTGAGAAAATTAATAGGAGCCATAATTAGGATTAGACCCTATGCTCTGGGTACTCCCGAGCAAACACCTTAGACCACTATACCATGACATGATAAAAGCAATGCAATCTGGGACTCAAACAGGTTGCATTGCTTTTCACGTGTAGTGGTATAAGGCATTTGCTTGAGTACCCAGAGCATAGGTTTGAATCCTCCTCATGGCTCCTACTGATTTTCTCATTGATACATTACATTAATTTTTTTTTCTGTAAAAATATTGGTATCAGTACACCTCTAGAAGAAATTATACACCTTGTTAGCTTTACCTGTTTATTCAGTAGAAAATAGGTCATTCAAGGGATTGTATATAGGGTTTAAATTCTTGCACATTTGTACACAATTTCTTGATATTTTTATTGTATGCTATTCAATATAGGTACTGTATAAATGTTTAATTTATGTATAGCAAAATACTGATTAGTGGAGAATTTATGCAAATGTAAGATATACAGCTTTAAACTGCTCTGTTTTCTATCCAATGTTAGACTTTGCTTGTAAATTTTACCAAAGTTATTTGCACAGTCTACTACAACTAAGTTAAAATAGAATCTCAAGTGAAAGATAATGAAATCAAAACTAGCAATAATTCAAATAATTTATCAGTTTTAGAGATGGACATCTAAAATACATCTTCAAAGTTATTCTGTATTTGCATTTATGTTGATTTTAATATAATACACTCTTGCACCCACATGCCATATGCACGACGGTACATACGAAATTGTTTTGTAATATGGTACTATACCTGTAATATATTAACTTTTGTTTAGTATCAATAGTGTGTGACCAGATATTCCACATTTGAAATACAATATAACAGGATAAAACATGTAAACATTGATGTCAAGAGAAGCATGCAGCATGTGGCATACAATATGCACCACAACCAATACAGTATACCTAGTAAATGATGACACATTAGAAAACGAAGTATGGAGAATGGACGATGGCAAATATGTGTACAAACTTGGAAAAATATGAGATGAAAGGGAGAGGAAAGAATATCAATATGTAAAATGTCATTGAAAAGAAAAAACTGCTATGACTACTAATACAGTAATTGGAAGTTGGTATCATGAAATAAGAAACCATACATTGTTACATTCACAATCACAGTGCGCTTTCATGAAAAAATTAATCTTTACTATAAGAGAATGACTGACACTGTTCAAAGTTGGAGGTTAACCCCAATACTGGGTAATCAGAAGGGGAAGAAGTACTGTACTCTAATATTAACAGGCTCCTGATCATCCACTGACAAGTGATATACAAATGTTGGCAAGCTTCATGAAGAGCCTGCAAGTCCAATTCACTTGTATATAAATATAAAATGATGAGTAGAATTTTGGTGACATGATAAGAGGTGTACAAGTGGTTGAATGGACACAACCAAGGGGGATATTAATAGGGTATTAAAAGTATCAACACAAGACAGAACATGAAACAATGGGTATAAATTGGATAAGTTTAGATTTAGGAAGACCTGAGTAAATACTGGTTTGGTAACAGGGTTGATTTGTGGAACCAATTACCACGTAACATAATAGAAGTAGGCTCCCTTGATTGTTTCAAGCATAGGTTAGACATTTATATTAATGACAATGAGTGGTTATAAATAGGAGCTGCCTCGTATGAGCCAATAGGCCTTCTGCAGTTACCTTTATTCTTATATTATGGTTATACTTTTATTAAAATGTTTACTGTAAGAATCCAATAGTATTTTTTACAACATAGCTGTGGAATTTTTATTTAAACTATAGAGCTGGATGATAATGACTCATGTAAGTTATAGAGTTCAATGAATGTTTCAGTATGTGTTACTGTGTGGAGATGGGCATTATGGTATACTTAGGTTGTATAAGGAGTCAAAATTAGCTGCATTTTGCAAATTTTGAACTATAGCAAATATGTGTACAAACTTGGAAAAATATGAGATGAAAAGAAGAGGAAAATATCAAAATAGTAGAATCAAAATCAGTGTGATAGAGTCCACGAGCGTAGCTCTCATCCTGTAACTATAACTTTAGTGCAAAGTGAGAAAAATCTCAGTAAAGCAATTTTTATAGTGTCATCCATATTTTCTTTTCCCACATGTCACACATTTAACAAAGGCCTCAATCATACTCTTCAGTAACACAGTTTGTTATTATACTGTACATCCTGCAACAGAATGCCATAGGATCCCACACCCTGCCTTATTACAAAACAGAAAAGTCTGATTTTCATTGAATGTATATTTAGAAATACTAGTGCCCATTCATTGCATAATTTATTGACTATATATATATCATACATCAAAATTACATAAAAAACCTACAACTTACATTGAAAAACATTTATTATTCTGGTCAACACTTGACGTCTCATTTATGCAGTAATTATTTATAATTATTAATACATAGGCACTAATCATCATCATCATGATCTGCTCTTGTAGGTCCAGGGCAATTTTGCTTAAGGTCTCGTTCATCGTCGTATACGGCGCAGCACCATATACAGTAGCAGTAGGTAGAGCGTAAATATGCAGTAAGAATGTTCAACTGCTCTTCAGGCTGTGAATACAAAGATTATGTAATTGATTTTGGCAAAGAATACAGAATTATATGAACATGTTTACGGATGATGCTAAGATATTGGGAAAGATAGGAGATGCAGACGATTGTAATGCCCTTCAAATTGGTTTAGCTAAAATAGGGGCTTGGAGCTTCAAATGGCAAATGGAATTCAATGTGAATAAATGCCATGTTATGCAATGTGGAATCGGAGAAAATAGACCACACACAACTTACAAATTATGTGGAAAGGAATTACAGAACTCTAATAAAGAACCGAGACCTAGGGTTCGTTTGGATAGTAAGCTGTCGCCAGAACACAAAGAACATTGTGAGAGGAGCATATGCGTTGCTTTCCAACTTCAGACTTGTTTTTAATTATATGAATGGTGAAATACTAAAACTGTTCATGACATTTGTGAGACCGAAATTGGAATATGCAGCAGTTGTATGGTGCCCAAATCTCAAGAAGCACACAAAAAAACTGGAAAAGCATGCCAAAAAATGACTTCCGGAACTGAAAAACAAAAGTTACAAGGAGAGAATAGAAGCGTTAAATATGTCAAAACTAGAAGAGGGAAGAAAGAGGCGATATGATCACCACTTACAAAATACTAACAGGAATCAACCAAATTGACAAAGAGGAATTCTTGAAACCAGCAACTTCACGAACAGGAGGACACAGATGAAACAAAGGTGCTGAAAAAAACATTAGAAAGTTTTCTTTTGCAAACAGTGTAGTAGACTGTTAGAACGAGCTAAGAAAGAAGGTGTTGGAGCCCAAACCGTCAGTAGTTTCAAAGCGTTATAAGACAGAGTACTGGGAAGACAGGGACACCATGAGCGTAGCTCTCCTCCTGTAACTACAGTACACTTAGGTACTTACACACACACACACACTGTACATGATGTGAATCACAAGGTTCATGTTTTTTTTAATTTATATATACAAGAGATCTTACATTCTTGTAAAGCCACTAGCATGCATAGCGTTTTGGGCAGGTCCTTAATCCAATTTTTTCGCTAGAATACGACTCACCAAATCATTTAACAACCAGGTATCCATTCACTGCTGGGTGAACAGAGGCTACAGTTAAGGATTGGCACCCGGTCAATCCTCCCCAACCAGGATTCAAACCCAGACCAAAGCGCTTACGAAGTGCTGGGTGAGTGCTTTACCACTATGCCATGGGAATGACGGTAAATTTAAATATTATTTTACATTGGCCAAATGTAAAATGTACTTCTGATTTATGATAGCATGACTGTCACAGGTGGTGGTTCTGACAAGAGGAAAGTTCTTCACCACACGGAATAATTGCTTGCAGAAACAGGTACACAAAATAATCATTGCTTACAAGACTGTTGCTTGTGTAGACTGATAGCCTAATACCTGACCTATATTGCTTACAAGACTGTTGCTGTGGAGACTGTAGCCTACTACCTGACCTATAGCAACCTGTTCTCGCACTTTCTTATAGTCAATATTGGCTTATTAAATAAGTGCATATGTGACATATTAATTTATTGTGAATATTTTACTTTACCTTGAAAAGCTTTATAGAAAACACCGACCTTACCTAACCTTCTTAGTACTGTATCTTAAGATAAGCATCTTATTGCTTCTTAATTACAATTATTACTTACCTATACCTATAATAGGTTAAGTAATAATTGTAATTAAGAAGCAATAAGATGCTTATCTTAAGATACTAAGGTTAGGTAAGGTCAGTGTTTTCTATAAAGCTTTTCAAGGTAAACTAAAATATTCACAATATCACATATGCACTTATTTAATAAGCCAATATTGACTATAAGAAAGTGCGAGAATGGGTTGCCTATAGCACCTTGTGAGAAGGTAAGGATTAAAGTGAGAGTGTACTGGCTTCCCTACTCTTGGTTATATGACATTTTGAAATTTCCAATGGTCTCATTTATATTATCCTATTTACAACTCTTCAAAAGAGTTATGTACATTTTTTCACATTTTGTTTTCTTAGCTTGGATATTGTTGTTCATGATCTCAATGTTGCTATTTAAAAAAAATTCCTTATACAAAATTGTAACAATTTGATAAAACTGATGTCACCGCAACTAATGTCACATGATTAAAACTAATCATGTCACCTCTTTCTTCTCCATTAATTTTAAACAATTTTAAAACCTTCAGAGAAATAGAAATGATCAAGCTCAAGCTGCAAGAATCATACAAAATCCAGGAGAGACAGAGAGCAAAAGGACATAAGTGAATGAGAGAGGACTCCAAAATACTTTTTTCCTCCTATGCAAAAACTAGAACAAAAACTAATCCAGCATTGTAGTACTTGTGCAAGGGTGATGGAACTTCCACTGATGACGACAAAGAAATGAGTGAAATACTGAGGCTTCAATACGAGTCTGTATTCAGTGAACACCTGAACACATTAAAGATTAATGGTCCAAATGAATTCTTCATGAATGTGACACCAACATTGAACCATATATCAGATGTCACCCTAACTCCACTGGACTTTGAAGTAGCCATAGACAGCATGCCCATGCACTCTGCACCAGGTCCAGCTCCTGGAATTCTATATTCATCATGAAGTGCAAAACACCACTATCACAGACATCTTTTGGAGACGGTGCCTAGATGGAGGCGAGGCAAAGAGAGCAAAAGGCCATCAGTGAAATAGAGAGAAACCCGAAATATTTCTTCTCCTATGCAAAATCAAGATCGAAAATCACATCTAGTATTGGGCCCTGCGAAAGGAAGATGGAACTTTCACCGATGACAACAAAGAAATGAGCGAGCTACTGAGGAAGCAGTACGACTCGGTTTTCAGCGAGCCATTAAACGCACTAAAGATCGGTAACCCAAATGAATTTTTCATGGATATGATACCAACATCAAATCATATATCAGACGTCACCCTCCCCCCTGGACTTTGAAGAAGCCATAAACAGTATGCCTATGCACTCTGCACCAGGCCCGGATTCTTGGAACTCCATATTCATCAAGAACTGCAAAAAAACACTATCGCAGGCCCTCCACATTCTGTGGAGACAAAGTCTAGATACTGGCGTTATTCCTGATATACTAAAAACAGCAGAGATAGCACCACTTCATAAAGGAGGAAATAAGGCAGAGGCAAAAAATTACAGACCGATAGCGTTAACATCGCACATCATTAAAATTTTGAGAGAGTGCTAAGAAGTAAGCTCACAAAATACATGGAAGCACAGCATCTCCATAACCCCGACAACATGGTTTCAGAACAGGGCGCTCTTGCCTGTCGCAGTTGCTGGACCACTATGATATGGCATTAGATGCTATGGAAGACAAACAAAACGCTGATGTAATTTACACAGATTTCGCAAAAGCTTTTGATAAATGTGACCATGGTGTTATTGCACATAAAATGTGCTCAAAAGGAATTACCGGAAAAATAGGCAGATGGATCTACAATTTCCTGACCAACAGAACCCAATGTGTAATAGTCAACAAAATAAAATCCAGCCATCAACCGTTAAGAGCTCAGTCCCCCAGGGTACTGTGCTTGCCCCAGTACTTTTTCTCATCCTCATATCGGACATAGACAAGAACACAACCTATAGCACTGTATCATCCTTTGCAGATGACACCAGGATCTTCATGAGAGTAGGCAACATAGAGGACACGGCAAACCTCCAGTCAGATGTAGATCAGGTCTTTCTATGGGCTACACGAAAATAATATGGTGGNTCAAATCACTTGAACTGTTTGACCTTGAGTACTACTCGGTATTTACTCCCCATTCACAGTAGGACAGGCTGTTCAAATGCATCAAATGAACAATCCACAAGGGCCGTGACAATGATTTGAACCTACGGTCGAGAACATCCCAGACGCTGAGCTACGACATGGTATAAGAATTGCAACCAGAAATTCTACTGTAAATTCTACAAGTAAATTCAGTAGAATTTCTGGTTGCAATTCTTATACCATGTCGTAGCTCAGTCGATTAAGGCAGCGTCTGGGATGCTCTCGGACGTAGGTTCAAATCCTCGCACGGCCCTTGTGGATTTGTTCAAGACATAAATTAATAATTGAGTCGCAACATGGTTTTATAAATGGCCGTTCATGTTTAACAAATTTGTTATCTTTTTATTCTAGCATAGTTGAGGCAGTTGATAGTGGTAAGGATTGTGATGTTGTGTACCTTGACTTTAGCAAAGCTTTCGATACAGTGCCACATGAAAGACTGATTAAAAAGATAGAGGCTCATGGTATTGGGGGTGCTATATTAAGCTGGATTAGGGCATGGCTATACCAAAGGAAACAGAGAGTTAGTATAAATGGAGTCAAGTCAGAGTGGGAAAATGTTGTAAGTGGAGTGCCTCAAGGCTCTGTCTTGGGACCTCTGTTGTTTATAATATATATAAATGATTTAGATTCAGGTTTGAGTAGCAACATTTGCAAATTTGCCGATGATACGAAAATCGGTAGGGAAATTAATTCGGAGGAGGACTCACTATCACTTCAAGTTGATCTAGATAGGGTTTTGAAATGGTCAAAGGACTGGCAGATGCAGTTTAATGCTGATAAATGTAAAGTTCTGAGGCTAGGTAATGATGATAGAGTTACAAGATACGAGCTAGATGGTGTTGAGATTGCGAAGTCGGATTGCGAAAGGGATCTGGGAGTTATAATTAGTAAGAATTTAAAACAAAAGGATCAATGCATAATGTTCGTAATAAGGCAAATAGGACACTCGGATTTATTAATCGCAGCGTAAGTAACAAGACACCTGGTGTGGTTCTCAAGCTATATCTTGCTCTGGTTAGGCCCCATTTAGATTATGCAGTTCAGTTTTGGTCGCCATATTATAGAATGGATATAATTCACTTGAACGTGTCCAGCGTAGGATGACTAAGTTAATTCCCCAAATTAGAAATCTTTCATATGAAGAAAGATTAACAAAGCTTAATTTGCATTCACTGGAAAGGCGAAGAGTTAGGGGTGACATGATAGAGGTTTACAAGTGGATGAATGGACATAACAAAGGGGATATTAATAGGGTATTGAAAGTATCAACACAGGACAGAACGCGAAACAATGGGTATAAATTGGATAAGTTTAGATTTAGGAAAGACTTGGGTAAATACTGGTTCAGTAACAGGGTTGTTGATTTGTGGAACCAATTGCCGCGTAACATTGTGGAGGTGGGGTCCCTCGATTGTTTCAAGCATGGGTTGGACATGTATATGAGTGGGATTGGGTGGTTATAAATAGGAGCTGCCTCGTATGGGCCAATAGGCCTTCTGCAGTTGCCTTTGTTCTTATGTTCTTATATGAGCGGGATTGGGTGGTTATAAATAGGAGCTGCCTCGTATGGGCCAATAGGCCTTCTGCAGTTACCTTTGTTCTTATACCTTATTCTTATATCTTAAGACTAAAACCAGTGCGGTAAAACAGAACCGGAAAAGAACTGGAGAAAAGGAGGAACCCCACCCCTGTTTAAAAATTTGACCCAAATATCACAGTAACAAGGTTATCGCGAATAACCAACTTAATTACGGGCTCATTATAGCCCGTGCTGCATGAACATTTTGTTCCGAGTAGCTAAATCTAAAACAATAGCAACACCTAGTGGTCTAATTATATTCACCTAGTTGTGTTTGCGAGGGGTTGAGTTTGGCTCTTGGTCCCGCCTCTCGACTGCCATGTAATCAACTGGTGTACATATTCCTGAGCCTACTGGGCTCTATCATATCTATATTTGAAACTGTGTATGGAGGCGAAGAGTTAGGGGTGACATGATAGAAGTTTACAAGTGGATGAATGGACATAACAAAGGGGATATTAATAGGGGTATTAAAAGTATCAACACAAGACAGAACACGAAACAATGGGTATAAATTAGATAAGTTTAGATTTAGGAAAGACTTGGGTAAATACTGGTTCAGTAACAGGGTTGTTGATTTGTGGAACCAATTGCCGCGTAACATTGTGGAAGTGGGGCCCCTCGGTTGTTTCAAGCATGGGTTGGACATGTATATGAGCGGGATTGGGTGGTTATAAATAGGAGCTGCCTCGTATGGGCCAATAGGCCTCTGCAGTTACCTTGGTTCTTATGTTCTTATGAGTCAGCCTCCACCACATCACTGCCTAGTGCATTCCATCTGTTAACTACTTTGATACTGAACACGTTCTTTCTAACGTCCCTGTGGCTCATTATTTTAAGTACCAAGTTTCCACCTGTGTCCCCTTATTCGCGTACCACTCGTGCTAAATAGTTTATCTTTATCTACCCAGTCAATTCCTCCGAGATTTTATAGGTAGTTATCATGTCTCTCCTAACTTTTATGTCTTCCAGTGTCGTGAGGTTTAGTTCCAGTAATCTTTCCTCGTAACTCATACCCCTCAGCTCGGGGGCTAGCCTGGTGAGTGAGTGTGTGTGTGTGTGTTTGGTATACAAAACACATTCAGTATTGCAAAGGTGTTTACCCTAGACTAGTCATCTCGGTGTCCCACTTACCTTACCCAAAGTTCATGCAACCCTGTTATAAATTACTTTACCTTAAACAATACTCATCCTAACGCCTAATAATGTGACAAATCACGAGTTAACTCGATAAGCGTTGCAGTTATATATGTAATATTTATATATTAATATTAAATAACATGTAAAATACATGTACCATGTTAAAAAACAAACACGGGCCCTTTAATACAGTTGGAATAATGACCTCTCATAGGTGAGTGGAGGCAAAGCCTAGCAGCAAGTATAAACGGGTTGATATCATACCTGACGCAGCGGGAGTTACTCCCCACGCGAGGACTCGCCGATGACATCGCCGTTACACTTCACTGGAGTACTAACATGTAACTTCATTAGACCACAACCGCGATAAATTCAGTGTCAAACACTTCCAATAGTATTGGAACAGAGGAAAGGCCGGAGTCACGGAGAGCCATAGACACAAGAGAAGCAAGAGGGAGACGGGAGTGTTGTAGCACACGTCCGACAAGCGGGCAGCACTGGACGCCTGAGACCTCCGCCCTTCACTAGTGCAAGAGAGTTAATCAATACTTTTACATTATTTGTGACCTCATCTGCTTTGTGGCATTGCTATAAATTCTTATATGATTTTGATCCATGGTTGAAAAATGAGTTTGAGAGCTGTGAGGCACGTGGAGCTGTTGTTATTTATTATTCACAGGTGTTGCAGTGAATGGAGACAATGGGTCAGCAGCCGTGATTATCGGTGGTTCCCTAAATTGTTGGATCAATAGTTTCCCAACCACAGGTACAACCAACCAATCCTTGCAACCCGTTCTCGACTCAAGTCCATTACATCCAGCGGTCGACCCACAGACGCATTCATAAATTTTAACATGCTGTTTATTCAAAACAGGAATATTCTCAGATATAAATTAATATTATAATATATTAACATATTGTGCATATATAGGCATAGGTTAGGTGTTTAGGTTCTGTTGGAGATTGTTTGTATGTGTAGTACGTGGGTGAGGCATTTACAGCGTTGTGGTTCAATAAAATTTGTCAGTGAAGCACTTGTAGCGAGTAAGCTTATACTCGCTCCATTATCTCATCATCTTAATGGCATAACTAATCAGCACTAACTACATAAGCTATAATCCTATTCCTATTTACAGGTAACGGTTTTTCCACCCTCCTAACTTATTGTGAGGTGTAGTCACCGTATATAAGCAAGCGATTTGAGAATAGCAAACAGTACAATTTCCAGTCAAGAATGTAGCACTCGGCGTAGGCAGTTCTAATCGTCTCCAAGACGCTACAGCTTCGACACAGAACAGGCAGCAGACTAGGACCGCATCGAGCTACAACGCTCTCCCACTTAGAGCTCCGCGACTCTGGCCTCACTCAGCTCTCTGCTCTACTCCAAGCTCCGTCTCAACGTCTACAACACTGCTGTATCCAGGACTACTAAATAAATATGAAACTCACTAAACACTGTGTATCTAATCTACCCAACACATAATCGTACGTTACACTCTTGTTCCAGAAGTGTTCGAACGAAATCAGTTGAGAGTCGTGTGTAAACCGTTTTTTTCATTCATAAACTAGCCCGTCCTCCAAACAAAGATCTAAAAGTGATTCCATGCACCCGTCAAACCCTCTGTTTATATATGAAAAATTTATATATCCAGGGACCTGCCCGAAACGCTAGTACGCGTACTAGTGGCTGTACAAGAATGTAACAACTTTTGTATATATCTCAAAAAAAAAAAAACGGTTTACACACGACTCTCAACTGATTTCGTTCGAACACTTCCGGAACAAGAGCTTCACTGACGGATTTTGTTTGAACCACAACGCTGTAAATGCTTCATCCACGTACTACAAATACAAATAATCGCCAACAGAACCTAAACACCTAACCTATGCCTATATATGCACAATATGCTAATATATTACAATATTAATTTATATTTGCGAAAATTCCCGTTTTGAATGAACAGCATGTATAATTTATGGATGCGTCTGTGGGGGTCGACCGCTGGATGTAATGGACTTGAGTCGAGGACAGGTTGTGTGTAAACTGTTTTTCGTTCATAAACAGGGGGGTTTGGTGGGTGCATGGAATCACTTTTGGGTCTATGTTTGGAGGACGGGCTGTATGAGGCCATAAAAAATAGTGAGTCACATCAAACGAAAAGATGTACCGGGAAGCAGGTCAGACAGAACCAGTACTATGATGATGCTAAACTAAAAGAACTTAATAAATTTCTAGGCAAACGGGTAAAGCATATAAAGTTACATCAACAATGTAGAGACCGACTCAAAGCTCTCAGAACTGTAGTGTGGTACAGCCCTAAATACGGTGTTAATATTAGAATAGTAAAGATGATGTACTTAACATATATAAGGTCTCTGATAGACTATCATGTACCAGCTTTAATCCTGCAAAAGAGCAAAAGTATTGATAGACTGGAAAAATGCAAAATGAAGCCTTCAGAATTGTACTTGGCTGTCCTATAACCACCAAAGTTCTCAATATGCGGAAAGAACTAAATATGTCTAGCATTCAAGATAGAATATTTGAAATAAATCTTATGGTGGTACTAAAGCTTTTGCGTGATAATAAAAGCAACATTGTCAGTTAAACTGTTAGAACACATACGTAATGGAACTAGCGAGTCTAAATGGATTCAATGAACAGCCACTCATATTCAAATGATGGGACTGCATGATGTATATACAGATAAAAGAGTACAGCACTTCCTTCCACCCTGGCAGGTAGTACTTTTTGACATCCTGACACCTGCATACCCCACCAAGAAACTAATCACAAACAACCCTCATGCTCAGCTTGCTGCTAAGTTAATCTCTCTAAAATTCACAATATACAAATTAAAAACAACTTCGCACAGACCATATACATTGCCGGATCACTCAATACAGCTAAAGAGAGGGCATGAAGTGCTGTTATTGCTCATCAGCCCGATGGAAGCACAATTCAAAGAAATATAAGAGTTAGTAATTGGGCATCCACAATGGAAGCTGAATTGATAGCAATACTGGGACATATTCGAGCATTATATCTTGAAGTGTAATAAAATTGAGCCATTTAGAGATAAATCTTAACTCACGTTGTATGAAACGGCAAACCATCTTATTACTATGGATAAAAATCCTGAAATCCTTGCACTATATCCATATTTTGCTTCCAGTAGATTAAATGACATATGAGATTAAGTTTTTTTTTTTTACATGTGACACAAGCAATTTAAATACAATAAAAACAATAAAGGTACATTCGAAAACATAACAAAACAAACCAAAATAAAAAACCATCGACCAGAAGGGCCGACAGCACAAGATAACAAAGTACAAACACGAGAAAACGCAAGCGCATACATCAAAAGAGAAAACAATGTCAAAACAAGCAAGCACAGTAACATTTTAAAACATAACAGTATACAACAAAACAAACATCAAGAAGTATAACATGAAACATAACAAGAAAAGCACAATAAACAACAAACAAAACAAAAATAACAAACAAGCACAACATGTTATGCAATAATAAAACACCAGTGCAAAGTATATTCACAGAAACAAGACATGAATACAAACACGCACACCGAACCAACCGTCACGCAACAAACAAAGGGAGAGGCCAAAATATACAATAATACGAAACAATCAACCCATGCAATCACGAAAACAAAACATAGGAACACACACAACAACAAACAAGCACTGGCCTGAAGGACCGAAAACAAAACACATCATAAGGGACAACATGAAATAGAACAAGGAGATCACACAATACAGGCAAGCAATGCAAAAATAGAACACATATGGCAAAATAACAACACAAAAGCACATACATTAATAAAAACGCCCTCACCAAAACACTGGCCTCGCAACAAAGAATGGAGAGGCACGCGCACAGAATACAACAAGGGCAAACAAAAGGCCATAGGGGCACACAACACTACAGGAACATGAAATCAGCCGACGCAGAACGGCAGCAGCCTCTACCACAGGGGGAACCGGACCACACACAGCAGGAGGCTCCTCAGCCACCCCATCACCCAGCACAGTAGGGACCCGAGGTGAGGCTGCCGGGCCAGGTCCAGCAGCCGAAGACGAGGAAGCAGATGACGACGCTCCACAGGGAGTACCAGGAAGACCCACGGGAGCAGCAAGGCCAGATACAGGAGCAGGAGTAACATCCGACGGCACCGCAACAGCCGGAGGAGGGCCGGCGACAACCGGGGGCACAACGTTCGACGCTGGGGGATCCTCAGCAGCGAACGGGACGCTCACCTCCTCACCCCCGGAGTCCTCCTCCAGAGGGAGTGACGAGAAATCCTCTTCGCGGAACAAATTCACTGGAACGACCGGATCAGCAGTACACCTGGCAGCCTGATGCCCCAACACTCCACACCGGAAACAAGTACGGGGTTGTCGGGCATAAAACACCCGCACGTAGTACCCCAACAGCCGGACAGATGACGGAATGTCCGATCTCAGTCGCATCCCGAGAGTCCGAATGTTGGTTGACCAGACCACACACTAGAAGGTGAAGGGACGACGACGTTTCGGTCCGTCCTGGACCATTCTCAAGTCGATTGTGAATGTTGGTCTTCACATCCGAATACGTGCCAGACGAAAGCGAGTTCATCCGCACACTGATGACGGAGCCGTACCTCTGGAAGAATCGCCGGAGGAGAGTCTCAGGAAACTCCATGGGGGCGCCATGTACACTGACATACGTCACAGCACCACTACGGTCCGAAATGGTCACAGACCCGGTGCTTTCCTGCAGCTGCAAAGTACGCCCCACGTACCTCCATAGAAAATCACGGTACACTGCCTCACCCATGAACTTGATAATGACACGGTGAGCAGTTACCAGCTCAACACCATATACATCCTGAACCGGGACTCGGAGCATGTCACTCAATACCAAGTCTACTAGCGGGTAACCAGCACGGCCAGTAAACTCCAATCCGATGGAGTTTAACCGCACGACAGCTGGAATAGGGCCGCCCATCGCAAAACACGCCACGTCCCCCAGAGATTAAGAAGTAGTGTATTGTGAAGACTAATAATAACAAACAGCAGCTCCTCCATGACTGTAATATCTCCATAGCTCTAACAATTATGTATTAGTGATAAGACCTGCCATTAATGTATAATGATTAACTGTAAATATATAGCTATTGAAATAGAACATTCTCTGTAAGTAGCTGACATTATAATTATAAGGTGTAAAGGATAGATGAAATTATTAATGTAATAATCTCCGTCGAGGTCCGATAACGACCTTTTTGCGCTACTGCTCCCAGGATGAGTATGGGTGCACAATAAACTAGCTGCCTCCGGCGGCAACAATCACTGTTTATGCACCGCTCAAAAGTAATCATTTGTGAGTCATGAGTGTGTCTATGTGATTTAAAAAAATGGAATTTAGTGATTGGGTTAATGAGCAATTAGCCATTGTTTATGAAGATGGGCTCGGAAGAACCACGGAAGAACCATGGCTCACAAGCCCCGATGTAAACCTATAGTACATACATTTCTACGTTCTCGACTTGTAATCAGGAATCCTGGGTTCGGTTCCAGGGCGAGACAAATGGTTCTGCATATTTTCTTTTGCCTGATGCCCTTTCACCTAGCAGTAAACAGGTACTCCTGATAGTTATGCATCTGTTTTGGGTTGCATCCTCGGTAAGGTCGGAAGACTGACTGAAGGGAGGTCTTCGATGCAAGCAAAAAGTACACTTTTCTGCTCCCGACAACTGTAATTATATGTACAGTAATTATCAAAATAAGGCGCCATATGGGAATGATAACAAATTAACTTAATTTATGCTGGAAGAGACAATCTTGCTTCACAACAGGCCTCACTGTATAAATGGTTTACACAAAGTCAATATACCTTGCTTTAACTTTATATAATAAATAATAAATAATAAATAATAAATAAATAAATGTTTATTCAGGTAAGGTACATACATACAAGAGATTTTTACAAAAATTGATAGGTTTATAGATAGAGCTAGTACATACAATGCCTAAAGCCACTATTACGCAAAGCGTTTCGGGCAGGAAAAACATTAAAGACTAAAACTTAATACTAATTGAGTTTAAAGTATAAAATGTGTTGAAAACAAATAAAACTAAGAAAGGGGGGAACATGGCTGAAAAAGCAGCACAAATATAATTAGGTCGACAAACAGCGTTGTTTAAAAAAAAACAGACATGGGTTGACAATAGAGGGGTAAGGTAGGTTACAGGGAATTTATTAGGTAGTGCTTCGTTTTTATCTTAAATTGGTTGAGAGAGGTACAGTCTTTAACATGATTGGGAAGGTCATTCCACATTCTGGGTCCTTTGATTTGTAGAGCATTTCTAGTTTGATTAAGTCGTACTCTTGGAATATCAAAACTATATTTGTTTCTGGTGTGGTGCTCATGGGTTCTGTTACAACCTTCAATGAAGCTTTTGAGGTCAGGATTGGCATTACAGTTCAGCGTTTTATATATGTATAATACACACATGAGAGAATGTGTAGTGACTTAATGTCTAACATATTCAGAGATTTGAGTAGGGGTACCGAGTGATGTCTGGGGCTAGAGTTGGATATTGTCCTAATAGCAGCTTTTGTTGAGTAATTAGAAGACGTAAATGATTTTGGGTAGTAGAACCCCAAGCACAAATACCATAGTTGAGATATGGATATATGAGGGAGTAATAGAGCGTCACCAGGGCAGGGCGGGGTACATAATATCTGATCTTAGAAAGAATGCCAACAGTTTTTGAAACTTTTTTTGATATATTTAGAATGTGTCCCTGGAAATTCAGCTTGTGGTCAATGAGAACGCCAAGGAATTTGCCATCTATTTTGTTACAAATTTGGGTATTGTTTATTCTGAGATTTATTTGATTAGAGGATTTATTGCCAAACAGAATATAGAAAGTTTTGTCAATGTTTAGGGTGAGTTTGTTGGCAGTTAGCCAAAGATGGACTTTATTTAGCTTAGTATTTACTGTGGCATTTAGAGCAAGGGGGTCAGGACTGGAGTAAATGAAGGTTGTGTCGTCAGCAAAAGAATTGGTTTGAGGTGTTGGGAGGCCTTTGGAAGGTCATTAATGTAGATGAGAAAGAGGAGAGGGCCAAGTATGCTGCCCTGAGGAACACCGATGTTGATGGGTAGGGTGGGAGAAATTGAATTATTCACAGAAACATAATGGAGCCTGTCAGTAATGTAAGAATTGAGGTATTGTAGGGAGTGTCCTCTGACTCCATAATGATGTAATTTAAGAAGGTTTTGGTGGTTGACAGTGTCAAAAGCCTTACGCAGGTCCACAAATAACCCAACAGGAAACTCATTTTTATCAAGAGCTGCATGAATCAAGTTAATCATACTAATAAGTGCATCGTTAGTGCTTTTTTTGGGTCTGAAGCCATATTGACAAGAGCTAAGTATATTGTGTTTGGCTAGATAAGGGTAAAGCTGCTTGTAGATTAGTTTTTCAAATATTTTTGACAAGTTAGGCAGGATTGTATAGGTCTGTAGTTGTTAACATCTGTAAGATCACCACATTTGTGGACCGGGGTTACTCTCGCTTTTTTTAGAATATCTGGAAAGGTTTGGAGTTCAAGTGACTTGTTGAAGAGCAATGCGATAGCAGGGGCTAAAGATCTGGAGGCTTTTTGTAAATTAAAGTTGGTATCTCCTCAAGGGCACTAGACTTGGTTTTAAGGGAAAGGATTATCTCATTAACGTCAGCGGAATTTGTAGGCTTTAGGTATAGAGATTGTGGATAGTTACTTGTAAGATAGTCCTTAACATCAGTACTGGAAGATGGAATGTCATTTGCAAGGGGGCCTGCACCACAGTCCCCCGGGGGCCTGCACCACCAGTCCCCCGGGGCCTGCACCACCAGCCCCCCGGGGCCTGCACCACCAGCCCCCCGGGGCCTGCACCACCAGCACCCCCGGGGGCCTGCACCACCAGCCCCCGGGGCCTGCACACCAGCCCCCCGGGGCCTGCACCACCCCCCCGCGGGACACTAGCCACCATCAGCCCCCCGGGGGCCTGCACCACCAGCCCCCGGGGGCCTGCACCACCAGGCCCCCCCGGGGCCTGCACCACCAGCCCCCGGGGCCTGCACCACCATCGCCCCCCGGGGGCCTGCACCACCAGCCCCCGGGGGCCTGCACCCGTCAGGCCCCCGGGCCTGCACCACCAGCCCCCCGGGGCCTGCACCACCAGCCCCCCGGGGCATGCACCACCAGCCCCGCGGGGCCTGCACCATCCAGCCCCCCGGGGGCCTGCACCACAGCCCCCCGGGTGCCTCAGCCACCACCCGCCCCCAGGGGCCTGCCACCACCAGCCCCCGGGGCCTACACCATCAGCCCCCCCGGGCCTGCACCACCAGTCCCCCGGGGCCTGCACCACCAGCCCCCCCGGGGGCCTGCACCCCCAGCCCCCCGGGGGCCTGCACCACCAGCCCCCGGGGGCCCTGCACCACCAGCCCCCCGGGGCCTGCAACACCAGCCCCCGGGGCCTACACCATCAGCCCCCCGGGGCCTGCACCGCCAGCCCCCCGGGGCCTGCAACACCAGGCACCCGGGGCCTGCACCATCAGCCCCCCGGGGCCTGCACCACAGCCCCACGGGGCCTGCACCACCTGCCCCCCGGGGCCTGCACCATCCAGCCCCCCGGGGCCTGCAACCACATGCCACCCCGGGCCAGTGTCACCAGCCCCCCCCGGGGCCTGCACCACCAGCCCCCCGAGGCCTGCACCACCTAGCCCCCGGGCCGCCCCACCAGCCCCCCGGGCCTGCACCACCAGACCCCCCGAGGCCTGCACCATCAGCCCCCCGGGGGCCTGCACCACCAGCCCCCCCGGGGCCTGCACCACTAGCCCCCCGGTGCCTGCACCACCAGCCCCCCGGGGCCTGCCCACCTGCCCCCCCGGGGCCTGCACCACCAGCCCCGGGGCCTGCACCAACCAGCCCCCCCCCCGCGGGGCCGTGCCCACCAGCCCCCGGGGCCTGCACCATCAGCCCCCCGGGGCCTGCACCAGCAGCCCCCCGCGGGGCCTGCCACCACCAGCCCCCCGGGGCCTGCACCACCAGCCCCCCCGGGGCCTGCACCACCAGTCCCCCGGGGCCTGCACCACCAGCCCCGCGGGGCCTGCACCACCAGCCACCGGCCTGCACCACAGCCCCCGGGGCCTGCAACCACCAGCCCCCCCGGGGCCAGTGTCAAGATCGGAAGACCGCCCCCCAGGGAAAGAGCCCACCCCCCCCCGGGCCCTGCCCCACCACCCCCCGTGGCCTGCACCACCAGCCCCCGCGGTCCTGCACCCACCAGCCCCCCCCCGCGGGGGCCTGCACACAGGCCCCACCCCGGCCTGCACACCAGCACCCCGGGTCCTGCACCACCAGCCCCCCCCCGCGGGGCCTGCACCACTAGCCCCCCGGGGCCGGCACCACCAGTCCCCCCGGGGCCTGCACCACCACCCCCCGGGGCCTGCACCACCAGCCCCCGGGCCTGCCCCACCAGCCCCCGGCCTGCACACCAGTCCTCGGGGCCTGCACCACCAGCCCCCGGGGGCCGCACCACCAACCCCCCGCGGTGACCTGCACCACCCAGCCCCCAGTCCTGCACCACCAGCCCCCCGGGGCCTGCACCACCAACCCCCCGTGGCCTGCACCACCAGCCCCCGAGGGCCTGCACCACCAGCCCCCCGGGGCCTGCACCACCAGCCCCCCGAGGCCTGCACCACCAGCCCCCCCGGGGCCAGTGTCACACCAGCCCCCCGGGTCCTGCACCACCAGCCCCCCGAGGCCTGCACCACCAGCCCCCCGGGGCCTGCACCACCAGCCCCCCGGGGCCTGCACCACCAGCCCCCGGGGCCTGCACCACCAGCCCCCGGGGCCTGCACCACCA